>JAUJYZ010000345.1:0-260486 GCA_033675265.1 Actinostola sp. cb2023 | reverse complement strand
CAATAAAAAGACAGTTTAATTTGGAACAACCTTTATATGACTTTACTATTTAATACTGTATGTACAAACGTGAATAACCACTGTATACAAAAATATATTGTAGTTTTAACAGTAGGTTCCTTAGCTCATATTGACATACATTTTGATGCTAATCAAAATATAGCTCTACTACATTAAATCATCTAAAATGACAGATTATATATTTATGTCATAGATTTAGAATAATTACATTTAATATGTCTATACATATCATGTAGGTACATGTATTTTTAGTTGTCATCCAATATTGATGTCAATAATTACTACTTTGATGGTATACCACAATGACAGTTTTAAGATTATATTTCACAAAATAATATAAAGTAACAGTAAGGATGATTGTTTTGTTGATGTTTTAATATGCATTCTAAGAACAGTCATAAAACAAACAAAGCAACATGTGCACATTGTTACCCTAGCATCGAAAGGTGAGGACACGTGCAACATTGCATGCAAATTTGCTGCCAATTTTGATGCAGTGTGTGTCCACCCTGCAATCGACTAATGCATGCTCATGCAATGCAATTTGTTGCTTGCAATGTTGCTGAAGTAGAAATTGATTCTATTTGGCAACATTGCATGTTTCAGGTATAGTACTCATTGCATGCAATGTTGCACTGTGTGTACGCACCTTAAGATTATTTTTAAATGTGACTAAAATAACACAATCATTGAAAGGAAATGTCACTTTCTGGACTTAATTATTGAAATCCTAATAGTATTTCAACATTGTTTATCAGTGCCAAAACTCTTCAACTTCATGCCTAGATGATTGGGTTGTGTAATGGACTCGCAAAACATGAAGAAATAGCTATCTACACACAATATGTATCATATGCTTTAAGGTATTTTTATAAGGAAGATGGAGGTGACAAGTGTACATCTTTAAAAATTAAGGAGAGAGCATTTTAATAGTACTTGTTAAGCAATTATCTTTTTAGTGCTTTAAATTATCCTAATAATTGCTGAAGTCCTTTATTACAGTTGAGTCTTTTCCAGTTGCAATAAATAGTATCTAATTTATGTTTTCTCATATTTACTCTAATTTGTTGTTCACCTTCAAATTTTATAAATATTATACTCTTGTAAAAACATTTATATTGCAGAACACTGATGAAATATATAACTGTTTTATGTCATCAAACAATTTATATTCAGATCCAATAAATATTCATCGTATTTCAATGTTTTTGTTGATTATTAGAAGTATTCCTTAACTCCAAATTCACACTTTCTCAATAATCTAATGTCAATTCCACAAATTGACACGTTCCCCATAAAGAAAGATGGTAACAGCTTCATGAACTCTGTTACGATGTATACGCCCTATGCACGAGTGCTGATTTTCGAGATCAGGATACTAGAATCTTTTGACATAAAAATAACCACTGCCATCTGAAAAAGCAATTATTCATCAATATTTTTGGAAATTTTTCAAAAGTATTGGATAAAATCCCGCGAAGATATCGTAAATGATATTTATAGAGTTTAGTATGGGATTTTGCCGTCATGAGTACACAGCCTCGTTCTGATGTACATCAATTTTCTAAAATGCTTAATTTCAAGGTTTAGCATGTTCCACTAAAAGAACATTTATATAAGATAAGTGTAAAAGTTTTAGGGCGAAATGACATGTCCTTGCGGAGTTATGAACGTTTTAAATTCTGAAAATACACCAGAACGAGGCTATGTACTCATGACGGCAAAAATCCCATACTAAACTCTATAAATGTCATTTACGATATCTTCGCGGGATTTTATCCAATACTTTTGAAATTTTCCAAAAATAATGATGAATAATTGCTTTTTCAGATGGCAGTGGTTATTTTTATGTCAAAAGATTCTAGTATCCTGATCTCGAAAACCAGCACTCGTGCATAGGGCGTATTTGTGTGCAAAGGATTGTGGTAAAATGATCTTTCACAGTACTGCACAGATTGGAAAACGTTTCAAACAGTATTAATATCCTGTGGCTTTGGCCCATGGATCGAGGCGAGGGAAATTACTCTAGGAATCTCTTTCCATCGCCCTCCCAAACGTCAGAAAAGATTGAGAACGTTTTAAATACAAGCAAACGGGAGAAGAACCTGCTCGCATGGCAAATAATTGTGAATATGCCACAGGCCTCGCCGGCACAGCAAAGTGTCGTGTGGACATCGTTAAATTTGTAGTTTTAATACTCTTACTTTGAGAAAGTGATTTTCTTAATACAAAAGAAGATATGAAGTTTCTACAATAAGCCGGTTCCCAGTACCGAAACGATTTAAGAAGCGACAAGTTCACTGAGTTAAAAACACTGACTCCAAATTTCTCCACAATGATGCAAGTGGCTTCAGTTTTCCAATATAAAGCCGTAAAACCAGTGTAGTTTTAAATTCAGATGTCTACAATTCACAGATTAACTAAAAACATATAATATAAACGAAATAAATACCTGCAGACGGTTCTCTTTCTGTTTTTATATCATGGTGATCCAGGATGATTATCATTTCCAGCAAAAAAAACAGTGCTCAACTGCTGAACTAGCGCGCGTGTTGTCAAGAGGCGGGAAAATTTAGACACGTGGTTTTCGGCTTGAAAGGAACCATGGGAGACAACGAATCAACCAGCGGATATCGCAATACGGTACCTCCATTTCAGCTCAGAACAAATTATTTTATTTTCATTCAATATAGACGCATCGAAGGAGAAATGAAAGCGTGTGTACGTGATATCTCCTGTGAAGCGGACAGAATACCGTGTCGAAGACCGTAGGCCATCCCCACTCTACCCATACTAAAACTAAGTGCCTCACGTAATCGTTCCCATCTTTCATTGCGCGTACGTGCATAATACAACCTTTGCGATTCGTATCACTCGAGAACTCTGCAAAAGCAGATGCCGTTTTCAGTTGTTCACTTTGCTTTAGTCCTTTTAATGGATTAATATTATTGTTCACGATAATTTCATTCTTTTTAATCGGCAAAGAGGAACTTATTTTTAAACAAGTTCGAGGTTGAATCAATCACTGTGTTCGAGGAAATATGGCGTCGGTGTTGAAAAAGTTGGTCCGCCGAGATGCACGAAATCTCAATGGAAACGGTTCCGATAGCAGCTCACATTGTAGCCATAAACAATCTAAAGAAAAGGTCGATAAAGATGAAACCGATAAATCAAGTCGCGGTATCGACGATGAAACAGGAACAAGCACTAATAAAAACCAAGAAGCGACGACGAGTTCGACAGAGGTCGCCACTATGTCTTTATCACACTCTCAAAGGGTTCGAACCAAGCGACTCATGAAAGAATTTCACGATGTTAGCCGTAAAAATGATGTGAAAATATTCTCAGCAGAATTAGTAAGGGATAATCTATACGAATGGAACGTTAAATTGCACACCATCGACGGAGATAGCTTGCTTCATCGGGACATGGTGGAAACAGGAGCTAAATACATCCTTCTCAATATCACGTTTCCGGAGAATTTCCCTTTCGCACCTCCGTTTTTGCGGGTTTTGGCTCCGCGTATCGAAGGTGGATTTGTTCTAGATGGAGGCGCGATATGTATGGAACTTCTTACCCCAAAAGGCTGGAGTAGTGCCTACACGGTCGAAGCTGTGATATTGCAGTTTTCAGCAGCTGTGGTCAAGGGAAAAGGACGTATTGACAGAGGATGCAAAAAATCATTCTCCAAAAAAGAAGCAGAGAGTGCGTTTAAAAGGCTTGTTAAAACCCATGAAAAATATGGCTGGGTAACTCCACCAAAATCAGAAGGCTGATGAAGGTTGTGTATGTGCAATCTCTATGTAGTATGTAGATTTATTAGCGTTGTGCTTGGGTGATTTCGATCAAATAAACAAAGACCTCTTTACTCCAAACATTTAGATGAAATATGGCAACTTCTTGTACGTGTGTATTTTATTTCTTCAGAGGGATCATCTTTTGTGTGGGAACAATCTGAGAAAGTTTATACCCGACATTTATTGAATTGTCATAGAATTCTGAAAAATGTATTAAAAGTTGAATTTCCTAATTAGTTCTCAAAAGATGGCCCCTTATTGAATGCATACATGAAGTTATCAGTTTTTTTCCCTTTTCTCTGAAATGAAAATATGACTCGTTTGATGATCAAATCAAATCATAATTAAATTCACAACAAAAAGAATCAATTTCGAAGTCAGAGTAGTAATCATCATCATCATCATCATCATCATTTGTATTGTGGGTGATGTTAGCTAAATTAATGAAGAGACTAATGCAGTTTCATTCTATGTAATATATACCCAACAAAGATGTTCCTTTTACTGTACAAAGACTTAACTGGTCAAATTGACGTCCTTGTGGATTTGCAATCACTGTAAATAATTTGTTATTGTGAAGCCGGTTGTGCAATAGTTGCTATAATATGTACTAGATATGCACCTTCTTGGAATGGTTATGTACAGATCAAATCAAGCCAACAACATACCCTCCAGTCATACCATGGGCATTTTGACTTGTTTTTGTGTCCACAGGGCCAGGAATTTGAAGCCTTTTGGTTGTGGGGAATTTGACACCTCATGGGAAGGGTAGGGGAGAATTTGAAGTTGCCTCTACTCCATGTACTCCTCAATAATAATAATAATAATGAACTTTATTTCACG
The DNA here is from genome assembly GCA_033675265.1 of Actinostola sp. cb2023. Classification (NCBI taxonomy): domain Eukaryota; kingdom Metazoa; phylum Cnidaria; class Anthozoa; order Actiniaria; family Actinostolidae; genus Actinostola; species Actinostola sp. cb2023. The sequence continues at coordinate 255,825 of JAUJYZ010000345.1, read as the reverse complement.
AGGGTACAATATTATATTGAAAAAAGTTGCCTTGATTTCATGTTATATGGAATAACCTATAGACCTTATGCATAAATGGTAGAATCGTAAAATCTGATTTCCTTTGTTATTGGGAATATATTACAGCAATATCTGACCATCTCTTTGAAGAGAGGGTTTTCAATAATGAACATACCAAATTTTAGGGCTGTATGCAATCTTGAAAAGTTATGGTGATTTGAAATTACAAAGATTTGTACCAGAAACTGGACTTTGGCCCTAAATGCCTCGTTTCCATGTATTTTGCATCTTTCAAACGCTTATTACTTTATGTTTTTTTTATTAATGCACTTTTGGGGTAATTACTAAACTGTCGGTATGTTTTTGTTTTAGTCCCAAGGGAATGGAATTAGAACAAAGGGGGGCTATGTTTATGTCTTGATTTGATCAGTACATTATGACATTGTACATGATGAATCAAATAATATGAATGCGATTGTTACAATGTAACGTATGTTATATGATTTAGGATAAAATATAAGTATTATTGAACTACTAGCTAACCATGTATTCCTCACAAAAAATAGAATTTAATTTTTTTAAATAATTTTTTGGCAAGTTTCTGCTATTTCAATTTATTAGCAACATTTTCTCAAAGTATTGGTAGAGTAGGTCTTTGTAGCAAATGCCATATCCCATATATGCATAACAAAAGCCTCATTTCAAAATGAACACAAAAGAAGTTTTGCATAAATTAAAGCCAAGTCAATAATATGAGGCTGTCGAGGTAGATACAATAAATTATGGCATTTGTTGGAAAGTACTGTTTCTATATAATCTATGAAGATACCCTATGTAGCAGAGTTAGTTTACATTCACTCATGGATCCTTAGCTGGATTTCCCTCATGACATCCTGTGCAAATAACAATGTGAGAGTAAACTAAGCTCTGGAACCCAGGGGAGTGACAATGATGCCAGAGTTTTAAACTACAAAGGCACAAATTGTTACAGTTTCTGGAGATAAGAAAAGTTGTTGTTCTTTTAGTGTTAATATTCTTTAGTTTATAATATAGAGGCATCTTTCTTTAAATTAACTGGGTTTTTAATATGTACATTGAGAGCAAAATTAATTTGTGTCTGGGATTAAGGTGGTAAAGGAAAGGATTAGTTGAATAAAAATATAATTCTGCATCTGATATAATGGATCTATTATGTTTGCATTTCAAATCCTTGATGAATAATTTATGCAAATATGCTTCAACTTAACTAAGCCTGATGTATCTCAATGGAGGCAAATTGACTTCATAACAGGCCCGTAGCCAGTATGAGGCGAGCCGAGGCAGTTGCCTCGGTAAAACATTGCTGATTTTATTTATCTTTAAAAGACTGACTGTTATCTATGTGCAGCTATAAAAATTTGGCTGCACTGACAGAAGTGCCTCGGGAGAGATTTTGGTCTGGCTACGGGCCTGCATAATCACTATGCCACTTGTATTGATATTCTGCAAGTCGTATGCTAATAATGAGAAATGTGCCATAACTCTGGAAACTTGTCAAAATCCTTTACTGTGAGGTTTATTACCTACACTTAAAGACCTATCGAATGAGACATTGATATGACTGTTTAGGATAGGTTCCTTTAAGAATTGTTCATCCTCTTCCTCAATTTCTGTGTTGTTCAATTCTTGGACAATTTGGTCAAATTCCAAATTTGTATTGAGTTGAGTAGGAAACTGGTTGAAGCTCTCTGGGTCACCTCTTCTGTTGTGAAAGAATGACACTAGAATGGGTCCTTGGGAGATATTATTTGGCAACATAAGCAGCTCTTGTATATATTTTGAAATATGGGGCTTGCGTTTTTCTGCAAGTTGTAGATCGCTCTTCTTAAATATTTCTCTTCCTGAAATTCAAGTATACATATTGGAAAATGAAGATTAATATTTTTTCTGGATTCAACATCACTGTAGTTATGAGATAAAGATATAGAGCCAACATCCATCACTGATCATCCATCAACCATAACTATTGACAAATCCATCATTATCATGAAATTCATCAGAAAAGAAAGGTCGGCTATAATACAGAAACCTTCCAGACACCCCTGGTTTGACTGTAAATATGATTAAGTATGGTATTCAGACATGAGCACATGCATTGAAGTGAGCACTTGTATTGAGGAAGAAGAAGATGAATGGATATAAAAGGATGAATGGGAAGGAAGGTTGATACACGTGTGATTAACAAAGGTGCTACTAAGACAAGTATGAGAATAGTGTCAAATAGAAATGTACTGAAACTAGATTTGACCTATTGCTGGTCTGAATGTGAAGATCAACTTATTGCGTCATTCATAGGGATTGATGTTGTAATACTTACCGGGTAAATGTGGAATGCTTCTTGGTTTGTTCTTATTGCCTGCCTCTACAGGGAAAGCGTTCAATAAAAGGCAATGAATCTCAAAGAACTCGCTGTAACTTCTCCATATAACACTGCTTGAACAATCAGACCACTGGACTTTGATAACAAATGCATACTGATTCCTTTTATCTCGACTTCTCTCTCTGATCGAGAGAAGATCAGCTGAAACGACGTAGACAAAAGTGTTGCCTTGTGTGCTGTCTACCAAAAGTCTGAGATCCATTCTACAAGCTTGTTAAACCTTTTCGTTCAGTTGCACATTTCTTGTCCCGTTTTCGATGACCTCTAGCCTGCGTGCGTAGTGGTTGCGTAGTGGTTGCGTAGTGGTACTGATTGACACAAGCTGTAACGTAATACTACCGAGGTCGTCGGGACCAATGAACGTCAAGGCTCCATGTTGTAATAAGACATTTTGAACGTAAAAGTTTCAATTGATTAATTTAGGTTCTCCATGATACAAGAGAAAAGTCGAATCAAAAGCGTGGAGAGAATGACTTAGAAACTTATAGAGTCTGATGAACATATTTTTGAAAACATTGCAGAAATAAGGCACTTCCGGTTCTAAAAAGTTGTACTTGAACAAAAGGCGATCTCTGTACTAGAATTTGAAATTTGGAACCACAAAGACGTGTAATAAGCTATGAGTACCATGTTATTAAAGAAAACATAGAGAACGATGATATGTTCTTTGTAAAACAGCCTTGTTTGTGGTACGATCAAACTTTCTGCCAATTGTACCGGAAGTGGGTAGATCCTGGAATCGCCCTGTCCATATATGGCAAACCAGCCATATCTTCCAAGTTGTCATTAGAAGGATTTCGTAGTTGACATGCCGACAGAAGAACTAAATATTCTCTTTGAAGGATTAATCTTGCCTTCACAAGAAAAATGCCTCTGTGGCATTGATATTTAAAAGATCTATTAGTGGATATTCCACCTTTGAATATAACAACCCAAGCGAGTTTTTGGAAGCCAAAATGGCGGAGCACCTCGAGTTGGTCGCAGAGATTCCGAAAGTTGAGAAACTCACTGTTCAAGAGCGTCTTGAGTACGCCAAGAAACGCCGAAAACAACAACTTAAAAGATGGGAAAGAGACAAGGATTCTGACTACGGTCCTCCACCTAGGAAAAAGATATTAAGAAGTAAACCTTTGGCGTTTCAACCTCAATTTATGCTTCTAGACGCCGCTACAAGAGGAGACGTAGATGAAGGTATGATTATATCTCAACGATTTATCAACAATGTTGTAATTTAACTCTACATTTCTCAACTCAGATTATTTATTTCATACTCAAAATCACTTTATACTAAAATATTTGTTTGTGTGTTTGTATTTATTTTTTTAGTAAAAGCGATGCTTGAAAATGGTGTTGATCCCAATATCTGCAACGACGATGGCTTGACAGCCTTGCATCAAGTGAGTTTTTTTAAATAGTTTATGTTAGTTAGTTTGATTACTTTGATCGTACGTTTACTGCCAATACTGGCATTATTATTTTGTATGTAATATTACAGGATGTTTAGAGTATTGATCTATTACTATCAAGTCCTTCTTTAACCAAGTGTGATCAAAAGACTATATAGGACGTGCATGGTCGTTTGTCAAAAAAAATGCCAAAATATTATAAGAGATCGTCATTTTATTTTTACCCACCCAACTTAGACCGTTAATGTCTGCTACACATAAATCTAGAAAGGTCATCTTTTACCTAAAAACAGCTGGCCTTGTACTTCAAAACCAAATTAATAATTCCATACATGCAACTCTTGAAATCTCTACCAGTCCATAGACACAATTAATTGATCACTGCAATAATTATAAAATTCTACCAGATCATTGTATTTTGTTATTAAATACGAATCAAATATTTGTATGTATCGCATTTTAATATTCCAATTAATTTTGGAATGACTCACGGTTTAAAGGTTCAAAATCTCAATGCCTGACTACCAAGATAATTGAATTATATACTTCTTATTACTGCTTTCATGAATTAATTAGACACATTCCTACACTTACTGGTTAACAAATAATTTAGATGTTTTCCTGATAAGTAGATTATTTAGTTATACTTCAAAGCCACTAGAGTCAATGAGATTTAGTGACATGTGTTTTGTCTTGCTGTGACCACATGCAACAATACATACAATATCTTATCCCACAATAAACCAACAAGAATGCTATTAAAACTTCCATTGATGTAAATGTCAAGAGGCATTACGGCTACATACATGTACGTACATTGTATGTTATGGTTCCAAAATTTTCATTGATTTAATTTTTTAGGACATTGTTTATTTTTTATTATACCCACCATAAAACCCTAAACCTAACCTAAACACAACTTACCCCACCATAAAGGTGGCCGCACACTAGGGGCCATGAAGCAGTGACATGTCCCAGACACATGCAGCAGCAACAAAATCACGCTCTGTAACACACGAGGGAATGTGTAGTGGGGATATGTAGCGGGGATATGTAGCAGCAGCATAATGACAACATGTACACACCCATGAAAATGTTGCGGGATGTGTACCAGGGTCATGTAGCAGCGACATGTCCCTCAATCCATCTGAACTATTGTGTTCCTAGCCATGAAGCACGAGTTTGTCAGATATTCTGTCCCTGCAACATGTCCCATGAAGTTCAACCAGTTGAACATAAAAAATCACAATATATTGTAACATTGAGTTTGTTTTCTCAAAGGTTCATTTATTTCCATATGATTCTCATTTGTGATCTGGTTTTGACATAGTTAATAGACTATGGTTTTGACGAGTAGAATACAGTTGTTGTTGTTGTTGTTGTTGTTGTCATTACTTAAACACTTAAATGGTTTCCTCTAGGTAGTTTTCAATTTAATAACCACAATAGTTACAATGGTTGCCATTTGAATGTAGAACATATATTATTAACAGTTGTATAGTCACTATTGTACAACTCATTTGAATTAAGACAGTGAAATGAAATGAAATGAAAGAAGAATAAAGAAATAGCAACGCGTTTGTCATTTGTCAGTGTTTTCTACACTAACTGAAAGTTCGTTAGAATTGCCTTCATTCCCTGATGATGGGCCATGGGCCCGAAAGCTCGGATATATTAAATCCTTTACGTAGAAGAAACGTATCTTTATTATAAGAAATATAATATTGTGATATTTACACTTCATGATGTTCTATTATTAGATATTGCATTATGTATGTAGACTACATTAAATTTTGTATGTTGATACAATATATTCCAGGAATAATTCCTGGCTTCTGTCATTATTGCTCTATTAGTTTTATTACTAACTATTGCTTTATCAATTATTATTCATTTGTTTCATTTTGTTTCATTTAGGCATGCATCGATGGTTGTGAAGAAATCATGGATATCTTGTTAGAAAATGGTGCTCATTTAGATAGTATTGATAGAGAATTATGGACCCCACTTCATGCTGCTACAGCGTGTGGTAATGATGATATTGTAGAGTATCTACTGGATCAAGGGGCTAATATTGTTGCTATAAATGCTGATGGGAATATGCCAATAGATTTGGTGGATGAGGATGATAATGAAGAATTGAGGGAAATATTACAGGCAGAAATGGAAGAACAAGGTATATATAACCTAACTCTGTCCCTGCATTCCTTCATTTTAGTCATGCATATTTGCTTGTTTATCAAAATAGCGGATGTCTGCTCCACCCCCTCCCCACCTCCTACTTCACATGGGGTAGCCAAAGCTAGTGATGTCATAATGTAGCCAATGTATCCAATAAGCCTGAGGATGAGGTCACATATATGTACAGAGATTTACTTTTTCTCTGCCCATTTTTACATATTTAAATCTTACTGCAGTAGGACTATCCTATAACTGTATGGTCTACCCAATTTATGTTATGGATTAAACAACCCTTGAAATCAGGCTGTGTGATATGAACATGTACAGCACTAATAAAGTAAACAAAAATGGCAATGGTGGTCAGTGTGGAACCTCTTGTAGACAACCACTCTTGTTGATATTTAGGCAAGGTATTTACATACGTATGGCAGGTGGTGGTCACTTACAAAATACAGTTATTTGAAGTGTTTGACTGAAAAATTAAGAACTGAATTTCCAAGGAGGTGACCTACTACTACATGTACTACTACTACTACTAATATTATTATGGATGTGCTTAACAACTGAAAAAATATCTATATGTACACGTATTTACTACTAAAGAGTGTTCTTGACAGACTAGCTTTTTTTCAGGATTCACAGAATCAAAACTAAATGAATTAAAGGAACTTGAGGAACAAAAGATGCTGTCAGACGTGAAAAGGGAGCTTACTGAAGATGATGCTCTGGACTTGGACAGGAAAAATGAGCAAGGAGCAACAATGGTAAGTACATGATATCATCATCTACACACCAATGCAGGTGTTTTCCTTGACCATCTAAGCATTGCAACAGGCTTCCATCACTCAGATTGCACTGGTGTTCTACAGTCATACTGAAAAGCAAAATGATTTCAAATAAGAACAATTTGTAGACATAGTTTAATTGAGGCCTTAAGGAAATAAAAACTCCAGTGGTCATGTTACAGGTAAACACCTGTCATGGGTGAGATTACTCATTGCTTCAGGTCATGGTGTTTATATACTACAGGTATATACCATGCTTGGATACTACAACAGTCAAGGAATGAGAGTGCTCAGACAGACTGAGTCTTCTGTTTTACTATTCCATAATCTGGCTAACTTCTACACAACACTTATTTTGTACACTGTGTACATTTGTAGATTTATGCTTTTGTACTTGACAACAACAATGAAATAACAGAAAGCTGCACTTATTGTGCTGTTGTTTAGGTTCACATTGCTGCAGCGAATGGTTATGAAGAAGCATTAGAATTCCTACTTGAACAGGGTGCGCGGCTGTTGATATTGCAGATAAAGATGGCTGGCAGCCTATTCATGGTGCAGCAGTGTGGGGAAATGTAAGTCATTCAATGCTCGTCAATGGTTTGGAGGACAACAGTCTTGTGTTCCAGGATTAATTACAATATTGTTTTGATATTTTGACAGGAGACGACGGTTGAAATGTTGGTAGAAAATGGTGCAGATTTAGATACCAAAACACCAACAGGAGATACACCACTAAGTATGGAAAATAATAGTTACTTTTGCATATTATGATATATGTTATCTGTGTAATATAAATATTGATAATGATGATGATGATGGTAGTGATGGATGATGTTGATGATGGTAGTGATGGTGATGGTGATGATGGATGATTGTAGTGATGGTAGTGATGGTGATGACGACGATGGATGATGGTAGTGATGGTGACGATGGATCCATTGATGGTAGTGATGGTGATGATGGATGATGGTGATGATGGATGATGTTGATGATGGTAGTGATGATGGATGATGGTGATGATGGTGATGATGTTGATGTTGATGATGGTGGCATTAGTGATGGTGACGATGGATGATGATGATGGTGGATGATGGATGATGTTGATGATGGTAGTGATGGTGATGGTGACAATGGATGATGGTAGTGATGGTGATGGTAGTGATGGTGATGATGACAATGGATGTTTGTGGTGATGGTAGTGATGGTGATGGCGACGATGGATGATGGTAGTGATGATGATGGTGACGATGGATCCATTGATGGTAGTGATGGTGATGATAGATGATGGTGATGATGGATGATGTTGATGATGGTAGTGATGATGGATGATGGTGATGATGGATGATGTTGATGATGGTGGCATTAGTGATGGTGACGATGGATGATGATGATGGTGGATGATGATGATGGTAATGATGGATGATGTTGATGATGGTAGTGATGGTGATGGTGACAATGGATGATGGTAGTGATGGTGATGATGACAATGGATGATGGTAGTGATGGTGATGGCGACGATGGATGATGGTAGTGATGATGATGGTGACGATGGATCCATTGATGGTAGTGATGATAGATGATGGTGATGATGGATGATGTTGATGATGGTAGTGATGATGGGTGATGATGGATGATGTTGATGATGGTGGCATTAGTGATGGTGACGATGGATGATGATGATGGTGGATGATGATGATGGTAGTGATGGTATGATGGATGATGTTGATGATGGTAGTGATGGTGATGGTGACAATGGATGATGGTAGTGATGGTGATGGTAGTGATGGTGATGATGACAATGGATGATGGTAGTGATGGTGATGGTAGTGATGGTGATGATGGATGATGATGATGGTAATGATGTTGATGGTAGTGATGGTGATGGTGACAATGGATGATGGTAGTGATGGTGATGGTAGTGATGGTGATGATGATGATGACAATGGATGATGGTAGTGATGATGATGGTAGTGATGGTGATGGTGACGATGGATGATTGTAGTGATGGTGATGGTGACGATGGATCCATTGATGGTAGTGATGATGATGATAGATGATGGTGATGATGGATGATGTTGATGATGGTAGTGATGATGGTAGTGATGGTGATGATGGATGATGTTGATGGTGGCATTAGTGATGGTGACGATGGATGATGGTGATGGTGGATGATGTTGATGATGGTAGTGATGGTGATGGTGACAATGGATGATGGTAGTGATGGTGATGGTAGTGATGGTGATGATGACAATGGATGATGGTAGTGATGGTGATGGTGATGATGGATGATTGTAGTGATGGTGATGGTAGTGATGGTGATGGCGACGATGGATGATGGTAGTGATGATGATGGTGACGATGGATCCATTGATGGTAGTGATGGTGATGATAGATGATGGTGATGATGGATGATGTTGATGATGGTGGTATTAGTGATGGTGACGATGGATGATGATGGTGGATGATGTTGATGATGGTAGTGATGTAAATTCTGTAATTCAAATTCAGGTGCTAAATAAAATTGTTGTTATTGTTGTTGTTGTTGATGGTGACGATGTTGATGATGGTAGTGATGATGATGGTAATGTGATACATGTATTTGTAATAATCTCTTGTAAGTTCCCATTTGCCAACTGAATTGTGACTTAAATATTTCTCACAATATCTCCTTTCTTTCTCTATTTCTTATAGATGTATCAATGACAATTAAAACTTGACAGTATAACTTTCTTATTTTTTGAACAGCATTATGTGAAGATCCAGAACTTCAACAGTTTCTTGTTAACTTGAAAAACCAAGTAAAAGCAAACAAAGCAAAATCAGCCAAGAGAAAACGAAGTAACTCTAGATCGTAAGTACTTCTAAACACTAAAACCATGTGCGCTAAATAGTACTTAAATAGTACTGATTAAACAATAGACTAAGTTTATTAATTAATATATTAATTTTTCATATATTTTTTCATATTGGGAATACATCAGGGGTCGGGTATACTGGGTAACCTTCTTATTGGGTGGGAAAGTGGTGTAATGTATTTTAAAGGGGACTTCGTGTCCTATTGTACAGCACCTGCCTTATGGGCGAATCTTGAAAATAAGTGTTTGTACTCTACATATACATTATTATTTTATACCCGTGCCAGTCAACCTACATTCTGTATTCTCCTGCTGTCTGTTGGAGCAATAACTGTACCACAGGAAGTGGTTTTCTGGCTTGATTACGGTGATGTTGTACAGTGTATGTACATGTATTTATGATGGTGATGGAGGTGAGATGAGGTTTGTGGTCAATGATAGCGTTATGATGATGATGGAAATAGTGTTTATAATGATGCCACTAATGATGATTGTAGTCATAGAAATTAGCATAACAAATATTTCAATTAATATTTTAGATGAATAACTTTTATATGATTCATTTCAGTTTATCAGTCAAGCGTACAAGTTTAAAGGACAAGATTACTATTTCACAAAATGAAGCAAAGGCTGAAGCTATCCTGCGTGTCCATCCACAGTTAGCTTTCCTGCTTCCTGTAAGCGATTTAATCCTTTCCCCTCTTCACTTATACTGATATTTGCTTTTATTATTCCACTCGTGCGTCATTTTACCATATAAGGGCAAGAGAACACGCAAAATTAAATATGACAGCGTATTACACAGTAGCTCGCGCGCGCACGAAAAACATAGCAAAAATGGCTCAAAAACTTCAGGAAAGAAAGAAAGAAAATCAATTGTGGATAATAAACCCCTTATTTGATGGTTTGATAATAATAATAATAATAAGCTTTATTTAAGCAGGGAACACCTTCAGCAAGCTGTTCTCCCAGGTGTCCCTGACATCAATAAATATACAAAATATACAATATACATCAATATAATATAAGATAAGATAAATATATACACAATAAATACAATACATATTAATGGTAATACTAATATAAAAACTAGATTGAAACTATTAATTATTGCATGTTAAATTAGATTAGGATAAGTTCAATAGTTAATTAGTTATAATACTTGATAATAGATAATACTTGCGGACATTTTACTCATTGCTCGTATTTTTCCTCGCCCTACTGGCTCAGACTGAAATACTACGCAACTCGTAAAATATCCGCGCGTATTATCTGTCAAACCATCAAATAAACTGTATATATTCGCTGCTTATATTTGCTGCTAATACATTTGCTGCCAAGATACCATAGCAGCGTTTATCTTGTCCCCTCTAAGGTGTTATTCAAGCAGCCATTGATTGCTTGGGTCCGTTTCCGTTCACTCTTTCCCTCCCCCTCCAATACCACTAGCAAGCTAGTTTTCATCAAAATCAATGTAACATTTTATTAATTTATTTGCTTTAATTACAGAAAGGAACCGAAGTAAAGAACAACGAGACTAAGCCGATGGATACTACACCAGCGACTACTGCAGGTCAGGCAACACAAAACTCTACCACAACAAACAGTAACAGACAAGAAGAATCCAACCTTGTACAAGACAAGAAGACTTCTAGTCTTACCAGAGTAAAACAGAAGGACATTGTTAACCCTGCCGCAAGGGACACGAACGATAAAACACAGGACGATAAACAAATCATCGAGAAAAAATCCTCCTTTAAAATTACTGTCAAAACACGTACCGTGAATACGGATGACAAAGCGGACGAGAAGCCAGTCAGAGAAACCAAACCAGATGTTACATTAGGTACAACAAATATTACAGTTAACGATAAGTTACCGTACGACAAACACCAGCAATCATCTTCAAGAAACCAGGAATCGAAACCTGACGTTACTATGGGAACACATATCCATGACAACCGTGTACCGAGTGAACCTCAACCATCGAGATCACGACAAGCTAAACCTGACGTTACTATGGTAACTGGATCCCCTACCAAACCCTCGACATTGCCACGTGATGCATCAACATCTAAACCACCTTCAGGTGTTAATTCTATTGGTAACTATCTTGGACAACGGGCATCCAGTGATGCTAACATAGCGGGAAAGACAGGCAAAACACGTAGTGCAACAATACCAAGAACATCCGGGAACATTTCTCACACCGGAAGTGGAACCAGGTCTTCTGGCGTTACACCAGACACAAACACTAGCGATGGTGACAACAAGGGAGTTGACTCAGGTCTAAATGATCCAATGAATGATGGAAGTGGCCTTCCAAAGTCAACCAAGACACGCCACGCCCCTGCCCCTCCCCTCTCGAGGTCTTCAGGAAGTCTTAGTCGAACCCATGAACCCGCTGATACATCAGGGTATCCAGATTCGTTTAGTAAGAGATCTCGTAGTTCAAGAGAAAATATTCTTGATGTGGTTGCTGCAGGAAGATTAGGTAGGTATATACTGTATAGCTTACTAAGGACTCACGGTGCAACATTGCGCATAATATTGCCTTCAATGGCTTAGTTTCAGCGTGTCTACTTCAGTATTTGCGCGTAATATGGCAGAAGTGCGGTCTCACTGTACTACAATGAGATAATAACAAGATCGTCCATAACAACAATAATAACTGCAGAGATGGACACACTGCAGTCATGTTGCCAGCAATATTGCACACAGTGTTCAAGAAATAGATCTCACTGTACTTCAATAAACTTGGAGGGGTGGACGCGCCGAGATCATGTCTACACCGCTGTATCTGTAGCTTAGTTATTGGAAACGTTGAAGGACAGGTGCGGGTACATGTTGCATCACTGCATGCAATGTTACTGGAAATATGATTGCAACTTGTGCGCAATTATACGTTAATCTCATGTCAACTCAACAAGAAATGATAACTTATGCGTGTTGTAATCATTGTTGTCTTTAGCGTCACCAGAACATAAGACGATAGTAACACCAGCAGACATCGAAATTGAACCCGCTGCAGGATCAGCGAAACAGAGTCAACCACAACCCAAGCAGCCACAACCTAACCAACCACAACCTAAGCAGACACAGCCTAACCAACCACAACCTAAGCAGACACAACCTAACCAACCACAACCTAAGCAGACACAACCTAACCAACCACAACCTAAGCAGACACAACCTAACCAACCACAACCTAACCAACCACAACCTAAGCAACCACAACCTAAGCAGACACAACCTAACCAACCACAACCTAACCAACCACAACCTAAGCAGACACAACCTAACCAACCACAACCTAAGCAGACACAACCTAACCAACCACAATCTAACCAACCACAACCTAACCAACCACAACCTAACCAACCACAACCTAAGCAGACACAACCAAACCAACCACAACCTAAGCAGACACAACCTAACCAACCACAACCTAACCAACCACAACCTAAGCAGACACAACCTAACCAACCACAACCTAAGCAGACACAACCCGAGCAACCACAACCCAAGCAACTACAACCTAAACAGCCGCAACCTAAACAGCCGCAACCTAAACAGCCACAACCCAAGCAACTACAACCTAAACAGCCGCAACCTAAACAGCCGCAACCTAAACAGCCACAACCCAAGCAGCCGCAAACTGTAGTACCAAAAGAGACTTACAGAAGAAGGAGCAGTAGTGAGAATATGGTGCCAGTGACCAACGTGCAAGTCAAGGATCACGATGTTGAGAGAGAAAAGAAAACATGCTGTGTGTTGATGTGATGTCAAAATAGATTAAAGTTTTATTGTTATGAGAACATTTCAGAAATGACATCCAAAAACTATTTCAGAATTTTTTTAACTGCTTTTTATCAGAGATATTTGCGTACAAATATTGTGCGATCTTAACCGAAAAGATACATTGATTGAAAAGGGAACAACTTCTCATTTGAGTTGGACCAATAACCTTTATTTCTGCGTTAGATATTCTTCCACGATAAATAACCAGATAGGAAGGAATTTTAGAATTGTAATTGTACATATCCTTAACCTTACACGAATACTTGAGCTGATGTCATGACCTGTATTTTTATTGATCAATATTCGAAGTGAATCTAATTCCATTTTTTTAAAGGGTTTATAGCGAAGAAATAAATGTTGTCAATAAAAACTGTGAAACATGGAAACCAGTCTAGCGCAGTACGTAGCAACGTTCGTCAAGGAACTAACCATCCAAACAGTTGCTAAGATAGTACCATCTAACCAATGAAATTACTCAGACCATCCATTGTCTAATCAGCGGTCAGCGTGTGAGATTCCATAATACCATAGTAACAGTTGCTAAGATAGTACCATCTAACCAATGAAATTACTCAAGACCATTGTCTGATCAGCGGTCAGCGTGTGAGATTCCATAATACCATAGTAACAGTTGCTAAGATAGTACCATCTAACCAATGAAATTACTCAAGACCATTGTCTGATCAGCGGTCAGCGTGTGAGATTCCATAATACCATAGTAACAGTTGCTAAGAGTAGTGCCATCTAACCAATGAAATTACTTAGACCATCCATTGTCTAATCAGCGGTCAGCGTGTGAGATTCCATAATACCATAGTAATGGTTGCTCAGTTACTAACCATATTAGACTCTTGTCTCTCTGTATACAGGGAGATCAGCAGTCAGCTTGGGGGATTTATTGATGCCAATGAGGAACATTAATATTGATGAGAGTGCTGTCATTCCTCCCCCTAACATGAAAGGCAGCACATAATTGTGAGCGACATCAAACATGAGCCCTGCTAGAAGTGGTCCAACGGTTTTAGGGATGGACAAAACACAATACGCCACGCCTAGAGCAAAGGCAAGATGCTCTGTTCCAACGATATCTCGAGTAATGACCATGAAGACCGTCATGTAGATACCTTCGCTGACACCAAATACAGCCGCATAAACAGCCAACCAAATAAACGAGGGTGCAAATGCGACTAATGTAGTACTAACGGCGATGCAAAGAAGAGCCATTTGGCAGAGTCGTAGTCGACTACAGCATGTGATATCAGCAATGCTACCACAAACAGTACGTCCAAGAAACGAACCCCCAGCAAGAATACTGATGAGTAACGACGCCATGACTTTACTAGCACCTATGTCTTCACCAAGACGAACCTGCAGCAGAAAAGATAAAAACTTTGTTTCCATTTTGTTTCGCACAAACGCGCGCAACATCGAACGCAGATAGCGCTACGGAGCCCCGTAGGTAAGGGACCGATGCAGTACTTTTTTGGTACGTCGAGTTGTCGTAAACACATGAACTCTTTTTGGGGAGGGTCGTAAACACATGAACTCATTTGGGGGAGGGTCGTAAACACATGAACTCTTTTTGGGGAGGGTCGTAAACACATGAACTCTTTTTGGGGAGGGTCGTAAACACATGAACTCTTTTTAATATCGAACTGTTATCCGATTGGATGCATATAAGAACCAAAAGTGCGATTGTTATGGTTGACGGACATGAATTAAAGAACATCGGTACCTGTGTCATGGATTTTTTCACTCAAAAATCGGTAAAAGTTGTGTACTTACCAAATGGATGTAAGGAACCATGTGATTTAGCTGAAACAGGTAGACCGCACCCAACCATATAATGAAGCTTGGACTCCTGCACACACCCATATCCAACCATTTCTGGTGTTGATTACCCGCCTGTTTTGCTTGACTTGTACATGTCTTGATTGGACGGTAGAGTAAGACTGGTATACAAAGTAGTGCATTAAAGCTAGCTAGAACACGAAATCCGTTGCTCATTCCCAGTCCACTAAATAACTGTTGAATCACTGGAGAAAAAACAAAGGTACCCACTGAAGCCCCGGATGTAGCTATGCCGTTGGCAGTGGATATCTTCTTTTTAAAGTACTTGGAGACCATGACGAAGTTGGGAAAGTACATGAGGCTGGACCCTAGTCCACCACAAATGCCATAGGAAAAGTACAGGAGTTTGATGTTTGGCGCGAAGGAAGAGACGAGCAAACCAACCATTGATATGACGGCACCAAGAGATACTGTTTTACGAGCGCCATATCGGTTACAACAGAACGTACTTAGTGGAGCAAACAAGTAGATGCAAGATGGTGAAAGAGAGCTGACCCAGGCTGGCGAATGAATCATTGGTCAAAATATGAATATTATCGTTTGAAAGGGGGACGATAGCTGGGGATGCATGCGGATCGTAATTGAGGCTGCGACATCATTATTATCATCATCATCATTTAGGTTTTACATCAAACAAGCTGACTGATACCTCTAAGTGGTTCCGTTGAATAACAAAATTAAGCAGGAATATTATCACATAACGTAAAACATGCAATGATAACGTTAACGCCTAATTATGGCTCTGTGGTCCTAAGATTGACTCCGTCTTACTCTAGAGTCTCTGTCGCTGCCGTTGGCGTTTCATCAATATTGCTTGATCATTCCGGTCTCGTTTACAATTTTCATCTGCTGAATTGCACCTTTTCAATAGAATACTCTCTGCTTGATAGAACATGGGGGGCAGTGTTTGCCCCTCAGTCGAAGGTAAATAATGAGATTCGAAGAATTCACATCTGATTATTATCAAACCATTCCAACCCACGGTTTAGCCAATCACAGCTTTAGTCCCAAAATATCGAATCTATTCGCGCCAAATTAAAATGCAAAGTATTTCAAGCCGAAAACAAAACCGCGCCCGAGAACGAACAAATCATCTCACACCATGAAAGGTCAGCAGGCTTCGTCGGCATTAGATAAAGTCAAGAGTAAACTGGAATCTACATTTGTACAGTAGGTCAAAAGTATAGATTCTCCTTGTAATAAACTCCCTCAAACAAATATCGCGCTATACGCTTGACAATACAGTATGGCATCATGGTTTATTCCCTAGCTGGTTTGACAGTTTGATTGGTTTTCCAAACCGTTTGTTTTGAGAGTATCTTTGCGTGACAACGAAGGAAACATCTCAGTAAAAGATTCGCTATGTGAAATAAGCTGTTATCAGATGGTTGATAGTGATGATCGTAATGATTCCTGGAAGTGATGCGTCATAAAATAGAATATGTTTCTTATCTTACCTGCTTCACTTCGTGGGACATTGTAATTATCAACCAATGCAGATAACACTACACCACCACAATTAAGGTGCGCAGCAACTACAAAATTAATGAGAAATGAACCAAGACACACACACCATGCCCAACCTCCATCTTGCTTAATTTCAAACGACATTCTCTTCCCGGCATCTCTGCTAGCGCTTGACTAAACCCGAGACTTCACCAATGCAAACAACAAGATAAGCAAGTCAGAGAACCCTTTTAACGGGGCAGAAATATGGTGGTGGTGTGACGTCGATAACTAGCATCAGCTGCTGCTACACGTGATACCAGGAACATAATCTGAATAACACCATGGGACGCACGATGTAGTTTCACATGAAGTACTATGCTAACTTATGCAACTGAAATTTCGAGTCATAACATTTATTGTTAAAAAGCTTGAAATTGCAGCCATATATTCCATAGCTGTGGTTGTCTAGAGGGCCACAAGTTTATCAGTCTGAGACTGTTTAGTGTCACCCTCATAACTAATAAAGTCTTTTGATTTGATTTGATTAGATGTCTTTTGGATCGACAAGTCTGTAGTTTCTAAAAGACTAATGCTAGAGACAACATTTACAGCCGGTTGTTTTCTCACATTAGGAAGTCATGTGGGATTCTCAGTTTGGAATCTTCGACACGTGATCTCTGCCCAGAACACGAACCGTTTAACACAAGATACTTTATAGATCAACATGTTTAGGCGTGAATCAGTGATAGTTTAGAAATGTCAACCCAGCGTTATCAAGGTGACGGTAGTCAGCTACGTTTTCACTTTGGAGAACAGTATTTACAATATTATTGCTTTCAAATGTAAGTAACATTAAACACAGAGATGAAAGACGCTATTGTTCTCGGTCGTCGTATGACGAGAATGCGGAAGTAAAACTAACAACTTCTCTGATAACACTGTGATATCGTAGCATGTACAGGCACATATGAGTACCTCGTGATTATATATTTATGCAGGAGGTTTTTAGCTGTAAAGCCTGGTCCTCACTAGCGATATAAGCACAAGTGTGTTTGTCTTTTCTCACACCTATTGCATGTCTGTGTATGTTACTTAGAATGTAAGCGATATTACGCGCCCGGCCTCTGATTGGTTGGCTACCGTGTTTATATCAGAGGACTTGATTGTGACGTCGTATATGGGCAATATTAAAATCCTCTCACAACATTCTCTCGGCTACAAGAAAATACAATGCACTCGTAAATGACTCTGTTGTGACTGTACTATGCCTTGGGATAGGTGATGTTAGACACGGGTCATTATGTATTAAATAATTGATTCACGCATCATACTCTTGTTTGAATCTTGTTTATTATTTGGAAATTCTGTTTTACAGTAAATTATATACATAATAGGCTAAAACTACTGCTGTATCATTATAGAAACACGTTTTTAGGGTTTAAATTTTTAGAATTAATATTGCATTACCTTAATGTTCAGCATTCAGAACACTTGCATTTTCGCAGCTGTTGCACGTTACGTCCACTGCGTTACGTCACAGCCGCCATGTTGGATGACAATAACAAAGCTTTCCTCATTAGCTTCTCTTGTTAGATCATCCAACATGGCGGCTGCCGTTTCATTGTTATTTATATCTCAAGGGATTTTGAGTCATGTGGTTGATTAACGTACAAGTCAAGGATCACCATGTTGAGAGAGAAATTACATGTTGTGTGTTCATGTGATGTCAAAATAGACTAAAGTTTTATTGTTAATTATGAGAACATTTTAGCAAAAACTATTTCAGAATTTTTTTAGCTGCTTTTTATCAGAGATATTTGCGTACAAATATTGTGCGATCTTAACCGAAAAGATACATTGATTGAAAAGGGAACAACTACTCATTTGAGTTGGACCAATAACCTTTATTTCTGCGTTAGATTTACTTCCACGAAAAATAATCAGATAGGAAGGAATTTTAGAATTGTACTTGTACATATCCTGAACCTTACACGAATACTTGAGCTGATGACCTTTATTTTTATTGATCGATACTCGAAGTGAATGGCCTACCTGTGGGGTTAGCGAAGAAATAAATGTTGGCAATAAAAACAGTGAAAACATTTATCGTCACGTGGTCTCACGCAGTACATAGTAACGGTTGCTAAGATTGTCTAATCAGCGCGGTCAGCGTGGGTAATTCCACAATACCATAGTAACGGTTGCTCAGTTACTAACCATATTAGACTCTTGTCTCTCTGCATACAGGGAGATCAGCTGTTGTCTCTCTGCATACAGGGAGATCAGTTGTTGTCTCTCTGCATACAGGGAGATCAGCTGTTGTCTCTCTGCATACAGGGAGATCAGCAGTCAGCTTGGGGGATTTATTGATGCTAACGAGGAACATTAATATTGATGAGAGTGCCGTCATTCCTCCCACTAACATGAAAGGCAGCACATAATTGTGAGCGACATCAAACATGAGCCCTGCTAGAAGTGGTCCAACGGTTTTAGGGATGGACAAAACACAATACGCCACGCCTAGAGCAAAGGCAAGATGCTCTGTTCCAACGATATCTCGAGTAATGACCATGAAGACCGTCATGTAGATACCTTCGCTGACACCAAACACAGCCGCATAAACAGCCAGCCAAATAAACGAGGGTGCAAATGCGGCTAGTGAAGTAGAAACGGCGATGCAAAGAAGAGCCATTTGGCAGAGTCGTAGTCGACTACAGCAGGCGATATCAGCAATGCTACCACAAACAGTACGTCCAAGAAACGAACCTCCAGCAAGAACACTGATGAGTAACGACGCCATGACTTTACTAGCACCTATGTCTTCACCAAGACGAACCTGAAGCAGAAAAGATAAAAACTTTGTTTCCATTTCAGTTTCGCACAAACGCGCGCAACATCGAACGCAGCGGCGCTGGATAAGGAATGTGCGCCTCCATCTTTGTGATCAGTGGCTTTGAAGACATTTCTAATCGCCAAGGTAACGACGAGCATCCTTCAGAGCAAAAACATTGAACTGTTATCCGATTGGATGAGTTCCAATTAAAAGTGTGATTGTTGAGGTTGACGGACATGAATTAAAGAACATCATCAGTACCTGTGTCATGGATTTTTTCACTCAAAAATCGGTAACTGAAGTTGTGTACTTACCAAATGGATGTAAGGAACCATGTGATTTAGCTGAAACAGGTACACCGCACCCAACCATGTAAGGAAGCCTGGACTCCTGCACACACCCATATCCAACCATTTCTGGTGTTGATTACCCGCCTGTTTTGCTTGACATGTCTTGATTGGACGGTAGAGTAAGACTGGTATACACAGTAGTGCATGCAAACTAGCTAGAACACGAAATCCGTTGCTCATTCCCAGTCCACTAAACAACTGTTGAATCACTGGAGACAACACGAAGGCACCCACTGAAGCCCCGGATGTAGCTATGCCGTTGGCAGTGGATATCTTCTTTTTAAAGTACTTGGAGACCATGACGAAGTTGGGAAAGTACATGAGGCTGGACCCCAGTCCACCACAAATGCCATAGGAAAAGTACAGGAGTTTGATGTTTGGTGCGAAGGAAGAGATGAACAAACCAGCCATTGATATGACGGCACCAAGAGATACTGTCTTACGAGCGCCATATCGGTTACAACAGAACGTACTTAGTGGAGCAAACAAGTAGAGGCAAGATAATGGAAGAGAGCTGACCCAGGCTGGCGAATGAATCATTGGTCAGCAACTGATACTAGGGAATATGACATTTTCAAATCGTGTCAAACAATCCAAAATTGTAATTCAGTATTATGTGGAATTGACTAAATGTCTCAAATTAGTATATACTCTTTTACCAGGGCCGTACACAGTACAGGGGGGCAGTTGCCCCCCTTATAACAAGGCGAAAAAGATACCAAAAAGTACTGAGAACTGTACTATTTTCATTTATGTTTTGCTTTTAAATACGTACTACCCCCCCCTTGAATTTTGGGTTATGTACCGCCCTGTTTAGCTCTCAAATAAACAGGCCTATTTCATTCCAAAACAATAATTTGGTTTTAAAACTTTTGAAGAGTTTATAAATGTCAAATTACGTGATCTTGACAATGTTACATTCAAAAGCAACTTCATACTCTGTTTGTGATTCACAACTGACATCCTACAAGATATGAAGAACCAATAAGAATTGTGAGTATAAGTCACTTGAATGGTTGATAGGTTTTACTATTTTTAGAATGTAATAATAATCATAATAATAATAATAATAATAATAATAATGAAGATGATGATGATGATGATGATGATGATGATGATGATGATGATGATGATGATGATGATGATGATAATAATAATAATAATGATAATGATAATGATAATGATAATGATAATAATAATAATAATAATAATAATAATAATAATAATAATAATAATAATAATAATAATTTAATACTTATATATAGCGCAAAAATGTAGAAATGTAAACCGCATTTGGGCATCTGTCATTACGAGTGTCGAATGGTCAAGGTGAGACTTTGCGAGACTCCGAGACAAGGCATATTTTTGCGAGCCCGAGACGCTTTTTCACTGATTTCCTTTGTTTAAACAAATCGAGACTGAGACGGCTTTTTGCGAAAAAACGAGACTTCGAGACCCGCGAAATTTGACCGAAATTTTGCGAGACTGCAATATTTTGCGGGGACCATTCGACACCCCTATCATTGGAGAATGCCGCTATGATATATTGAAGACATATGAACATGTTATTATTCTTGTTACAGTGCTGTATTTGCCAAACCATTATTCCTATGATTCCTGCAAGTGATGCTTCATAAAATGGCCGGAATATGTTTCTTATCTAACCTGCTTCACTTCGTGCTACATTGTAGTTATCAACCAATGCAGATAACACTACACCACCACAATTCATGTAGATAGAAGCTACGAAATTAATGAGAAATGAACCAAGACACACACACCATGCCCAACCTTCATCTTGCTTAATTTCGAACGACATTTTCTTGCCATGTCTGCTTGACTCGAGACTTCACCTATGCTGACAACAAGATACACAGCAAGTGAGAGAACCCTTTTTAACGGGGCGTAAATAAAGTGGTGTGACGTCGGTAGCATCAGCTGATACACGTGATACCATGATGATGGGTTGTCAATCAAAATAACACCATGGGACGTTCGATGTGGTTTCACATGAACTACTGATATTGAAAATGTGAAATTTCGAGTCATTACATTTATTGTTGTTTTCTAACATGGGGCAGTCATGCGAGATTCTAGCTTCGTCACGTGACCTCTATGACCTCTGTGAAGAATACGAACTGTTTATCACAAGATACTACTAAATATTCAGGTTTAGAAATTGATCTATAGCAACGCTGCATATAAAGCTTTTGTGTTAAAACTTGGTGTAAACTGCCCTTAATATCACACAGTTTAAATCAGTTCCAGGTAGTAGTTATTAGCTCTTTTAAAATTATGTGCGTTTTCGTTTACATAATGAAGAACCCCTAGTGAAGAACTCGGTTTATAAATAACACACAGTACGATCGAATGACGGCCCCTACAAATGCCTGCTGGCAGCACGCAATGTGAATGCCGAATTGTTATGATCCATAATAACCCAGAATTATCCAGGTAGCGTTACGTTTTCAACATATCTGTTTCAAAATTTATTTATATTGTTTTCAAAACATATGAAAGCCTTCCACAGAACCGTGCAAGGAGCCGTCACGCAGGCTAATCGTATCATGTCGTATGACGAGCATCAACTAGAACTGACAACTTCCGTTAACGATGCGCTCATCACGGCAACTGCGTTTATAAATACCCGGGTAACTAACTGATACCGTAGCATGTACAAACACGTTTATATCCTTGCCTGCGAAGTATAGAAACTCAAAAGTAATTTTTAATTGTTGTAACAACTACTGGATAATACCGTTAGTCCATTGCAGATTTAGGATAGCCATATTAGAGCGAATCTGATTGTCGAATGTCCTGTAAATTAATGTAAGCTGGAGGAAAGGGGACGGAAGGGGTGCAGGGAGGAGTTGGAGAGGGAAGGAGGAGAGTTATCGTGCTATACTAGAGGGACATGCAGGCATCTAGACACAATCTCCAATGTATGTAACGCAGGCCACAACATATGCTGTATGTGTTGAATATTGTGAACATACATGCCCGCATACGTGTCATATCACAAGCTGTAGTTCAGTTTGATGTTAGCGCATGCGTATTGAGTATCCTGACCTCGTGATTTGCTAATATATTTATGCAGGCTTTTTGCCGTCGCTCTGATTGGTTGGCTACCGTGTTTTTATCAGACACGCTCAGAAAGTAAAATCAAAATCACGCTCGCTCAAAAAAGGCTCAAAATCATCGAGAAATAATTCATAAAAGTAACAAAAACCTACCGCTTGTGTCTATATACTGTGATATAAACACTCGGTAAGAGCACTCGAAAAGCAAGAGAAATACTCCTCGTGCGTGTCACGAGTAGAAAGAAAGAGTTGTTGTTGTTGAATTGTGGTCACACGTGTCACATGACAAGCTTAGGGTGCGTTCACATTCACTCTATTCCAGAATAGGAATACACGGAATAAACACTTGGATGCTTTTATTTCAGCACATTTAAAATTGCGAACTGTTCCTTGTAACTTTATTATGATACTGAACAAAGAATATTGTTTTATTTTACAGTGGACAGTATTCGATTCTAACATGTTAGCGCATGCGTATTGAGGGGATCCTGACCTCGTGAAATATTTATTCTAAAAAGGCAATAATTTATTTATAACAACTTTATTTGCAAAAAAAAGATAATAATAATGGCAAAAAGGGTGTCAACAGAGGGAACTGCCTATAAGTTATAGTATAGGTTATGAATCTATTGTATACATTGTATTTACATCGGTTGCTAAGCAACGATAAATTAATCCCTCCACGTGACTTCCACCTCGTCTGTTCGGAACCTAAAAACAACAAACAGGTTGAGTGAAGATGTGAAACATCTTTTCACCCAAATAAATGCGTGACTAAATCATGGCCAGGTTAAGCTACTTGTCGGTGGGTTACCTGCATGCTCGAGAATCCAGCGGTGCTCTTCGGCGCGGGCTCGGATGAAATTTTCGAGCATGGGTTACCTGTAGTCGACAGCAGCTGCGGTAGTGCCCGCGTTTACGCTGGTTAACGGTTGTTCATTGTCGCGCTTTGTGCTTGATTTCTTGAGATAGAAAGAAAGGGACCCGCAGTCTGAGGGACCCGATTATTGATCCCTCGGGAACCTAATGACGACCCGCATCCTATTTACTCAGTTACCTTTGAGTACATCAAACCACAGGTAGCCCAACTATTGTCGCGTACGCTCTACCACAGGAAGCCCAACTATTGTCGCGTACGCTCTACCACAGGAAGCCCAACTATTGTCGCGTGCGCTCTACCACAGGAAGCCCAACTATTTACTCAGTTACCTTTGAGTACATGTAGTTTGTTGTAACGGTGTTGATGCTCCTGCTCTAAACATTTCCCATCCTGCTTGAGCTATCATTGCACCATTATCGATGCAAAACCTGTAAAACAATCAAACGTGCATTTGAACTGACAAATATCAATCCTGACATATAAATATGGACGTCAACACTTCTAAAACACTCGTACCTCATGTCAGTAGCATGGAGCTTAGCTCCTCTTTCCTCTGCCATTATACCTTAACAAAGAAAAAAAAATCATTCATTATTTTGACTCATAGGAAAATAGGTACTCTAGTGCCTAGTCTTTCTCGGCTCTCTTACAAACGTGTGACGGCGCGAGAGTGCTTTAATTTCTGCGCGCTTTTTTCGGTAAGGAAAACAGCGCTGGATATCAGGAGATAGAATGGGTTTTCAGTAAAAAGTAACCTACCCATCATTTCTTGGAGGCGTTTGTTACCTAAAGGACACAATTAATATACATTCTTAGATTGGTAGAAAAATTGAAAAAACAAGTTAACAAATCAGGGAACGCGGAGCGCCCTTGGGGGGGGGGGGGGGGGGGGGGGGGGGGAGGGGGGGGGGGGGGGGGGGGGGGGGATAGAGCACCCTTGGGGGGAGGGGGGGGGGATACTACTAGACTAGTATATACATCAGACAACAACGTATTGTGACAACGTTTTTTGACTAAAAGTGGGGGGGCCAAAGTCCCCCCAGCCCCCCCGTCTCCACAGTCCCTGCAAATGAAATTTTAACTTACATCCAACACCACCTACAATCAAGACCTCATTTGAACCACAATGCGCCATTGCTCTTTCTAATAAAGTAAACATACAATAAAACTAAGAGATTTTTAAATAATTTGAAAATACACTCCTCCTTTGGATTTAGATGGTTTTGAATGGTCTCCGTCCAAGCTGACCCAGAAAAAACCCTTGTGCTTGAACCGCTTCCACTCTTGGTTTCTTCCACTCTCCTGACCACCCCTCCCCTCCCCTCCCCTTCTTGGTTTTCCATTTTTCCCTAACAGGGGGTGGGGGTGCAGAAATATTTGTTCATGGTCATATAAGCAAATGTAGGAAAGGTCTATAGTACCTGTTGTTTCCACAAGCATTGCAAACAGTGTTTCCTGATGAGAAAGCAAGTACTCAAATAATGTAAAACTGTAACATTTGCAACAATTTACTCTATTCAATAAAATTAGTCATCTGGAAAGTGTGAAAGATGAAATCCTGAAGGATCATGGGAGTTTTCTATGTTTGTTTTTGTACCTTGGGTCTCGAACATTGCAGGGAAGCAAATTCTAATAACATTCAAAATTAGTTGACTGAATTTTTGTGTGGAAAATCAGTAGAAAGACTCCCATGATTCTGTGGGGTCACACCTCATGGGTTGATTGAAATAGGCATATTTATTATTCCACTTGTGCATCATTTCACCATATAAGGTCAAGACAACACGCAAAATATGACAGCGTATTACACAGTTGCGATTGGAAACAGAGCAAAAATGGAAATATTTGAAATATCCATGCATATTAATCCATCAAGCCATGGAATAAGCTGTATATAAGCTGTATATCATGCACATTATCCGTCAAACCATGGAATAACTAGCTGTATATACTGGTAATATACATGTAAATTTGTTGACTAAAACTCCTTGCCAACCTGTAGTGAGAAACATAAATCCTGTGGTGTGCATTCTCCTGATTTGATGAGTTTTGGTGCTGCACTCTGCAGAAAGATCAGATTTGCATTTAGAAAGTTAGAAATAATATTACTATTATGAGTAGTATACCAGGGAACTGTTGGCAATCTAAGTCATGTCATAGCATGTGTACTTGCGCATGCAGCGTGTGCCTTTATGAATAGAAACAGGTCTTTAATTCCAAGGGTTAGTATATGAATTGATGCCAACCCAGCAGCATCAATGCATCTTTCGTTAAGGAAACCATGTTCATGTCTAAACAACTTGAAACTAGAGAATCATTATTAATAACACAGTGATAATATATATATAATATAAACACACAAGATAAATAAGGCCAGTAAATGGTACTGAGCTATTACTTAGGCCATGTTTACATGTGGTGGTTTACTGAAGTAAACGAGTTACCGAACCTTGGTAGAAATTAGAAAACTATTGTTTGTTGAGCAGTTACATTGTAACCTTAGTTTTCTGATTTGTACCTTGGTAAAGCAGTCAAGTGTAAACACGCGACGGCATTAGAGAGACATGCATTTACCTCAATGTATGACAATATACCAGAAAATGACACATCCATTCCTTTAACTGTGTAAGGTAATTCTATCAGCTTTTTACCTCTTATGAACAAAAATATGTTTTGTGTAAATAAACCTTCAATAAACTGATTAGACATTTAGGTCATTTAATATATAACAGTTACAGTAAAGGTATGCAGATACATGCGGTACAACATTGCGTGCAATATTACTGGCAACACTGTTGCAATGTGTGCCCACCTCTGTAATTGTTGTGAGCCAACATAATGAAGTACAGTGTGATCCTATTCCTGCAATATTGGTAGCAACATATTGCAGACGTGTACACGCAATATTGCACCATGTGTCTGTACATTAATGCTTTTGCTTCCTCTGTGCTCCCCTGTATGCATCCACAATATGATACATGTACATTGTAAGCGTCGATAAGTTCTTCATCAATATACGTACTACATGTAGGTTTATTCATACTTGCTTTAGGCAAACAGACCAAAACGAACACTTTAAAAAATAATCATACTTTTTAGCCATTTGCTCAATGTTGTATCCTGGACTTGGATCATTCGATAGCTACAAGGAAATGATTTACATTACAGTCTGTGAACCAATAGAATTACAGAAATGGTACACATTGTATGTACAAACAATAATAAATAACTTCCTACCTTTAAAACTCTAGCAAATCTATCCAAACAGTTACCAACAGCTATATCAATAGTTTCTCCAAAGATCCTGTATCTCTTCTGCAGGTATGCAATAACTTGAGTATTGCCTCCACTTACATATAATACTGTAGGGTTATCTGCTCCTGTGATAAGGCGACCCATCTCTATATGCCCAATACAGTGATTAACACCAATGATTGGTTTGTTCCAGAGTTGAGCAACAGTTCTTGCAACAACTGCCACAGATACTAGAGGTGCTCCCATTCCTGGGCCTAGAGTACAACAACAGTTACTCAAGGTTGAGTTGTCACACATTCAACTCTTCCTAAGCCAGATACCCTCAGGACCAACTCTTGCTGTCTGGCTTAGTGAGGTGTCTGCATTTATAGTACAACGTACAGTGCCAGCAGGGACAAAACAAAGGTGCCTGTCTCAGATGTGTCTGGCTTAGATGATTAAATGTCTAGAGAGAGAGTTGACTATATTTAACGAAATTGAGGGAAAGTTTTAAAAGTGTTATAAAGATAGCCTAGATGTAATCACTGTTAGCCCATGAAAGAAAGGAGAAAGCCCGGGGGGGGGGGGGGGGGGGGGGGGGGGGGGGGGGGGGGGGTACTCAGGGGTATCAGTGACAGGGAGGTGCGAAGACCTTTTTGGGGTTTGAAATTCGCGGCTTGGGACTTTTTTGGGGTTAGCAATTTTCTGATAGACTTTTTTTGAAAGAAAGATTTTGGCAAGGACTTTTTTGGGGGTTGATAAAAATAATATTCTACCATTCTCGATTGTATGCAAAACGATTTCTTAAACTACGTAAATGACATGACATGACACAGAATTATACCATAGTTATTTCGTTTTTGTAGTATAAAGCTTCCGAATTTAAAGAATGACTGCAGTCTCCCTAAAGTTTTGTGACAGATGAATAAATAAAGGTGGACGCATAAACTATCTCGCATTCTCTTGGTGTTTTTACATCTTTTTTTTATGCGGAGAAAAAAATGGGGTCTTGTATTTGCGGAATTTGGCCGCATTCGTACTTTTTTGGGTAAAAAAAAATTTGGCCCAATTCGCACCCCATCAATGAATATAAAAACTTATAATCAATTAATGATAATAAAGTAGAAAATAACAGTAAAAAGGTGGGTGCAGTTGTCTTACCTTTCGTATAGCAAACACAATCAATGTCATTTGGTTCAATATTTGCTTCATCAAGAGCTCTAGTTACAAAGCAATAGAGATAGATTATAGACCAGACAGTCATGCTATACATGTATATACTAAATAGCTAAATAGCCAGTACTTTGGTTTGGGTTGTACATGTGTACTTTGTTCATAATTTTGTAACTTAAAGATATATAAAGGGTTTTGGGTTTCTTTTGAAAATCGATTACATATAACGTGAATAGTGGGATGGTTCAGTATTTTGTGATTTGAGCTTCGCATTTGCGAGTTATGAAGGTTTGAAATCATGATATACTAATTAGGTGACGTCAATGCAGGCATTTGCCGTAACTTATTTTAACTTTTTCAAGTAGCACTCTTTTCTAAAATAGAAAAAAAAGTTTAACATCATTTATATAAGTTGTAGAATAACTTTTTGCCAGTTTAGTCAGTAATAGATTTGCAAACCAGACAGTCATTGCTATACATGTATGATGCCTGCGTTGACGCTAATTAACATATCACGATACTTTGGTCATAACTCGCAAATGTCAAATCACAAAATACTGAACCACCCCATATTCACTTTACATGTATATAATCGATTTTCAAAAGAAACCCAAAACCCTGATATGCACTTTAAATTGCCTCTCTAGAGATGTATAAATACATTATTGTTGTTGTTGATGGTATATTACATGTATGTACTGTACATGTACAGTAATTGTTGGGACATTTACAAGTCATTATATTATCAAAGCTTATTAATAGTTAAAGACTACATGTAAGCTTACTTTCTTAAAATGGTCAGAATATTTTTTCTGTGGTGCTTTGCAGTATCGCTAGGCATGAAACCTAGAGAACAGAACAGACAATCAATGACAATATATACAAAGTTGTTGAATACAAATAATGATCAGGTACAAACTATAAATGAACTATAAAAATGTACCATGGCCTGGCGGAGTGATGTAAGTACATCGAGGATTAGACAATACGATTCCATCTTTTATTATCCCTATACCAAGTTTGTTAGCACTTCCTTCAAATCCAATAACTGTAGGCATGATTAAAGCTTTTTAGAATGAACAAATACCCCCAATACTAGACACAGCTTTGCTTCAGTCGTCTCCGTACTGAGAAATGTCAATTACTGCCAGGCGTTCCGCGTATCTGACTGAGTTGGGATTGGTTGCGAGTCTATCGAGAATGAAGCCAAAATAGTAATGTACATGAGTATATATAAATCCAATAATATTTAACAAAAGTTTATATTAATTATATAAGTGAAACTATAACAATAAGTGTACAAATATAGTGTACATGAGTATATAATCCAATAATATTTAACAAGAGTTTACATTAATTATATAAGTGAATCTATATAAGTGTACACATTTGATTACGTAAAAATCACACTAAATAAATGTATTATCTAAAGTAATAATTAGGCGTTCATGATGGATTCGTAATATTCCATGATTTGATGATGATAATCTTTATTTAAAAATACGGTGTCTCTTCACAATTCGTGCTCTTCCAGAAAGCCGTATATATAATAAGCTGTTACGTAGGGCGCCAACAAACGAAGGTGTGTCCCACCCGAACAAATACGCAACACAGACTGACAAGCATTCAAGGACGTCAAACTGATCCCAGATAGGAAATGGTGCAGAGGGGGTCAAGAAGATTCCAGGGCAAAAATCTCTATACGTACAAGGCTACGGTCCTACGGCTACGAGAATATTGAAAGTAGATTCCTATCCAAAATTGAAGATAGTATTACTGTAAGGCATTATAGAAATTGAATTGTTATTCCACCTATCCACTTTTGATTTTTCTCCAAGGCGTGTTTGTTTTTAGGTGGGTGGGGTAGGGTGGGGTAGGGTGGGGTGGGGTGGGGTGGGTGGGGGGTAGGGTGGGGTAGGGTGGGGTGGGGTGGGGTGGGGTGGGGAAGGGCTGATATATATTAGGGGTGGCATTATACAACGCATGCGTATCAGCGTCTAAACATGTAATGAATCTAAAATGGCGGCCTGACGGAAGTGCCTTGTTTCTACATGATGAACACGACGCTGAAATAACACTAATATACCACAGATAGAATGACATAAGAGGTCTTTTAGCCGAAGTATGTGTCTTGGTAGATCTACAAACAGTAGGACGGCATAAACTACGGGACATTCGTCGCCAAATGTCTTCTGCCGAGGTGAGATCTTGCTTCAGTCCTGACCATGGTTTGGCTGATCGTGAACATAATGACATAAACAGGCTATTTTACATCTATTAATGTCTAATTACTTGATGTTACCCTCATAAAGCTCTAGGCTTGTAGTTTTATACCAAGTGAATCTCGAATGTTACATGAAATACGAGAAGTGTGATATGTCGTCACACGATTGGCCTTCTGCAATATTTAAGTTAAGCTTATGTTATTAATGACCGATCTGCTTTGAATTCTTCAAGTCATACTTGTAAGGTCCTTTTAGTGAACTTATCCACTTGTTTGTCTGTATCCGTCATCATTGAATCGCTAATCAAACAAAGAGTCCTTCCAGCTTCATCAGTTCATGTATCACGGTGTGTAACATTTTTCATTCATTCGTTGATGCTTCGTTCGATGTGGTTTTCGTTGATCTGTGGTCAATTTTGACTCCCTATAGTCCCTTGGGAGGTGAAGAAACACAGATCAATGATAAAATCGTGTTAAAACATATCGTACTTGTAAGCTCTCTTGGCGATGTTTGGTCGTATTTTGATCATTTCTTAACCTGCCAATTGTGCTTTTGTCCATGAGTTACTTTAGCGCCATCATTGTAAAAAGACACGTATTATCTTTGTATCTTGATCTCACGCAATGGATTTTATGCCCTTAAATATCAATTCAACTATTTATGTTACACAAATTAATGGTGTTCATAATATCTTCCCCTATACGTACATGATCTCAATGTGTTGCTCACTTATCAAGTCGAAGATCTCACATATGTATCCATATAGCTATTGGTATTTCTGATGTATTAAAATAAAAATGTTCCCATTTTTTCAAATGAGACATGCACACATTTGAGAAATAATTGAAAAAATTGAAGTGTTTATCAAGAAATAAATTTATTCAACCAACTGACAATATTATTGTTCAAAGTAAAGTTCACACTATTTCCACAAGGCTGTTGGGTTGCTCCTATAGCTATAATTATACTGTAAGCGTATGGACAGTGCATATTGGACAGATGTGATTATAAGTTAATATGAAATGACATGTAAATGTGTGTTTTCAATTACTTTGACATATTGTGGTTTTCACAATGCATGCATGGTCAATCAAGTACAATGCATGATCCTGTTGTTATATCCAACCAGCATTTATGTAGTCCAATAGTAGTCTGATCATACAATGAGAACTAAGTAACATGTTTATTATGGCTGTCATTGAAAAAAGTATTGCTTTTCCAAAGACTTTAAATATAATCAAGCCATGTATTTACGATCTGTCTACACATCTAGCTTGTCATGTCTACATTTCTTAGCAAAACAATAGCAAATGATTGTTTATATTTTAACAAAAGGCTTGCCATGAATTAACTTTGCCTTTTTTAATTAAATCATGTTATATTTATATTTAGCTTTGTGTATATTTATGCAGTTGAAACATTTCAAACACACTGTAATACTAGTTATCTGTTGATATTAATTATTTATTACCATTGGAAAGTGGGGTTTTGTAAGCAAATGTACTAGAAATTAAGATTGTGATCATGAATATACCTTTCAATAGAAGCATCACAAATGGCATTAACTTGGATAATAATGTGAATTGTTAGTATTATCTCCAATATAAATACGTTTTTGTTTACATTTTAGTCCCCCTGTACACGGTACCGGATGAATTTTAACTGTTCAAGAAGTTGACCAGTACACACGTTTACACGGAACCATCTCTTTAATTGTATAAAATTTTGTATATAATTTTTCACCGGATACCACAGTTCCATGTGAACATTGTGAACATACGCCTAAACGTACAACTTTTTGAACGGTTAAAAATTCAACCGGTACCATGTAAACAGGCCTAAGGCCTAGTTCAAACACCATACTTTCCAAGAGACGTTCTTAATTACTTCAAAAGAAGCCGCCTCATTATCTATTGTTTTAAATGAGAACGGCTCATGATTAGCATGACGTCTGAACAAGGCCTAAGAGTATATATTCACCAGATTCCATGTATGTACATGTACATGTACATGTATATACAATGTAACAGTATAACTATCATTTTACACTGTACTTTCAATATCAGGCAGAAGAGAATGACTGGGATTGGAAATCTCTGTGTCAGGATTTCTTGATTGAATGTCATGTGTCAACATTGGAGACGATAGTATCTGAGCAATATGGACAAGATGACAAAAGGTTTTTTACTGAATATCTTGGACCAGTATTGTCATTATTGAGAGATATTAGGCAGTCTGCAGTGGTAAGTCATAATGTAGTTATAACTGGCTGCATGTGCGATGTGTCTTTATAACATAGCATTGATATAACGCGCGCTCTGATTGGCTAATTAGCGTGCACGAGCGTGCATCCATAACTCAATGGACGCACGCTCACGTCATCGGCATAGCGCGCGCTCTGAAATCAATTGGAAAATAAAATTGTTTTATTTGAATTTGCAGTAACTACATGTTATAAAAGGAATGGTCAACGCTTCAGCTGTGCGTCCATCGAGTTATGAATGCACTTGGTCGGCTGCTAAGCACTCAAGAAGCTAGAGTCACACTCGGCTACGCCTCGTGCGACTCTTACGCTTCTCTCGTGCTTAGCAGCCTCCCGCGTGCATCCATAACTCGATGGACGCACGCTGAGCGTTGACCATTCCTTCATTCAATCCACTTTTCTTTGTTCTGAAATCTGAGTTCTCTTTCTTGTATTCTGTAATAAAGTACTTCTCAAACTCATTAATAATTCATGTGGACAAAACAAAGTAAATCCCTACCGTGATAGCCTTCCGCTCTCTCCCCAATCCCCCCTCCCCAATCCCCCCTCCTCTCCTCCTCCTCCTCCCTTTCCCCCCTTCCCCCTCCCTCCTTCCCTTTTCCCGTGCGCCGCTAAGCAGGCTATGCCGTGAAGGACGTTTGAAAATGTGATCTTAATTAGCATATAATTTGGTCAACTTTAACTTTGAATTTCTCCAAGAATTATTAATGGTTTGAGAATTAGCTAGATCAAACACTGGAAAGAGTTTAAAGAGTTCTTCCTCCAATTCAAAACACCTTGAACTCAGTTTAAAAACCTGTTTGCATCTCATTTTTTAATACTTATTGTCATGGCTGCTTACTGGAGTAGGAACCAACCACAGAGTACCAAGCACATACACTATAGTGTTGAGGTTTAGCCATATTGGACGTTTGGGGGGGGGATACCATTTTGTCTTCATTCACACATCCTTGTCACATTGAGTACTCCCCCTGTACTCCCCCTGTACCCCCCCTGGGAGTGAACCCTCAATAGATCAGAAAGATCCTATTCAACCACACATACAACCCCCTCATTGGGTTATTTATACATTCTCATTCAAAGGAGTTCTTCTCTGGCAAGGAAGGCCCAGATGACAATTGGATGCCATATTATGAGAAGTTTGTACAGTCTGTTATCCATGTGTCCAAGTTAGCTACAAAACTACACAAGGGAGACTTCTATATTCATCTAAGTACCATAGTACCTGGACAACTGATAGTGAAGTACTATGACACTAGAGAACAATCACTCCCACTTGATAAGAATGACTTACCTAGGGTGTGGTCCAAAGACTGGACTGAACAGCTAAGAAATGAAATGAATGGAAGATTTCTGTTTCTCAATTGTGTTGTTTTGAGTAAAACTAAAAGGTTGGAAAGACGGCCTTGGAGGTACTTGATGTCAGCTACAAGAAATGTCAGCTTTAAGCAATACAGAGGTGAGAAAGTTTCTATTTACATTTGTTGTTAATTAGGGATATTGTTTGCCCTTTGCTGTAAGTGAGCCATTAGTATTTTCATGTTCATGCTTTTCATTTTCCACAGCTATTGAAAAAGCAGACAATCTTGAAGAGAGTTGTAAAATTAGCAGACAGTCACTGTTCCTTGAAAAACCTATCAACATTTTTGAAATCAGCTTTGAGTTGCTGCACACAGGGGTAGCTTGTTTACCAGGTAAGAAGTAATAGATCAAACACAAGAAAGATATCCAATCACTGAGAAGTGGCTTGAACAAACGTTGAAAATGTTTTTTTAAGCCCACTTCGATGTGTCTGGATATCAGTTGAAGGTAGCAGCTGTTTGAGAACATTCTGTACTGCCACTACTTCTGCTGCTGCTGCTACCTGTACTGCCACTACTGCTGCCACTGCTGCTGCTACCTGTACTGCTACTACTGCTGCTGCTGCTTCTACCTGTACTGCCACTACTGCTGCTGCTGCTGCTGCTTCTACCTGTACTGCCACTACTGCTGCTGCTGCTGCTGCTGCTGCTGCTGCTGCTGCTGCTGCTACCTGTACTGCCACTACTGCTGCTGCTGCTGCTGCTGCTACCTGTACTGCCACTACTGCCGTTACTGCTGCTGCTGCTGCTACCTGTACTGCCACTACTGCTGCTGCTACCTGTACTGCCACTACTGCTGCTGCTGCTGCTGCTGCTACCTGTACTGCCACTACTGCCGTTACTGCTGCTGCTGCTGCTACCTGTACTGCCACTACTGCTGCTACCTGTACTGCCACTACTGCTGCTGCTGCTGCTGCTTCTACCTGTACTGCCACTACTGCTGCTGCTGCTACCTGTACTGCCACTACTGCTGCTGCTGCTGCTGCTTCTACCTGTACTACCACTACTGCTGCTGCTGCTGCTGCTACCTGTACTGCCACTACTGCCGTTACTGCTGCTACCTGTACTGCCACTACTGCTGCTGCTGCTGCTGCTTCTACCTGTACTGCCACTACTGCTGCTGCTGCTACCTGTACTGCCACTACTGCTGCTACCTGTACTGCCACTACTGCTGCTACTGCTGCTGCTGCTACTGCCACTACTACTGCTACCTGTACTGCCACTACTACTGCTACCTGTACTGCCACTACTGCTGCTACTGCTGCTGCTGCTACTGCCACTACTACTGCTACCTGTACTGCCACTACTACTGCTACCTGTACTGCCACTACTACTGCTACCTGT
This sequence comes from Actinostola sp. cb2023, assembly GCA_033675265.1. NCBI lineage: Eukaryota > Metazoa > Cnidaria > Anthozoa > Actiniaria > Actinostolidae > Actinostola > Actinostola sp. cb2023. Next base: position 220,332 of record JAUJYZ010000345.1, on the reverse strand, counting down.
ACTGCCACTACTGCTGCTGCCGTTACTGCTGCTACCTGTACTGCCAACTGCTGCTGCTGCTGCTACCTGTACTGCCACTACTGCTGCTGCCGTTACTGCTGCTACCTCTACTGCCACTACTGCTGCTGCTGCTGCTATGTACTGCCACTGCTGCTGCTGTTGCTGCTGCTACCTGTACTGCCACTGCTGCTGTTACTGCTGCTACCTGTACTGCCACTGCTGCTGTTACTGCTGCTACCTGTACTGCCACTGCTGCTGCTACCTGTACTGCCACTGCCACTGCTGCTGTTACTGCTTCTCCCTGTACTGCCACTGCTGCCGTTACTGCTGCTACCTGTACTGCCACTGCTGCCGTTACTGCTGCTACCTCTACTGCCACTGATGCTGCTGCTACCTGTACTGCCACTACTGCTGTTACTGCTTCTACCTGTACTGCCACTACTGCTGTTGCTGCTACCTGTACTGCCACTGCTGCTGCTACCTGTACTGCTACTACTGCTGCTACTGCTGCTGCTGCTATTGCCAATACTACTGCTACCTGTACTGCCACTACTACTGCTACCTGTACTGCCACTACTGCTGCTACTGCTGCTGCTGCTACTGCCACTACTACTGCTATCTGTACTGCCACTACTACTGCTACCTGTACTGCCATTACTACTGCTACCTGTACTGCCACTACTGCTGCTGCCGTTACTGCTGTTACCTGTACTGCCACTACTGCTGCTGCTGCTGCTACCTGTACTGCCACTACTGCTGCTGCCGTTACTGCTGCTACCTGTACTGCCACTACTGCTGCTGCTGCTACCTGTACTGCCACTGCTGCTGCTGTTGCTGCTGCTACCTGTACTGCCACTGCTGCTGTTACTGCTGCTACCTGTACTGCCACTGCTGCTGTTACTACTGCTACCTGTGCTGCCACTGCTGCTGCTACCTGTGCTGCCACTGCTGCTGCTGTTGCTGCTGCTACCTGTACTGCCACTGCTGCTGTTACTGCTGCTACCTGTACTGTCACTGCTGCTGCTGCTACCTGTACTGCCACTGCTGCTGCTACCTGTACTGCCACTGCTGCTGTTACCTGTAATGCCACTGCTGCTGCTGCTACCTGTACTACCACTGCTGCTGCTACTTGTACTGCCACTGCTGCTGCTACCTGTACTGCCACTGTTACTGCTGCTACCTGTACTGCCACTGCTGCTGCTACCTGTACTGCCATTACTGCTGCTACCTGTACTGCCACTGCTGCTGCTGTACCTGTACTGCCATTACTGCTGCTGCTACCTGTACTGCCACTGCTGCTGTTGCTGCTGCTACCTGTACTGCCACTGCTGCTGCTGCTACCTGTACTGCCACTGCTGCTGTTGCTGCTGCTACCTGTACTGCCACTGCTTGCTTTTACTGCTGCTACCTGTACTGCCACTGCTGCTGTTACTGCTGCTACCTGTACTACCACTGCTGCTGCTGCTACCTGTACTGCCACTGCTGCTGTTGCTGCTACTACCTGTACTGCCACTGCTTGCTTTTACTGCTGCTACCTGTACTGCCACTGCTGCTGCTACCTGTACTGCCACTGCTGCTGTTACTACTGCTACCTGTACTGCTACTGCTGCTGTTACTACTGCTATCTGTACTGCCACTACTGCTGCTGCTACCTGTACTGCCACTGCTGCTGTTACTACTGCTACCTGTACTGCTACTGCTGCTGTTACTACTGCTATCTGTACTGCCACTACTGCTGCTGCTGCTACCTGTACTGCCACTGCTGCTTTTACTGCTGCTACTTGTACTGCCACTGCTGCTGTTACTACTGCTAACCTGTAGTATGTGCAATAGTACATGCAACTGACATGAAATTGCTGCTAATCGATCAACTTCTGCATGAAGTAGTGATTGTATGATGATTATGTTCTCTCCTAGGAACCAGAGATAAACGTAATGCCCCTATTCTCCTAATCAATCCATCCCGTCCTGACTGGAACAATGTACAGTACAGTACTGTCGAGCTTACAAGACTTTTAATGTACTTTCATACTTTACCAAAGTAAGTTCACATTGAATTTGTTTGCTGTTTTGAAAAAGTATTTAACGATGCTTTGTAGAAAACAATCTTTTTTGAAAGCTCATTGTCGTTTTTTCTCGTTCAATCACACGAAGGTTTCTAGACACGGTACCCAGTAAAGTAGCAAGAATGAAATCAGTAAATCTGTGCTACGCTGAAATCCCTCATTGAATGATTGACGCGACGCCTTGGTGGTCTCAATGACTCACCAGATGTATTCTTATCTTAGTTTTCTGTGACTTTCAAGAGGCCCAGACTTTATCTTTAAGCATTTGGTTACTACGATGGGACTACGATCCAAGATACCACATTCAATGATTCGTACCGTGCAACAATGATTAGAAGACTGACTTTCGCGCGTGCAAATCTAAATGCGCAAGTATTGTCTGACTACAATAGCAATGTCTAGTTCTTTGAAGAGCCGATATTTCCTTCCTTTACTTCAAGAGTTTTGACGACATTTGGAGAGTGCATTTATTGTAGACATACTGCAGACCACACAATCTATGACAGCTAACAGATACATCAAGACACTCAAGATCTGTTAATGTTATTTTCATGGAAATTGTTGATGTTTTTAAGCCGATTTTAAACTGAGTTTTAAGGAGCTTCAGTTGGCTGTAGTACTGTTCCACTCGGCGTCAAATCCGATTGCTGCAAATCTGTATTCCGTGGGATCACAAGATACTGCAACGAATGTGTTCTAATCCTATTACCATTGGCTACAGCAAGGATATAGTATTGTTATAGATGGACAAATATTAGCATTATGTTATCAATCTTTTACTTTTCATTTCCCGGACAAGTTTTTATTTCTTATAAAAATTATATTTTGCTGTCCAGAAAAACACCAATGTAATCTCTAAGTATTGATACCTATTCTAAGATGAGTTAATCTCGGCACGGGCAGCAGGTCACGTAGAGTCAGTATTTTGGGTTTAAATTACCCTGCGAGCAGAGGTTTTTTTCTACTCTCCCAGGAAGCGAGTTCTACTCGCCCAGGAAGCGAGTAGAAAAAAACCTCTACTCGCAGGGTATATTTAAATACAAATATTATCCAAAATACTGACTCTACGTGACCTGTTGCCCGTGATCTCGGTGACATCTCAGTAATGTCCATGCCATGTAACTACGCGCGATATCGTCTACTTTATACATAAAGAATGGTTTGATGTAATATGCCATTGCCTACGTCATTGTCATATTTAGTAATAATACGGTAATAATATGTATTTATATTGCGTAGAAACATCAAAATCTCACTGCGGTTTACACATAATGAATTAATGAGATATTATATACTACATACACCTAGTTGTTGCAATTAATCGCAATTAAGACATACGACAAATATAGGAATTCATTAATTTTTATTTAGACATACAGTAAAACTCCGCATATAAGAACCTGTATTTTTTCAAGTTAGCCTAAAAAGGTTCTTATATAATTGATGCTTACTTATTTTCTTGAGAAAAAAAATGTGGTAGACTCAGTTGATATTGTCGTTGACAGTGACTCTGAAAAGATGGAATTGCGTGTACAGTTACTGTTAACGTTAGAGTGTATCTATACATGTGACATTGCAAGGGATCTGACTCACTTGCCTGGTAGAACTTTTATTATTTCATCAGATTCCTAAGTACGTAGTAATTAAATTATAAAACAATGCGGGGTTTTACTGTAGTACATTGTCGTATTAATTCTTAAAGCAGTCGTGCACCATGGTCATGTTTGAGAATCCAGCGGTGCTCTTCGGCGAGGGCTCGGGCGATGTTTCACCCGAGCCCGCGCCGAAGAGCACCGCTGGATTCTCGAGCATGGCACCATATATGGTATGATAACAGGTATTGGACTTATCCTTAGCTTATCATAATTCTGCACACTTCTTAGAAGAACAATACTGCAAGCTATGATGATTGAGCTAATTAATTCCTTTTTGACTTTTTTCATTTTCTTTTTCATTTTTATGTGACAATGTTATTGCAATAGACCATAGTAACATGAACAGTAGCGGCTTTATGTTCCAACAATACATCGTTAAATCCTTTAATTCTACTTGAACAAGTTGTGACATTTTCATTTGTCTTTCTTCACTTGAAGACTTGACAGCACGTCACAGAGCTACATTAGGGGGTACAAGTGTCTGTGCTCGTAGTGTCATATCACCGGATGTGTGTTGAAGTCCAACCCTTTTAGCGTGAACACTGACTACTGTTCCCAGGGCATCACATATCATATCGTACCGTGAGCTAACGACCGCACAACGTTCATCAGCCTCGTACTCTTGTGTTTCTTTAGAAAACAAGAACCAAACGTTGGATTTAGTGTTATTCTGGACGCTAGAAAGACTACAACAAAGCGGCGTTTAATCGAGGACATCATCGAAGCCATGGTATGCTTTCAGGTAAGCTATAGAAACAGTTTTAAATTAACGCCATCAAATACACGATTAGTATCTACCTTCATGGGACAATTTTTATATCTTTTATTAGAAAAGGTTTTTCTAAATTATCTTTCTTCACAAAGAAGAAAAACAATTTGAATTACATGTACACCATCTCTTACCGTTAGTTCAAAAAGTACTGAAACCATGACAGACTCTCGACTGTTAGTTGCTGTTTGACATTGTCAGATTCTTTATCGTTCTTCTACTACTCAGTTCTCTATAACTTTACTATTCATCGCATAATCGCTTCTCTGAGTCAGCAACAACCAAACGGATTTGCGTCAGTATGGCAGTGATAATACCCGGCACACGGCCCGGCTTAGCGAACCCGCCCATCATCTCTAATGTTTGGTTAAAGCCCGTTATAGGTTTCTATCGTTCTGTGTGGCTCTTTGTAACATCATCATGCAATAACAAAACAACAGATTTACTAGCGAGTTTATTCTGTGCAAGAGTACATTTAATACCGAGTATTCCAGCAATGGTCGCTTGACCTTGTGGGTTCAGTTTCACTGTGTTGAAAACTAAACGCAGATCAAAATCCATTGAGATGAGAAAGAACGATATGCTAAGTAATCACTAAGCACATTATTTCAAATTGGCACAAATTTGTTGTTATTTAGTGTATGATATCTATAATAAAATGGCAGCCTTTGCTTTGGTAACAGTAGCGGTATAAAGTTGGGTTAGATTCCTTGAATACTTTAGCTTCTAACCCTTTAGGTTGAATTGCCAAATATAGTCTAGTCAAAACACTGTGGAATTTCTGTGTTTCTAACTGAACTGTGTATAGTTTGAATTGTGCTTGAAGGGCAGTCCCACTGACTTGTACCCCGCTCGCGACTCTAAAGTATGGTAGAGAGAGAGTGCCTCTGGGACCAGGGTGTCCCACAGTCTCCACTAGCGCAGACGCCAAACGAACGCGGCCCAACTTATATTAACTGATTCTGCAAGACTGCATCTATATGATAAACGGCTTAGCGGTGGCATTCCATACTACTGCTTGCCGGCATGGAGTCGTATGAGTGGGAAGTAGTTGGTACGGTTCGTGCAATTGTGTCATCGGTGACTTTGTCCAAGCATTCTGATTGGTTGAGAAATGATTTCGCGCGCTGTGATTGGTTGATTCACTCTGTATCCAAGCATTCTGATTGGTTGAGAAATGATTTCGCGCGCTGTGATTGGTTGATTCACTCTGTATCCAAGCATTCTGATTGGTTGAGAAATGATTTCGCGCGCTGTGATTGGTTGATTCACTCTGTATCCAAGCATTCTGATTGGTTGAGAAATGATTTCGCGCGCTGTGATTGGTTGATTCACTCTGTACTGTAAGTTTCCCACTCATACGGCTCTATCATCTACCGATAGGCGAGCTTTCTCTATGTTGTTACGCGGTCCCATTGAGTTCAAAGGCGCTAAACGGGGTCGAGTAGTAGGACACGTGCAGTATTAGTTTCGGCGATGCGCACTTCATTTCCCTTGGAACCTGATATAACACTGTGCTATTATAACAACACTTTGCAAACGAGCAACGGACGGGGTTTCAATAAAATCATAAATCAAAGATACTTTTGGCACAGGAAAATGGAAGTGTTTTTGTGGGTGAACGCTTCATTCCTGTACGTATGTATCTCTGCTTTGCCTTATCGTTGTGATTGATTCACGTGCATGACAAGCAAAACCCTTGTGCATGGCCGGTTACTCAATCTGTCCGCAATATTGGGATAGCGTATTACCGTTTAGATTTGAGGGATTTAAGGTGAGACAGTGGCTGATGTTAAGATGGCTAACATATAGTTTTATCGTCTATCAGGAAAGCTGTCCTGGTGCTATTCACGTAGTCTACGTAGTCACCAAGAAGGATTCTCCTATTCTCATGTTCAGTGCCACCAAGATAAAAGAACAGCTAAACTTTGAGGTACGTGCTGGGTTACCTGTGGTGCCGAGCTACCACGCCTTCCTCGGCTAGTCTCAACTCCATATTTAGTGTGTTATTGTCAGCGGTACCTGACACAGAAATCTATACCGTCATGCACCAGCTGGGGCCTAGATCCCCGCTACCTTTGTTTACCGAGGTACAGAGCATGTTGAGAATTTGTTCAAAGCTTTGAACTCCCGTCATGCTGTTCGGCCCAGCATGCTTGATGACGTCACGCAGTGCCAAGGTATCCAAATAAACCCTTGAGTGCTGCTAATGTTGAACTGCTTGTTGAAGATAGAGATTTGTTTATTGAGGGGTAAATAGAACAGGATGGATTGAGCAGTACATTACTAAGGTATACAGTATAAGGTATATTACTAAGGTATATGACCTAGTATTCACACAGTTATCCCTATTGTATACACACGATATCCATGCCGTATTTATTTGACTTCTGTTGAGAGTAGTTCTTAAATGATGCTAACGTTGACTGATGAGAATCATGGGTTTGATCGTCCTCATAAGCCATTCAATGTGTAGTATCAGGGATTTCGCCGTCACGGCTGTAAAGAGGAGACTAGAAGACTACTCGATGAATTGTTTTTCTCTAGACTGTTCTAGTGTTATGTGTTATTTATATGTTTGTTAACATGCACAGTAATACATCCTGTGTTGCATATAAACTGTACACTACTCACCATATTCCGTCATGATTTGGTGTTACTGATGTTGGCTATTTTATTCTATTCAGTATGCCTGAAGTCTTGAATATTTGATGGGGGAGGGGAGGGGTCCAATATATGATCTTCCAATATCGGTGTGCTCACTAAAAAGATCACTGACTTTGTACTTGTCTTAAACGAAGCCTTAATCGTTGCTAAAGTAGTCCGGTTATACCTTACTATGCCATGCATACATATTGTATTTTAATTGTCGTACCGCTATAATTAATCTGGCTTAATTGGAATAATAACATAATATAATAACATAATATAATAATATGTATAACACCGTGAAAAAGAGTACTTAATAACTTTACTGACGTTTCGAACTGGTTTCCATTTAATAATATAGAATATTGTTACACCTCAGCAAAGGAGTCATACCAGAATTGTTGGTAGTTTATTGAAATATCAATCCCAACACAGCTCGGTCGATTAATATCTCAGCCAGAATCGTCGATGCGTAGACAAAGATTGTACCTTCGTTAATCAGGTGACTAAACTCAACAACCTCCATGATTGCTGCCTATTAACTGCACTCTCTGCTCCATTCTTTGCTTAATTTGTGAAGTCCCACGAGAGAGTCACTTAAACTCGTTTTGTTACGTGTTTATAACAAGTGAGGACATGATCAAGTAAGTGTGCCGCACTGTAGACTTCCATGTTGTCTTGCAGACATTGTGGTACTTTATTGTCTAGATAGCTCCATCGTGTTGTAGCGAGTAAAACATAGAGGAAACATATTCATTGTTAAATCATATTCGCACAAAGAGTTTCATATATGAGTTTCATTTATGCATAAATATCAATTTCCTAACATTGTTGCAAATCTACATAGTTTTCTAGTTTAGTTTCTAGTTTTCTTTATTTCACACACCATGAATATAATATATAATCTACATAGAGAGAGTAGAATTAATAAAGCTAGATATTGTTATTACCATTAATTTCCTCTCTCTCAGCGAGACATCTAGCACATAGTCACAGTGTGGCCTTCGTTCTTCTATAGTATTTTGCACTTTTTTGGTTTCCATGTTACGTTCCACTGATTGTGCTCACTGATCTGTAGTTAATTAATGTGTTGATGTCAAATCCAATATATTCATACATACTTATAGCACAACTCACCTTCAAATGGTGAATTTGTCGCTGTAAGTTCTAGAAATATCCAGTAAAGTTACCATGAGACACTAACGATTCAAGTGCGTTATGTTTGAGTTTGTTTATACGATGTTTGGTTTTTAGGTCGAGTACAAAACATGTCGTCCCTTTGTTTGCAATTTGTTGTAAAACAATAGAGCTACTAACTTGGTGTTTTCCTTGAACCCCTTGTTCTGTTTTCCGTTTTTTTAAAACTATTTTGTACAACGTGTACCAGTACTTCGTTCCAGTGCCGTGACGCGTATTGATATCATGTATTTTCTTTCTATATTTATTAATTCTTTTCGCTAAAGATCTCAGTTCCAGATAACGGCGTTTTTCTGCTTGGAAGACCAAACGAAACAATTTCAAATATCACAAACTGTCACGTGAAGCCACTTAATGATTGATTAGGTTACAGAGCGATCCACACTACCCATGCACACCACCTTTACATTCCATCTCGATGCTTCCAAGAATCTCTTTTGCTCATTCGCTGAAGTCAAGTCTTGTGTTACGATGTCTTTTAGTTCAAAGTCTTTTCATTAGTTTTATTGAACTTCTAAAAATAACTCAAGTACAATATAGAAATTGACAGCTCACTTAGTTGGCTTTTGAACGTTGTTAGCGGTGCGCAGACACGTATTATAGCATGTAACGGCAACCTTGCAGATTTAGATTATTCAACTACAAGTCGATTATCAAACTGACGGATGCAGCAAAATGGTCAACTTATGTACACGTCATACGTTACCCAGGTATCCTAGCGCTGCTGTCTGACAACATTGATCAGTTTTACATGCTATTTTCTAGTGTTTTCACGTCTATCATTGATCACTGCTAACTCTAGGTATACATACTCCCTCTACTCACGATACTATTACATAGCTTACACTGCTGTGTTTTATCCACAGTTTAAGATTATAACTACTGTACAAGACCTGAAGAGATACATCGATGAGTCACAGCTCACTCCCGAGTTTCATGGTACCTTCAACTACGACCACGATGAATGGATACGATTTAGAATTGTAAGCACGTGTAGACGCAACGCTGTGACGCTACTCTAACCATAGCACTGCATTAGTGCGCATTTCCATGCAGTCATTTCCGTGATAAGGACTAGCGGTTAAACTGTGTCGGTGTAATAACAATCAACAAGTGTGTAGAATGAAACTAAAAAAGAGAGAAAATTTAGTGTTTTTTATTACGGTGTTAAAGTTCTACCGACATCTATAAATACATGATGGTTTACCATTGTAAAAACGCGAGTGTTCTATGAAACTCTTGTCAGTGTTCTATATCTTGTCTTGTCAGTCTTTTTCATGTGCGTGCTTTCTCAATGTAGAATGTCAAACCACTGCGTGCACAAACAACTTTAACTACATATTGTAAACGACGGCTGTTGGTTCGACTTGTTTTCCACTTCAGATGCATGTCCACTTATTGGTTGACATATAGCCACTTACAACTGTATATATAACGCTTGTCTTGTGTAGTATTTCTCACATGTATTTCTTGTTTAGAAACTGGAGCCTTTCATGACTGGATGTCGCAGCGCTGCCAAGCTGGCTATGGAAGTTATGCATCAGTTTACTGGTACTAAAGTAGGAGAAAGTTTACAAGAATGTAAAACATTACTGAATCAACACGAACAGAAGGTGAAAGAAGTGTTTTTGGACAGCAGACTGTCTGCCCTTCAAGTGGAAGGAGAACAACTATTAATTCGTTTAGACGAAGAGAAATCGAACTTGAATTCAACTGAAGACTATCAGGAGACGGTGCAATGTGTTTCCAAGCTATATCATCAAATGAATGAAGTGTTTTGTAAGCTTGAAATGCTGACAGACAATAGAACTAAAAAACTTAAACAGTGTTTGCAGCTGAGAGAGTTTGAAACGGAGACAGAAAAGGTAAGAGATTCGGCTTCATTTACTAGACTTGCATTAACACCAGGGAACGAAACTATAAAGTAATTGATCTTATTGAGATCTTCGGAACTCAGTTTTCTTGTGCAAATAGTCTCGGTATATGTACAGCGGTTGTACAAACAGTGTCGGCGAAAAGTGCTCAAACCTACGTAACAAGGCCGAAAAGGAGTATGGGTAATTGTTGGTCTATTTTCTACACAAAGACGTTTGATGTGATTATTCAGAGATAAATGGTCAGCGGTTTCATGCCTCAGACTATGAATACGCGCATGATTGGTCAGACCTCGTGGTGTCTTGGCTCGCTGGCTGCTTTGTTGCATAGCTCTGTGTAATAAATCGATCTTTCAAGGCTTGTAACGAAAGGTTGCAGTGCTTTTTACGACCATGATTTTGTAAGAGCTTTATACAGAACGTTTAGTAACAGTAGACACGGAATCATGTAAGATTTGCGCACCATTTACCAGGCAGACAAGCACCATCTATCAGTGTTGTAATTCATCTATTTCTTTTCCAGGTCACGACATGGATTCAGTCTGAAGCAGAGCCATTCTTAGATAAACAAAATGATGTCGGTGATTCCTTAAGACATATCCAATCGTTACAAGAGGAATTGAACAATTTCGATAAAACTGCAAAGGTAACTGAATACTTAGTATAAGTAGAACTCCGCGCGCGCGCGTCACGCAAATAGCTATTTTCCCGCCAAAACTGACCTAGTCGCGTCTCGTCCCTTTTCCCGCCTTTTTTATCTGACCACTTTCACTGGTTTTGTTCGCAGCTATACTACGATAAAATAGAGAACCTATTAGAAGAAGGTCGCTCGCTGTATCAAGGTGGACATTTTGAAAGCATTGGTCTTCAAGAAAGTTGTAAATATTTGGAAGAAATGTACAAGAAAACCACCAAGAAACACGAGGACAGGCGCAACCAACTGATCATATGTGGAGAGTTTCACCGACTCGTCAACGAAGTAAGTATGGTAGAAAGACTATGTTAGAGATGAGTCGTACGATGATAAACTGTACATGCAATCTAGAAGCGTGTAAGAAGCAAGAAAGAATTAATGTTAGCAACGTTAGTGTATCGTTTACAGACACGTCGTTCATTCGTAGTCGTAGTGACTTGCGCACTCTAACGCTGCAGTCTTGATGAGTTTTCTAATCATGTCGCTTTTCTCAGGTTTCTGAATGGACAATAAGTACTTTAAGACAGATAGCCCTCATGAAAATGGAAGAAATCCTAACCGTAGAGGGTGTAGTATCCCTTACAAAAAACCTAGACGACTATCTAGAGAAATCCCCGGTATGGCCTCCTAGTCGGCTGCACCGGATATCGGAGATTGCTACGAATATCGGCCAAAGTAACGTGGTGTGTCAGGCAGAGAGCGTGTTGACGCGGTATAAAGAAGTAGAAGATATGTTAAAACAAAGGAAAGGCACGCTGGGAAGGGCTGAGGAAAGGCTGAAGGTAATGTGAATACTAAGTTCTATTAATTCATTCATTGTTTTATAAAATATAAGGTGAAATGATTGATCATTTGATTGGTTAATTGTTTGTTCAGTGATAGAAGGAGGAAGTGGTGATAGACAATGATGGATTACAATTGATGGATTACAATATCGACTTTTGTATTCCTTATATGGCATTCTTGATTCGTTCCCAGGGTCACCCGTCCTGTGAAATCTCAAGCACAAACACAGGCAGTGACGAGTCATCCTCAACTCCACAAGATGGAGATGACGAGAGTGACATGGCGCCAGACACTGACGATGAAATAGACAGCCCTGTACCGGAAGTAGTTCCTTTCATTTTACCAGAGCGAAAGATGTCATCAGAGAAATTATACACGTGGAAAGAGGTCAGCGGACTTCAACCAGAAAGCCCACCAGTACGCATACGTTTTACTTATTTACGTAATACTAACGAATCGTGCTAATATGTTACAGGATGACGTCATAGGTTGCTTGTGACGTCATACGTTCATTTATACCGCCACTACGGTCCAGTCACGTTATATTCCTCTTTCATTTCACACACTGATTATACAACTGAGTCACGGAGCTCGTTTTATTTTATTTCTTATTTTTTAATTTTTCACATTCTAAAAGTCCCTGTTTTCTGTCCAATTTTTCACGATTCTAAAGAGTCCACATGTTTTTTCTGTCCGCTACTTACATAGCCGTCTTGAACCGCATCGCCTTGCCGTATTGAAAGAGTTTGATTGGATGAGATGCAGCTGCACGCTTTTTGATTGGTTCGCGAGTGGTACCACAGGGTTCCCACTCGTAAGATAACGTGTACACATGTAAAGACAGTACTGATAACGTACGTTGACGTTATCGTGTAGGAAACTCGTTTACATCGTAGGAAATGGTCGGAAAGAGATACCGCTACGCTGGACATATTATGCAGGTACCGCTACACGCAGACCGCGCCGATGCCGTAGAGTTTTAAAGGTTTACCCGCATTGTTGGATGAGTTTAGTGCATGGAGCACGTTTTTAGTGTTTTTCGATTGGTTTTCAGAAAGTATCGGAAATTATTTATCAAGCAGACCCTGATTGCTGCCATCACTGAGTGTCTTGTTTGGTAACACAGAGGATTTATGACTTTCATAGTCGGTGGGTTGATAAGAAGCGACGCACTGACCGCGCCGACCTTACGCGTTTATAAGTACAGACCTTACGCGTACGCCGCACTGACCGCGCCGAGCGTATTTTTAGTGTCACGGTACCCGACAGGGGAATTCCCAGCTCATACGATAACGTCTCTATTTTCTTCGAGTTCAGTAGAGTAATTGGCAATTTCTTTGTTGGCTAAACTGCAATTGCAGTACTGAAGTTATACGTATTTGAGAAATCGTGTCACGGTACCACAGGGTTCCCTTATTTTCATCATACGATAACGACTCTAAAACACTTTAAAGAAGATCCAGCTATGTAAAGTTTTTACTCGTATCTGACGTTGTCTCGTCTTCGTGTCCAGCCGACTAAAAACTCACTTACATCGTACAAGAAATGGTCGATACTGAAAGAGATTACGTCAAAATCCTGTTGAATATATAAATGATGCAGGTATTGCTACACGCAGATCTATGTGTAAAGGTTCGCGATGAGACGATTAGTTTTATGATTTTAGGTTCTACCCGCATCCTGTCTTTGTTAAGGACGCAAGCGAACAGCTGTTAAATTTCGAGTTTTGCATGGCTGGGCACAGAAAACTGAATAGTGTTTTCGTGACAAGACTGCATTATGACATGCTTCTGTGCCGAATTTTTCAGGTCATGGAATGCTTGCAGTATCGATATTAACCATTCCTTTCTTCATTAGAATTATTTATCAAGGATGGCAGACCCTGAATTGCTGCCATCACTGAAAATAAAAGAAACTTTAACATGGATCTTTTATTTGGAAACATACATACGATTTCTCCAAATATTTATGACTTTCATAGTCGGTGGGTTGAAAAGAAGAAGCGAACTCTATGTGCAAATGACCGCGCCCGGACCTTACGCTCGTTTATAAGCGCCGCACTGACCGCGCCGACATCTTACGTGGGCGTTTATAAGCGCCGCACTGACGCCGACCTTACGCGTTTATAAGCGCCGCACTGACCGCGCCGACCTTACGCGTTTATAAGCGCCGCACTGACCGCGCCGACCTTACGCGTTTATAAGCGCCGCACTGACCGCGCCGACCTTACGCGTTTATAAGCGGGAGACAAGATAGAATACATTAGTTCACTTACATCTGATGCGTTTTCGTTGCAGTTGCTTTCTTCGCGAGTTGGAGATTTGCCAGGACAGACCTTTACAGATTGGTAGCTGCTTCCTAAAATGGGTAAGTTTGTCTCGTTTATTCCATTCCAATCTTGTCAAGTTCTCATCTTTGTATCAAACTCTGTTTATTGTGTTTAGGAACGTCAATTCTATCTGTATGCATTGTACAATAAGAACAAACCAAGGTCTGATCAACTCTTGTCTGATCTTTGTATCAAACTCTGTTTATTGTGTTTAGGAACGTCAATTCTATCTGTATGCATTGTACAATAAGAACAAACCAAGGTATGATCAACTCTTGTCTGATCTTGGCAACGTCTACTTCAGGGTAAGGACTCGTCTGTTTCATGTGAGAACTACTTATCCTTACAAGTGAATATTGATTGTAAGTGTTGTTGTTATTAATACTGCTGCTGCTGTTGTTGTTGCTGTTGTTGCTGTGGCTGTGGCTGTGGTTGTTGTTGAGCGTAATGATTTGGTGACTGCATGTTGCTGATGCTGCTGCTGATGATGATGTTAAGCATTATGATGGCTGATGATGATGTGATACGTTAATATTTTTCTATTCTTTAGTCAACGTATTAAATCTCCTTTGTTTTATTTGCAGGCTTGTCAGAAAGAATTAGGCGACAAACTAGATTTGGGAAGTTTTCTTATGAAACCCGTACAGCGAATGTGTAAATATGGTTTACTGTTAAGGGTAAGTTATTGCTCAACTATACTTCTTCCCCTCTCCTCCCCCTCCTCTCTCTCTCTCTCCTCCCCCGGCTATGCAGCCTATATACTTATTGACTGATTATTGACTGTCTAGGATATGATTGACACTTGTAAAGATGTACCACGAGTTAACGAGCTTAAGGTATTTCCTGTCGTATTTACAAGTTCACATTGCACATCGTAACAAGGATTGCCTAAGAAATGGATTGACCAACAATTCGCTTCTCTTGCGTCTTTTCCTAAATAATAATGGCATTTATATAACGCTAAGAACTATAAATATAGAGCTATCTATAAAGCTAACAGAACTTATTTAAGACAGGTAACAAATAAAACAAATACTATTTATTGCTGTTCTACAGGATGCAGAGAACATGGTTCGTTTTCAGTTGAGACACGGGAATGACTTACTGGCCATGGACTCACTACGAAACTGTGATGTAAGACTTTGTTACTTGGGTGGGATGGACTAAGGGTGGGATGGACTATGGGGGGATGGACGATAGGGTGGGATGGAATCTATGGGTGGCGCTATGGACTATGGGTGGTTGATGGACTATGGGTGGGATGGACTAAGGGTGGGATGGACTATGGGTGGGATGGACTAAGGGTGGGATGGACTATGGGTGGGATGGACTAAGGGTGGGCGTTAACCCAATTAGGAGCACGAACGATAAAACGCAATGAGAATCGATGTTGTAAGCCGCGCTATGATACATACATGGTGCATCTTGCCGTTGACTAACTTTTTTCCTCCAGCTGAACTAATTTCATAACAACAATACAACAACAGCAAAAATTGAAAAAAAAAAAATCTTTATTTCGTACAATACTCTAGGAGATACGTTCACAGGTCTAATTGTTATTTGCTAGGTTAACGTGAAGGAACAAGGTCGTCTACTTCGACAAGATAACTTCATCGTGTGGACAGGAAAGAAAAAACACCAAAGACGGGTCTTCTTGTTTGAAGATTTGGTTTTGTTTAGTAAAGCAAAACGACAACTTGGCGGCGTTGATCTCTTCTACTACAAGAACTCCCTTAAGGTGAGCACAGAATACATGGGGTTCCTGTGTCCAAGCCCATGATGCCTTGCGCACATAGTATTATAGAATACTTGGGGTTCCTGTGTCCAAGCCCATGATGCCTTGCGCACATAGTATTATAGAAACTCATGGGGTTCCTGTGTCCAAGCCCATGATGCCTTGCGCACATAGTATTATAGAATACTTGGGGTTCCTGTGTCCAAGCCCATGATGCCTTGCGCACATAGTATTATAGAATACTTGGGGTTCCTGTGTCCAAGCCCATGATGCCTTGCGCACATAGTATTATAGAATACTTGGGGTTCCTGTGTCCAAGCCCATGATGCCTTGCGCACATAGTATTATAGAATACTTGGGGTTCCTGTGTCCAAGCCCATGATGTCTTGCGCGCACAGTATTTTCGTAAGGCTATGATAGAATCAGAAGAAAATCTGAACGATTTGCTATCGGTTTGACTGACCATCCTTGACCAATAACAATACTGTGTTTCAACAGCAGGTGCATGTAAACACAAAATCAAAACCTTTTTGAGCACTCGATAAACGTTTTCCTCTCAAGCGGACGACCGCTGACCGTCTGGAAATCAGGCAACCTCGTCCCCAGGGCCATCCGCGTGTTTCCCCCGACTGGGGACGAGGTTGAAAATCAGGCTATCTGTAACGCACTTTTTTGCTTTTATGGTGTAGACCGCTGACGTAGGTTTAACGGAGTCTGTGGGCGATGGTCATAAGTTCGAACTGTGGTTTCGCAGAAGGAGGACTGGGGAGAAATACATCCTTCAGGTAATCACGATAGATTGACATGTAAATAAGACTGCCGCTGACCTGTTGAATTGTGTATCCATTTCAGTCTCCTAACATGCAGGTCAGAACGGCCTGGCTGACGGAGATCACCAAGATACTTTGGAAACAAGCAGTACGAAATAAAGGTAAATGTATGTCTGTCTGAGTGGGAAACCTACGGTACGGAGTTACGGCCAACCAATCACAGCGCGCAAAATCATCGCTCAACCAATCAGAATGCTTGGATACCGCACGATCATTGCGCAATACCGTTCACCGCACGGCACGAACCGTAACTATTTCCCACTCATTTGAAAACGACTCTAAACAATACAATGCGATATGAAATCGTTACAGGATTTACTCATGCTATTTTGTTGTAAATATAAAGTGTACCACGGACAAACACGCAGATTATTTTAAACCATTCATTTGTCATTCTAACAGAATATGGATTGACAGAGGCGTCGACTGGTATCAGTATCGAGAGTCAGCCTGCATTACACATACCGAGTACACGCTATGATGAACCATCACCACATCCACCAACACTGATTACAACTAACGTTGTATTACGGACCACTCCTAGCCCTACATCAAACATCACCGATAAACGACTCTCGCTAATCAGTTCAGAAACTGATTCTTCGGCCAGTAGTGGGTTTTGTGATGCTAATGCTCATCTTACAGAGGATGATGGGCCTTCGAGCAGAGGGGCAGCGGTTTCCTCTGATATTCGACTATCCGTTACCAAGCAACAAACAAGTCCACATGGTCGAAGGTATAGAAAGTCCTTGGATGAAAGTAACAATAAAGCGACAAAAGAAAGCGAGAGACCACAAACTGATCAAAGAATAAAAACTAGCAAATTACCGACTCCCGACGAGGAGAAAAAGTCGACGAATTTTTTCCGAAGTTTTTCGTTACGCGATCGAGCGAACTCCGACAAGACAGGCGAACGCGAGAGACCGTTGAGCCCTGGAGACGACTGTGTTGGAGGTGTTGTTTTACGGCGAGATGCAAAAGACTCTAGTAGTAATGGTTCTTCAAAACGAAGATCATTGATAGATAGATTTACTCATAAACATTCTGATACAAAAGAAAAAGAGAGGCAACGAAGAAGAAGTATAGGAGAGACTGCAAACTTTACAATAGTGGACACTGACGCCAAGGAATCTACTAGACACAAGTCAATCACAAAGTCAAAAAGCAACTGTTTAGCAACGGAAGTGAGTATAACCATCTCTACTGGGCTCCCTGTGGTAAAACTCACCTCGCCACCAGTAAATACCACAGGAACCCCAGAAGAGAGATCTTAGCGCCATGTACTTGCACATGTAATATGGTTCTCCTATCCATTCTAGGTATAATCTACACAACGTACTGCTGACGATTGACTGCGTTAACGTACCAAGTAGTCCCAGTTCTACATCGTTACCTAGCAACACTGACCGTTACCTAGCAACACTGACCGCTGAAAAACAAATGCGAAGAGTCCAAGTGAATTATCTTAGTAAGAAAATCAAGGTTGATATGGGAAATCTATTTCCTCTTGTTCATTACCTCTGCGCCAAGTTATTACAGAATCCACAAAGACATCGACAAAGCTCGAGGTATCGTTGCGTAAAACCCATCCGTCAAGTTACACTGAGCTCGCTAGAACTTTATACTGCTTCGTGGAGCGTGCTGTTTCGTCGTCTTCAAATACCACACAGTATTGTGTGTCAGTAAGCAATCGATAATGATTCGGGACCAGTGATCTATTTGTTAACTATTATCCTATAAATGTATACATATTAATCAAATTGTTGTATAAACTTTTAAATCGAATACAAACTTATTAATAAAAGAAAAACTGAAGTATATTGTATTTGGGTATCATTTATCCAGGGTAGCAAAGGGGGGGGGGGGGGGGGGGGGGGGGGGATGATCACGCTTCACGGGCGATTTTTTTTGTAAATTCACGCATCACGGACCAAAATGTCAGAAATTCACGAATCACGAGTGCTAGCCGAAATTTTGGAATTTCACGCGTGAAAATGTTTAGATCCTAAACGTTTACGTTTCACAGAGCATAACAGCGGTAAATCACGAATCACAGTCGGTCATAAGGGACGATCACGTTGAAACGACCGTTGAAACATAAATTCACGCATCACGCTCTAATTTTTATGAATTTCAAGATCCACGCTCCATTTTTTGGTCAATTCACGCGTAACCCCTTTGCTACCCTGTTTAGCTAGTGATTGAATACACAGACCATAAAGTGCGAGCGTGTGTTGACCGGCCCAAAAAAAAAAAGGGGGAGGGGGAGGGGGAGGGGGGGGGGGGGGGGGGGTAGTAGAGACGGTGCATGAGCAGTAATATATAAATCGCCCCGCAATATAGATCTAATACCATCGGAATTGAACACGGCTAACATAAGGGGAAAGCACGACCCGCTTCGATCAAATCAGTACAATCGTCAAATACTGTAAATAGAAGAGAGCAAGACCGTCAAAATGGCTTGACGATCAGCCTCGACATCAAGAACAGGCGCATAAATTGAATACATAGAGCCTGCGTTCATTTGGTCAGCGTATAATAGGTTCTACGCATGCCTTCACTTTCTTGAAGCTAAAAATGATGATAAATAATTCCATTTTGTTTTATTCCAATATTCACGCAAGAAATAAATAACTAACACCGTCAACTAATGAGCAAGTTAAGCATCTTCGAAGGTAACTTAGTTGTTGACATGGGTTGTCGTTCGAGAATTAAATAGAAGGAACGATCGTATCGTAAACCACGTGTAGTCTATACACCTACAAGAGTGCAATGCAATGTATGTTTCTTTGTTTCATATTCATTGGTATTCCGTAATGCATGCAGCAGCAGCAAAAAGGTAGGCTTACGTCACTAGTACCTTTGTAAGTACATCATCGATCATAAAGGCATACCAACACACGTTCAAGTCTTACGCTCATGAAGTCATGTTTATCTTGTTTACAGCCTTGAAGCTGTAGCAGCAGAATGCAACAAAACAGAAAATGTGGATTTAGATTTGCTAATAAACGAATATGAGAAGGGATCACAGTTTGTAGAGAGTCTGAAGGCAGTAGAACAAGACCCTGCCATACAGGTATGTATGTATGCAGTCTTCTAACACTATTAATAACAGTATACTCTCGGTAGGGCAAGGTCTTCGTGTAGCTTGTCCTGTATATCGTTTAACTTTTTTATGTAAAACAATACATAGAACAACAATAGCAGGGCCGTACATAACCCAAAATTCAGGGGGGACAGTACGTATATAACAACAAAAAATAAATAAAAACAGTACAGTTCTCAGTACTTTTTGGTATCTTTTTCGCCCTGCTAGGGGGGACAACTGTCCCCCCTGCCCCCCCTCCCTGCCTCTGTGTATGACTTTGGTGCAGCTACACGAAGACCTGATTAAATACTGGTGTTGTTTTAGAATGCATTACAACAGTTGTCCACCAGCCAAGCTCACAATCTTAACGTTCTGTTAACAAAGAAGTCACAACTAAATCAAACTGGCTTAGTACCAACATCACATGAAAGAGGTACGACATGCTGCTATCCCTGTTACTATAGTAACTAGTGTCACCAGGGTAAAGTATTTTGGGTTTTTTTTTTTCTGATACCTGACACTGCACTAAACTGTATGAAACTGTTTTTCAGTTGAAGCAACAGCATCAACTGATGATGCAAAACAAAGCAATAAAAATAACAGGTAAAATTAAGTGACTTTGTCCACATATGGTTTGCTTACAAAGGTTATATTCACAGTATTTCCATTGAAACGACTCATTTAGTCGTAGAATTGCAATAGAGGACACCATTGTCGCCAGTGGTAAGGTTAAGTTTGCTGATATCGCTGGTCTCAGAATGGCTAAAGAGACTTTACGAGAGGCCATAATCATGCCGCTACAATATCCACATCTATTCACAGGTAAGCTGTTTTAACTACTAACAACTTAATGTCATCTACTATTAATTCAATATTCAACATTGCAGGTGGAAGAAGACCTTGGAGACGAATTCTGCTGTATGGACCTCCTGGTACAGGTATATCAACCTAAATAGACCACTTTCGATATATGCCCTACTTGTCACACACAAAGGTTTCAGTGCGAGGCTCCGGGGAATAATTAAATGTATTCTTTTATCTTTTCACGAATCAGTGAGCATTATTCCTCGGAGCCTCACACTGAAACTATTGTGCGCAACTGGTGAAGTATATACATGTATATATCGAAAGTCGGTCTGGGTTTTCAACCATTTAGGGTGTTGTGTGTTGCCAAGCCTTCCTCTCAGTACCACAGCAGGTAAAGCAATCACAAACATTAGTCATTTCTAACACAGTTTCTCTATTTGTAGGCAAAACAAGACTAGCTCAAGGTAAGCTTTTGTACCAGTGTATTTGCCATGGGGAGAGGGGAGGGGTGTAGGCAAAACAAGACTAGCTCAAGGTAAGCTTTTGTACCAGTGTATTTGCCATGGGGAGAGGGGAGGGGTGTAGGCAAAACAAGACTAGCTCAAGGTAAGCTTTTGTACTGGTGTATTTGCCATGGGGGAAGGGGAGGGGGTGTAGGCAAAACAAGACTAGCTCAAGGTAAGCTTTTGTACCAGTGTATTTGCCCTGGGGGGAGGGGGGAAGGGTTTGCCTTAGTCACAAGCTTGATTGATTTGTTGTGTTTTAGCTGTTGCATCAGAAGTCAGATCGACGTTCTACAGTGTGTCTAGTTCTGATCTTATTTCAAGTTGGGTTGGAGAAAGTGAAAAGTAAGCGTGGTATATAATTATTACTAGTTATACTGTATTATAAGCTTTGTATGCATTGTTTATGTAGATTAATCAAAGAACTGTTTCATGATGCTAGAGGTGTGGTATATAATTATTACTAGTTATACTGTATTATAAGCTTTGTATGCATTGTTTATGTAGATTAATCAAAGAACTGTTTCATGATGCTAGAGACAGACAAGGAAGATCAGTAAGACATTTATCATTAAGTGACATGATGATTGATGACTAGTGATGATGATTGATGACTAGTGATGATGATGATTGATGACTAGTGATGATGATTGATGACTAGTGTTGATGATTGATGACTAGTGGTGATGATGATTGATGACTGGTGATGATGATTGATGACTAGTGGTGATGATTGATGACTAGTGATGATGATTGATGACTAGTGATGATGATTGATGACTAGTAATGATGATGATTGATGACTAGTGATGATGATGATTGATGACTAGTGATGATGATTGATGACTGGTGATGATTGATGACTAGTGGTGTTGATGATTGATGACTAGTAATGATGATGATTGATGACTAGTAATGATGATGATTGATGACTGGTGATGATTGATGACTAGTGGTGTTGATGATTGATGACTAGTGGTGATGACTGGTGATGATGATGACTAGTGATGATGATTGATGACTAGTGATGATGATGATTGATGACTGGTGATGATTGATGACTAGTGATGATGATTGATGACTAGTGATGATGATTGATGACTAGTGGTGATGATTGATGACTAGTGGTGATGATGATGACTGGTGATGATGATGACTAGTGATGATGATTGATGACTAGTGATGATGATTGATGACTGGTGATGATGATGACTAGTGATGATGATTGATGACTAGTGATGATGATTGATGACTAGTGATGATGATTGATGACTAGTGTTGATGATTGATGACTAGTGATGATGATTGATGACTAGTGGTGATGATTGATGACTAGTGATGATGATTGATGACTGGTGGTGATGATGATTGATGACTAGTGGTGATGATGATTGATGACTAGTGATGATGATTGATGACTAGTGATGATGATTGATGACTAGTGGTGATGATTGATAACTAGTGGTGATTATTGATGACTGGTGATGATGATGACTAGTGATGATGATTGATGACTAGTGATGATGATTGATGACTGGTGATGATGATTGATGACTGGTGATGATGATGATTGATGACTAGTGATGATGATTGATGACTGGTGATGATGATGACTAGTGGTGATGATTGATGACTGGTGATGATGATTGATGACTAGTGATGATGATGATTGATGACTAGTGATGATGATTGATGACTAGTGGTGATGATTGATGACTAGTGATGATGATTGATGACTAGTGATGATGATTGATGACTAGTGATGATGATTGATGACTAGTGGTGATGATTGATGACTAGTGGTGATGATTGATGACTAGTGATGATGATTGATGACTGGTGATGATTGATGACTAGTGATGATGATTGATGACTGGTGATGATGATGACTAGTGGTGATGATTGATGACTAGTGATGATGATTGATGACTAGTGATGATGATTGATGACTGGTGATGATGATGACTAGTGGTGATGATTGATGACTGGTGATGATGATTGATGACTAGTGATGATGATGATTGATGACTAGTGATGATGATTGATGACTGGTGATGATGATGACTAGTGGTGATGATTGATGACTGGTGATGATGATTGATGACTAGTGATGATGATGATTGATGACTAGTGATGATGATTGATGACTAGTGATGATGATTGATGATAGATGATGATTGATGACTAGTGATGATGATTGATGACTAGTGGTGATGATTGATGACTAGTGGTGATGATTGATGACTAGTGATGATGATTGATGACTGGTGATGATGATTGATGACTAGTGATGATGATTGATGACTGGTGATAATATAGCATTAATGTGATCTTTTGAGGGCATAATGGTTTATTATAAATGAACTTCATGGGCCTAAATAAACCATTATGCCCGAAAAAAGATCACATTAATATCATTTATATTTCCTAAGCCCTAAATTGCCCTATACCATTATGACGTAACGGCTTATTTATGAGGGGGACAGAATCGTGAAGAACAATAGAAATTTGAACTAAATCTGCTCTGCTGAAGTTCGCTTGATTTCAAATTGGCTAGTTTCCAGATATTATGTTCATCGATACTTTTCCCACAATATTTACTGTGTTTGGTGACTTTTATCGCTTTCAGACCGTCTGTAAAATACATTTATTTGGGAAATCCTTTGTGTTTTGCTGTTTTGTCCCCCTCTAGCGACCATAATCCTTAGTGTTTAAACAATAGATTCTTTTGATGTGACGTCATAGTGGTATAGGGCAATTATCAAGGATTTAGTTCAAAAGAAAGTCTAAATAGATAATATAAATGATGATTGATGACTGGTGGTGATGATGATTGATGACTAGTGGTGATGATTGATGACTAGTGATGATGATTGATGACTGGTGATGATGATTGATGACTGGTGATGATTGATGACTAGTGATGATGATTGATGACTAGTGGTGATGATTGATGACTAGTGATGATGATGATTGATGACTAGTGATGATGATGATTGATGACTAGTGATGATGATTGATGACTAGTGATGATGATTGATGACTGGTGATGATGATTGATGACTAGTGGTGATGATTGATGACTAGTGGTGATGATTGATGACTAGTGATGATGATGATTGATGACTAGTGATGATGATTGATGACTAGTGATGATGATTGATGACTAGTGGTGTTGATGATTGATGACTAGTGGTGATGATTGATGACTGGTGATGATGATGACTAGTGATGATGATTGATGACTAGTGATGATGATGATTGATGACTGGTGATGATGATGATTGATGACTAGTGATGATGATTGATGACTGGTGATGATGATTGATGACTAGTGATGATGATTGATGACTAGTGATGATGATTGATGACTAGTGATGATGATTGATGACTGGTGATGATGATTGATGACTAGTGATGATGATTGATGACTGGTGATGATGATTGATGACTAGTGGTGATGATTGATGACTAGTGATGATGATTGATGACTGGTGGTGATGATGATTGATGACTAGTGGTGATGATTGATGACTAGTGGTGATGATTGATGACTAGTGATGATGATTGATGACTGGTGATGATGATTGATGACTAGTGGTGGTGATGATTGATGACTAGTGATGATGATGACTGGTGATGATGACTGGTGATGATGATTGATGACTAGTGGTGGTGATGATTGATGACTAGTGATGATGATGACTGGTGATGATGATTGATGACTAGTGATGATGATTGATGACTGGTGGTGATGATGATTGATGACTAGTGATGATGATTGATGACTAGTGATGATGATTGATGACTAGTGGTGATGATTGATGACTAGTGATGATGATTGATGACTAGTGGTGATGATGATTGATGACTAGTGATGATGATGATGACTAGTGGTGATGATTGATGACTAGTGGTGATGATGATTGATGACTAGTGATGATGATGACTAGTGGTGATGATTGATGACTAGTGGTGATGATGATTGATGACTAGTGATGATGATGACTAGTGGTGATGATTGATGACTAGTGGTGATGATGATTGATGACTAGTGATGATGATGACTAGTGGTGATGATTGATGACTAGTGGTGATGATGATTGATGACTAGTGATGATGATTGATGACTGGTGATGATGATTGATGACTAGTGATGATGATTGATGACTAGTGGTGATGATTGATGACTAGTGATGATGATTGATGACTAGTGGTGATGATGATTGATGACTAGTGATGATGATGACTAGTGGTGATGATTGATGACTAGTGATGATGATGATGACTAAATAATGAAATAATGATGATAATGAGGTACACTGTACTGATGGTTTATTGAAAGGTTATTTTCATAGATGAAATTGACAGTATTTGTAGAAAAAGATCCACCAGAGAAGAGGAACACACAAGAAGAATTAAAACAGAACTACTAAAGCAGGTACCCAACCATACTACATATCTACAGTACCAGCAATTGCAAGTCAATTAATGAAGTAATAATAATAATAATAATAATAATAATACTTTAATATTTAAGTAAGCATAATAGACCAACTTCTTTTCAGATGGAAGGTGTTGGAAGCTCAGACAATGAAAGATACTTCTTACTCTGTGCTACAAACTGTCCTTGGGAACTAGACAGTGCCTTCCTTAGGAGATTTCAAAAGAGAATTTACATTCCTCTCCCAGAAAAGTGAGTATTATATGACTTATTGTGACAGATGCTGAGCAGGAGCTAGCAGGGATATTGCACAATTTGCATGCATATCGGCAAGTATGTGAAATACAAGGAATATTAATGAGGAACATAATCATCTTCAGAGAAGCAAGAATTGATTTAATGAAGATGCACTTAGGATCCACCCCTGCACAGCTGACAGAGCAAGACTGGTCACTCCTTGGTGATAGAACAGAAGGTTATTCTGGTAGTGACTTGGCTAACTGCATCTCTGATGCATTATTTGAACCAATCAGAGAGCTTCAACATGCAAGATACTGGAAACACAGTAAAGGTATAAACAATGGGTGAAAACATTTGTTCATGATTGACTTAAAGTATTGTCAATAACTTTGTCTTTATAGAAGGTTTATATGAACCTTGTAGTGAAAAGGATTCTGGAGCATCTGAAGGAAGTTTGTCAGATCTAGACATACCCCATGAAAAGGTAATGTAACATGGTTTATAATATCTCAGGTTGGCTCCCAATATATAAATGTAATTACACTATTCTATTTGAACAGGTTCATCCAAGACATGTTTTTCTGGCAGACTTCTTCAAGTCATTAACACACAATCAAAGAACAGTAACTGAAGAAGATCTTGAAAGATATCATACATTTACTCATTCATTTGGACAAATAGGATAACATGTCATTGAAAAAAAACAAATAGGAATCTTGCATGAGAATCCCTGCTGCAAAGGTTTCAAAGGAAATAAAGCCAAACAATCAATTAAAGTACAAGTATAGGTAGATAATTTGTATGACATCAAATATTTCAATTTTATACTTACATGTACTTACATTATATCATCATTAGTCTTACCAGTACATATTACATTGTAAATTCTTCTTCTTACATGGTCGATAACCAAAACACAAAACATAACTTGCAAGTAGCGTAAACAGTATTTACCATTATGTTGTGACATTATCTATAAAATGTTTGAACTGCTTTGCAGAGTTTTCCTTTCTCACCTTTTCTTCATTTTTAGAAGGATTAGAAAGGGAACCTTTGTCTAGCAGGGTACTTAACAGGTTCTACATGTCTACTTAACAGGTTCTACATCTATAACAGTGCATTTTACATCACTGACCAGCAGGTTCCAAAGTGTGTTTGGAAAATTGTAAATTGAGTGCGAACTTCAATTCCAATGAATTTCCGAATTCACACAGGAAGCAAGTTTAAAGTTTGCCAAGGCTTTGGAACTTCAGAACCTACTGGTCAAAAGTGATACGAAACACACTTTAAACATGTAACAGAGTTTAAGATGGAATACAGTTCCTATATATAGAGTTCTGTATAAGTTTTATGTAACAATTAATGTTATATCATGTATTAACTTCTTTCCACGGATAAAAGAAGGCATCTGTTGATTTCCTGTCTTTTCGTCTCCACATCTTTTTCTTCTCTTTGTTTTTTACATTCTCACACCAAGTAACGACGGCATACTTTTCTTTCCATTTTATAATAAACTGAAAATAAATACAATTTATTGTGACATTAATTTTAATACTAAATGCACTCATTATAAGGCATGTGGTAAGGAGGTTTACTAGTGAGTGTCTTAGTGAATCACCATCATGTCTTGGACAAGAAATGTCTGCCAAGGAACCTACTATTAGCAATACTACATACACACCTGAGGGTCCCACAGTTCACTAGACACTCCTAAATCTTTGCAACACCTCATTAATGCATTAGATTTGGCTGCTTCCATAGCTTTGCCATACACCATGTTCCCTGCAGAGTAGAATGTATGCTCTCCTGCAGTCTGTGATACGTAGCGACCAAAGCAGAACAAAGCATACTCTCGTACAATCAGTTGACTGTTGTCTTTCTCACTCTACAATAAATGATTTGATGGCCAAATGAGTTACATCCATTGAAACGTGTATGTATTAAAACTGTATTCTCCAGAGATTTTTAAGAATGTTATTAGTAAGTGCTTGCAAAGCCGAGTAGTAAGCAGAAATGATGGTCTAGATCTATAGCTCATGAGGTGTAATGTAAATTTGTTTTGGGGGAGGGGTGGGGCAATCTTAGTCTGATGTTGTCATTCAATAATTTATTGATTGATAAGCAACTGCCAAATTATTATTACTATAAGGCGGTTACTATGGTTACCTGAAATTGCAAAGAATCTCCTCTAGGTATTAGAGCCCAGCCCCCTGGTCCAAATGCTTTGTTCAATATTCTTCTGTATTTGATTTCAGGCAAATAAATAAGACCTACAACAAATACACACATGTAGTCAATAAAAACTTAATTGTAAATAAATACAAATAATAATCAAATAAGTTATAGTTTATAAGTATCTATAAATTACCGTCTGGTTTGATTTCCACTTCTTGTTCATTGATGGGTGCCATTAGGATTTCACTTACATTTGCATCAAAAGGAATTAAACCTGCTCCGTTGTATCCTTCTGGGAATCTGAATAACAACATTAACTCTATATTAAAGCAGGGCAAAACTCTAGCACGTGACATAAACCAAGCGAACCTGTCAGGCGAATATACTGAACCATCTTGATTAATTTTATCCGAATCTTGTCCGTCTGGTTTTTCATTGGAATAAAGCGCTAACGTTCCTCGCAATCGTCCTCTGAATAACGAAGCAGTTGGCCGTAATACTCTGAACGAAGCAAACAAACCTCTTGTTGTGACCGCCATCTTGGATGGGGAGACTGGAGACGAAGTAGTTACCACAGGATACCCGCAACACGCCCACGCCCTGGGGAACAGGGTATAGTAACGGGGGGTTCCGAGTTTAGGGTATTCGGACGAACCCCCCCTAGCGCTATATAAATAAAGCATTATTATTATTATTATTAACCGCCACAGCAGACAAAACATTGGTTGATCTGAAATGTTTAGCTTTTACAATTTTGTAGGTTTTTAATTTAGAGAGTCATTACATTTAGAGATTGAAAGTGGCATATTATTTCACCATTTTGAATAACATATTTTTTGCAAATTCTCTGCACAGTTTGTTGTAACTAAGAGACCAGTCCTTAGACTCATCGTTTAAACTACTTGAACAAGAAACTCGAGCTATAAAAGACGCCATTATGTCTTGCCGTAATATGCTGTTGATTCTGTTAGAATCATAAATCACCTGTTCGCCCAGACGCTTTTTCTAGTCTAAAAGTCGGTTTCATTTGGTACCCTGAGGGGAACGAATCAATTAAATGAAAGTGATGTTGTTCTACCGCTATTTCATGCTCGCCCTTTTCAAACCTTTTAAAATATTGTTTGTAAGTCTACTTTTACTGTGTTTCAAACATATCAGTCGGTTCAACAGTTATCGCTCACTTTCAAGTTATTCGTCCTGACGATTAGTCGGCAATTGTTGAGTTAAGCAACCTAAAAGACACATCGGAAATCATTATCTCACGTTCTTAATTAGTTCGTGTAAAATAAAACATCAAAAACAAAGAAAATACACACTCTTTGGAATGAAAAGCGAATTTACCATAATAGAAAATACATGTGAACCGGTTGCTCTTTAACGAGAGTTTGCAGTGAAAGAGCGAAATATTTGCATATCATTGTTTACCGTCTAAAAGGAATCAGCGCCATATCTGTTAATGATACTCAGTTTTCATAATACGCTATTCTAAAGTGGCTGTTTTAGGACCCAGTATACGGTAATGTAATTCATTATAAACAGACGGATTGACCCACTGGACAAGCCAATCTCTCCAACCTCACCACCAAGCCGCCGGGGATTCAATATCTACAGTCAGAAGTCCAAACTGATAGCATGGAAAGCGAGGCTATTCCTACACTACACGTCGATGGCGGTGCAAAGAAATCATATACGATTCTTTTTACAACGTTTGTGTTGATTATTGTGTACACGGCTGTGCTGGGTTTTGTGATAATGTACCTGGTGAATGTCAACATGGATATACAGACTGCTCAAGCACACAACATCGCTAAACTCAAACAAATTCAAAGGGAGATCGAAAGATTGCGAATATTTGTCAATAACTCAAAGACATAGCGCTGTAGCCGACAGGATGACTAAATGGAAGCGTTATCGTGCAGCCTTCCTGTATCGAAGATGTGTAAATAGAACGAGTTAAAAAATAGAAGAGGATATTTTTGTGGGATGTTACAGGAGTGTTGAAACTGGAAGTTCTTTCTGTGGATGCAACTAGACAGCACGAAGAATGTACGTTAATGATCCAACACTTCCTTTTTGATCCCAAAAAACATTCTACGCGTTTTTGCTTCGAGTAAAATCTATCGACATAATATCCCGACAGAAGAATTCATTCTTTCCTGGGTTTTCAGTTTGTTGTTGTGGTTACGACCGAGAGAAGTGTATAAAATATAAGTAAGTACCAAGCTAGGAAGAGAACAGAACGACTAATGTGATCATTGGTAGTTGATGAACCATTTTAACTTGATGTTATCTTTCTATTTATTCCAAATATAACAGCCGCATAAATGAGTGTTATTCTTGAGTTGTGGTAGTTATCCAGGTGGTCAGCTATTCATACTACATTCACCTGTTTGTTCCGTGCGACATGACTCGCCGAGTGACGATCATAGTATCACTTCAATACATCCGTCACAACTAAGCACTTAGTGAAGCTGCTAGTACAACTTACAAGGATTTAGGAATCACAGTAAAGAACTTTAAAACACAAACAACCTCTTTCCTCCTATGATAAGACTTTAATGAAAAACTTGATTTCTACTGACAGATTTCAAGAGGTCGATTTGTCGCACAGTGTTTTATTATTTCAATAGTCTTTGAATTCAATCCAGTGTAGGGATTATTAAACTAATCGTTCAGTATTAATATAAGTCTTGTCATAAAGGTTGGTTGTCAAGGTAACGTAAAGATGGCAGTATCTCGTGGACTTGTTGTCTGTAGTCGGGTAATGAACAGACTTCATTCTCTCTTAAATCCAATTTCCTTAGTCGAGGACAATTGCTTAACACGTCTAACACGCTCACTTCTGTAATGTCTGCATCGCGGTTAAGAAAGCAACTTCAATTTTTATGAACAAGATCATTTTAAATCACCTTATTTGCTCGACCAATCACATTCGCCCATCACCTTATTTGCTCGACCAATCACATTCGCCCATCCCCTTTTTCTCTTCTACGTCATAATTCTGTGGTGAGCGTTTTTCAAAGCTCCCTTAGCAAACATTAAACGTTGCACTAGATGTTCGTGATAACATGTAACCCATATCATTGCCGTAATCTACCGTCGATTATCTAGAAAACACCCTGCAATATCAAACTCTTTCACAATCTCCTGCTCGGCAATCTCATTTTCCTCTATGATTGGCTAACACAACGCGGAGCGAACCCTTTGATTGGCGATAGGCTGAAAGATTTCAGCATTTTTGCACCCATAATGCTTTGTCTGCTGATTTTAATAATATAACTCAAGCAGCCGCCATGTTGAACACGCACAAGACACATAGAAAGGACTGCCATCCAGACGAGATCGAACTGGTTCGTTCCGTTATTAAAATCAGCAGACACACCAGTCGCCCTGTGCCGAGCAGTGTTACACTCATACTCGAGGTCAGCGGCGCTCTTCTACGTCGTCCCGCCCGCGCCAAAGAGCACCGCCGCTGGACTCTCGAGCAAACCTTCCCCCAACCCCCTCCTAACCCCTCTCTTCTCCCCTAACCCCCTCCTAACCCCTCTCTTATCCCCTAGAGCCGGCCACGCAGGCTAGCATGTGTTACACTACGCATACTACAAAACCGCGGGTTTGTGTTGGGCGGGACAGATGCTTGTCAATCAACTTCATGTTGTCAAGGATACAATTATTGTTGAGAATCAATTCTTCCAGCTGCTTGAGATGCAGTGGCGATCTCTTGGACAGACAAGTCAGTTTGTTGTTGCTCACTATAAGTTTCTGTACACATTGTAGCACGTTGCATTGGTCTAAGTTTGTCAGGTTGTTCGCAGATAAGTTGACAGTCTTCACTAACATCAGTTGTTGTACATGATAAAGATGTGTTAAACCCTAAAAGAGCAAACAAAAGCAACAAGAAGTATCGACAAGTAGAAACATATCAAACGAAAAGATGAAGAAATAAAACACTTCTAGAAACAAATTGTAGTTTTTTCTCAGGATAAACTGACTCAGAAAACTAGGGACTTGTGTCTCGCCGCTTTCAAAATTCACAGGAACTGAATGGTCACAAATTGATTTCAATACCGAAAAATTTCCTCAACCCAATGATGACAAAAGTTAATATGCGACCATTTCACAATTAATGAAACATAAAAATACACTTGATCACCAACGCGCCGTCAAATTGATTAACAACGTCCTTGACAGGCAGGAAAGACCTTCAACATTGTCACTCAAGAGATTGTCACATCATTTATTACAGTTTGACTTACCATGGTCGACAAATCGATAGCCCTGTCACGTCCTGCGACCTTTAGAGAGAACAAAGACAATCAGCTAGTAGGCTTGTTGCGTATAATGAACCAACGAATGACTAAACAAATGGAAACTGAATGGAATCGAATGAATGAAAATGAAATGAAAAAAGAAAGTTTGACGTACGTTGTTCGCTTGCTGCCAGTATCTTTCAATGGCGTTCTCTAGACGAAACTTCTTACCAAGGTCGTCATAATATTCTCGTCGATAAGGATCAACTAGAGACAGCTTAATGAGGTACTGCTCTGTTTCATCTTGGTACTTCAAAGAATCTAGAGCTCTCATTAGAAGTACTATTGTAATAATGGTCCCTAGAGGTGGCGCAAATAATAAGTAAATAAAATAATATGAAAAATATTGAAGCTTGGGCTTCCTGTGCTTATATTGTATGTCACGCAACGCTCCCTCCGACACTAATAACGGCTGCGAGGGAGACTAACTATATCATAGATAGATTATGTCGGCTTGAAAATAAAATATAAGTTCATAACTCAAGATAATAATGCCACCAGCGTTAATTCTGTCAGTTGGTCACACATTTCTTTGTATAAAGTACACTTACACTTGTTATCCGGTTCTTCTTCTAACAACAATTTACACGAGTCTAGTTCATTCTGTAGTAAAGAACTGTGTATCGCGGTTAACTCAGCCCTAGTCAGACACAAAACAACATTGATGATTATTATTATTATTAATCAACTTTTTATATGAGAGATGTGACAAAACACTTGACAAAACAATTGAGTTAATATAACTTTTTCCAAGGGATACACATTGCTGTTCGAGATAGCTGGGAGGTCGTGATTGATTTACTAAACTAGATGGTCTGCCTGTGCTTTACACAGGGATCCCATAGAGAGGAACCGTAATACGCGGTGGGGTTTTCGTACCTTAAAAGATGACAATCACTTGATAGTTTCCATGCTTCATTTTCACCTGTGAAAGTAAAAACAGCTGAACTTTAGAATACCTGGCCACAGTATCAGTGTAATATAAATTTAAAAAAAATTGATAACAATAGAAATTTGTACAGTATTCACCAGCGTATAAGCCGCACTTTTTTCCCGAAAATCGTGATCCAAAGTTGGGGGTGTGGCTTATCTTGGAAAACATCGGGAATTGATACCAGAAATTTACATGTAATGTAAATTTGCGTTGCCAAACTCAGGGTGCGGCTTATCTGTGAGTGCTGATTAGACTCCTGTGAATACGGTAGTTTGTGTCGTTTTCAAAGAGTGCCGCTACACAAGAGCTTGATACAGTGGCAGGGTATTATAAAGGAAGTTAATAGGGTCGATACATCTGCACAAACAAGCTATTCAAATACCTTTATCTAGAGATATTGATTTGGTCACTTTGTTTTCCCTCAAAGACATTGTAACTTCAATTATTTCAACTGTTGCTTGAACATCAAAGCTAAAAATGTGCATTTTATTAAGGAAAGGAGCTGTCTAAATCTAAATTAGATACTATGTAACATCGACTATGTGCTTAGCCCTTACAAACTAATTGGGAACACTAAACAATGAAACTTACAAAAAGAAACAATCAGTCATGGTCAGTTCTATTCATTCCCTCCCCTCCTCTCCACTCCTCTCCCCTCCTCTCCCCTCCTCTCCCCTCCTCTCCCCTCCTCTCCCCTCCTCCCCCCCCCCCTCCCCTCCTCTCCCCTCCTCTCCCCTCCTCTCCCCTCCTCTCCCCTCCTCCAGAGCTGGCCTGCCATGCAGGCTATTCTATTCATTGTGATGCACATATTTTGATCGCATGGAAAATGCACACTAGAAATTAATAAATTATTATTATTATTATTATTAATATTATTGATGGTAATGACTTTCTCGAATAATGTTCCACAAGTCTGTAACAGTTTGAGCCTGTTCTATAGACCTGTACATGTACATCATGTAAGCATATCTTACACAGTACTGTACATAAATATAGTACATAAGTAAGACAATGGTATCAAAGGATATCCATATATGGCATGGTTGTCTGCTATAAAAGGCGTTTCTCCATATTCCTTGTACTTGTGTATTATTGATGCTAACAACAGCATTCAGTGATGATGTCTGCAAACAAGAGAATAAAAGGTTGAGTAATAAAGGCTGACAACATTCTGCAACCACTGATAGTGCAAGAATATGGTGCACAAATTGTACAGAATTGTTCAGTTTTTGGTTATATAAGCATGAAAATTGGCACAACAATAGAAGACCACATGCTGACTAATTTCTGATGTAGCGCCACGCCCAAAAATGATTACTTCCAGTTTTACAGCAGTGGAATTAATTTTCTCTTAAAATTAGATAAGAGTGTTGCATTAACAAGGATATTCCATAAAATGCAATATATTT
This sequence comes from Actinostola sp. cb2023, assembly GCA_033675265.1. Classification (NCBI taxonomy): domain Eukaryota; kingdom Metazoa; phylum Cnidaria; class Anthozoa; order Actiniaria; family Actinostolidae; genus Actinostola; species Actinostola sp. cb2023. The sequence continues at coordinate 185,838 of JAUJYZ010000345.1, read as the reverse complement.
TATGAGTACCGTCCTCTCCACATGACCAGCTATAGTACCACGCCCTATTATCCTTACTTCCAGTTTTATGTGAATGGAATTAATCACAATAAAAGTTAATAAAAACAATTGTTTCCTTTCACACTTCCACCATCAATTAATGCTATCTGATCAAATGTTATATGCTCTTTCATTTCACATGTAGCGCCACACCCAAAAACTGATACTGCCAGTATAAATACATAGGAATATTTTATGTTCTTAAAATATAAAGATTATTAACCTTGTTTTTAAGCTGATGAGGTAGAATCGGCGGACCGAAATGATAAAATACCAGTCATGGCCACGCCCTTTCATTGCTACTTCCAGTAATACTATACGGTGGAGTTAATTTTCTTACTGAAAAGATAATTTTATTAATTTTATGTTAAATAAGGTTTGGAGCTGTATGTACATATGTATGATCTGACTCTTTGATGATGAAAATCCTTGAAAAAAGAGATGTTCGTTGCAGTTTATTCGTAAGAATCAATAAATCCTTACTCTTTTTAATAATTTATCAAGTTAATCAATCCTGTTCACAATAACCTCCACACTTACACTTGGCTGTGCACTGAAGCTGCATTTGGACGACCCTTGCATCCCTTATCTTGCTGAAATCCACACTTGATCAGGTGGCTCTACACACCTTAGAAATCTCCTGCTTGGCTGTCTACAGTGGCTTCCATTCATCATTTACATCAGATTTTGTCCATCCCCATTCAAATAGGGAGGGTTGTAGGGAGGGTTGTAGCTGTAACGACTGCCCCCAGCAATAGATATTATGCATAGTGACGTAATATGACTATAACTACCAGAATCTTCTTTTGTGAGATAATTAGTACCCTTTGTCTTAGTGAATTGTGAGCTGTTTGTTAAACAGTACCTGGCAGCTGAAACTGAATTACGTAATATATTTACCATTGAATGAATTACCTCACGAGCGAATAAAAATCTAGAAAAAAAAGAAAATTCGCAAAGCATTCTGGTAGTTGTAGTCACATTACGTCATTATGCATAAGGTCTATAGCCTATTCGATTGGCGGAGGAATCAGTGGTATCCATCGACTCGGCCTTTTTTGAGAAGTACTCGTTTTGCAGTATAGTAGTAAAACAAAACGCTCTAGAAGGATGGCATGTTGTTGTAATAGGCTTTCACTTGGAGAATCACTCAAGGCTTCCAATGCTGGTGTGACTACCTCGAATGACTTCCAAGTTTCCCAGGCAGAGCATTTCCCCTTTCCAGCGAATGATGATATTTGATCGCAGCCAGTGAAGGCCGCATGGAAAGCAGGAAGTGCCGCAGCTTTGCTAGGGCCTATTGCTCTAACAACTTCATGAATTGCAGTAAGGTGGAAAGCTTTTCCTGTGCCCATTGCAACCCACAGTTCTTCTGCCCCAATTCAGTTGGTAAACGTGACCACGTCAGTGTCTACAGTACAGCTAAAAGGTTTCTGATTGCAGTAGATGACGCAGTCCTCTAATTTCGCAATAATTTTGCGTGCTTTATGCCTAGTAATCCATACTAAGGATGTTTTGATGCAACATCATTGCTTTTCAGTGTAATCGTGAATAAATTAGGTATTACGAGCTTCACGTTTCATACTTTAAAAAAAACGTGCAAGAAAAAAATCACATCGCGTTTCATCACCTGAGATCATTGAACATTATTTAACAAATAAAGAAGGCTAAGCAGTGTTATAAAGTAATATAAAGTTATACAAATATTCACAAAGTTCATATGATAGTAGCTATTTTAAAATTAAAAAATTATATTTTTCAGTGAGATAATTAACTCCACCGTATAGTATTACTGGAAGTAGCAATGAAAGGGCGTGGCCATGACTGGTATTTTATCATTTCGGTCCGCCGATTCTACCTCATCAGCTTAAAAACAAGGTTAATAATCTTTATATTTTAAGAACATAAAATATTCCTATGTATTTATACTGGCAGTATCAGTTTTTGGGTGTGGCGCTACATGTGAAATGAAAGAGCATATAACATTTGATCAGATAGCATTAATTGATGGTGGAAGTGTGAAAGGAAACAATTGTTTTTATTAACTTTTATTGTGATTAATTCCATTCACATAAAACTGGAAGTAAGGATAATAGGGCGTGGTACTATAGCTGGTCATGTGGAGAGGACGGTACTCATAAAATATATTGCATTTTATGGAATATCCTTGTTAATGCAACACTCTTATCTAATTTTAAGAAAATTAATTCCACTGCTGTAAAACTGGAAGTAATCATTTTTGGGCGTGGCGCTACATCAGAAATTAGTCAGCATGTGGTCTTCTATCGTTGTGCCAATTTTCATGCTTGTAACCAAAAACTGAACAATTCTGCACCATATTCCTGCACTATGACTGTTTTTCCCTCTTCACTCAGTCAAAGGAGTGTACAATAGTGTTGGAATATAATACTTGTGGAATTGGCAAGGACCTGCAGACCTTCAATGTGTACATTACCTTTACTGGCTGTGAAAACAGCATCACCACTGTTGCTTGGTCTGTATTGACATACATACACGTGATGTCTAGTGGTATTTGTGCTGCAAAACAACCCTTTGTGAGCTACAAAGCGCATGACAAATAGAATAGAGTAATGGTTATTGCTTACCTCTACCTAGCAGCCATCGGTGATAAAACCAAGCACTTTGGTCATTAGGATCAGTAAAAAAAGCATTCTGGGCTAATTCAAATTCTAGAAACCACACAAGACAAACATTACTTCATTTAAATAATGAACTAATATATATGTTACTTGATGCAATGTAGATAGACCTGAGTTAACAGAATGTTGTGGGACAGATATCGGAATTAGCTAAAGAGGGTTTCAAAGAAGGGATTTGGAAATAACATGACCATTACCCAATCAGCTTTTTGCTATGCATGTGTCACTCGCAAAGTAAGCATAATTTTCTTTACTAAAGTGGCCACAGTGTTTAAAATTACTCAGTGGGCTGCCTGTGCCACGCCAAATTGAAAAATGGGCTTTCTTTTTCTTATGGTCACAAATCACCAAATAGATGCCAAAATGCATGCGCTCAGTGTGCCACTGAGGAAACCGAAGACTCATTTGCCCATTGCTGAAGCCTACCGAGTGAACACTTATGTGAGAGCATCTTATTTACAGTTAAGCTTGTCAATTTGCACAACACTACACAACTTTATCAAGTCTAGTGCTAAGATATACGTAATAATAACTGTACTGTAACACTACACACCAGACAACTTTATCAAGTCTAGTGCTAAGATATACGTAATAATAACTGTACTGTAACACTACACACCAGACAACTTTATCAAGTCTAGTGCTAAGATATACGTAATAATAACTGTACTGTAACACTACACACCAGACAACTTTATCTAGTGCTAAGATATACGTAATAATAACTGTACTGTAACACTACACACCAGACAACTTTATCAAGTCTAGTGCTAAGATATACGTAATAATAACTGTACTGTAACACTACACACCAGACAACTTTATCTAGTGCTAAGATATACGTAATAATAACTGTACTGTAACACTACACACCAGACAACTTTATCAAGTCTAGTGCTAAGATATACGTAATAATAACTGTACTGTAACACTACACACCAGACAACTTTATCTAGTGCTAAGATATACGTAATAATAACTGTACTGTAACACTACACACCAGACAACTTTATCTAGTGCTAAGATATACGTAATAATAACTGTACTGTAACACTACACACCAGACAACTTTATCTAGTGCTAAGATATACGTAATAATAACTGTACTGTAACACTACACACCAGACAACTTTATCAAGTCTAGTGCTAAGATATACGTAAAATAACTGTACTGTAACTTGGTCCCAAAGGTGTCCAGCTAAGAGACTGTATTGTGGTTACCTTTCAATAAAGCACCTTCTTCAATTCTTTCAGGATTACCACTTTCATGTGGATGCAATAGAGGAAGAAGCTTACTGCGATAGTGCCATGATGAATAATTAGAAAAGTTTTCCACAATCTTATCTGTGCTAAACTTGAATTCATCTTCTGGAGTGATGTTTGCTTTCCTTACCACAGTCCTACGATAGTCCCAACAATGAACTGAAACAAAACAAACATTAATCATGTTTCAATAACATGGGTGTTTGAGTGGTTATGATTCTGACACCCCTCAGAGCATTTAACTGATTGATTCTCAGTGCATCCATGTTGTCACTACGTACATTTCTCCCATTCTGAACGAGATATTGAATGAGGGAACAGGAGGTGGCACTTAATTGTGCTGATTAATATTCATATTTATTTACTTCAAGATTAATCCCAAGGCAGATGAAAAATATGTACGTTACAGTAGCTACATGTGGTCCCCTACCATGAGGTACATGTACATGTATTAATTAAACAATGAAAGTAGAAACACCCAAACCCAAATAATAAATACATGTCCTTAAAATCCTGAATTGCCCCCTCCCCCCAATTGCCCTCCCCCCCCCCCCCCCCATAATAATTTGGAATCATTACGGAAGCACTACATTTGTACATTGTATCTTGAAAATATGCACATCAGATGATTCAAACATTGTGCAATATTGTTTATCTGACCTTCACCATGGTGTAGACATAGTTAAACCATGATTAAATGATCAGACAAACAATAACTATAACACTTACAGTTTCTTTCATCAAAAGACAGGAATAAATTACAAAGTTGTAGTTCTTGTTTCCAGTTAGGATGAGGCATGAATTCATTGATCCATTGTCTATTATGCCAAACACCATATGACTTGGGGTTCACTTGAAGACAACTTTGAAGAAACGATAATTCTTTCTTGCAGAGACTTTCAAGTTTGCTGTCAAACCCACTGCAAATGAATACACATTCATTAAATGATTTTAAAGCTAATCTATACTTCCAGCTCTTAGAAATACATGTTTTTAGCTTCCTCAGGTTATGTTCATCAAATGTTAATGGCGAATACATTGTATTTATAAACAAAACAAAACAAACTAAATTATTTATATTAACTTTAAAAAATCCCTTTCAACAAAGTATGGATGGTAAACAAGACAATATTGGAACATCAAAAGATAATCTTTTTAATCCTGATGTGTCATACATGTAGACTGTGCTGTAAAAATACATCATCTCATGAAAAGTATTGTTCTAGCAACACTAAAGAAATGAATGACATATCATGAACATAAACTTTTACCTCTTGTCTTTAAAATTGATAAAAATTTCTCTTCTAAAATTCCACAAAGTCCCAAAGTCTGGATTAGCGCTGAGAAGCTGTTCTGTAAGGTACAATGCTTCCTGGTCGTGTTCATTATCTTTTCGCTGCAAATTTGTTGAAAAATAATATATAAACTTATATTCAAATCAAGTATATTATTTCTGTAGCTTTTACTAAGATCTATCTAAACACACCTTTGTAAAGATTCTTTCTGTAACTTCATTGTATACTTTCATTTTCTTTTCACGTTCTTTCTGTTTTGCAGCGGCTTGTTCTGCAGAAGTCCTAACCTTTAGTCTGCCATGCTGGACAAGAAGAAAGATCATCATTTCACTTTCTTTCAGAAGATTTTGTTTGACAGCTTCCTCTAATTCACTCAACATATTACGACAGTGCAGCAAGAAATGGAATTCAGGAATTCAGATGAGGTTATTTGGAAACTTCTTGTTGACAAAATACACTTGTCAGCGGCTCCAGAGTCTTCAACATTAGTGCATGCATGTGGCAGGTGATTCACTTCATGTTATTACAGTCCGACATATTTCAACAAAAGATTACAGCCTTGAATTCATCTCTAAAACTAATGTTTGTTCCAGTTCATCTTCAGCTAAACAATCCATTGAATTGTGTAATCATCATAGTGATAATAAGAATACAGCTATATATAAACCATCAAGTGTGCCAAATCTAATCAAAATCCTCAACAAAAGTCATAAAACACAAAGGCCATATAGTTCTTCTAGTTTGGCTTTGTTTTCTAGATGCTTCACAACAAATGAATTTGACCAATAATCTTCGACATAATCAATATGGAAATTACTTTACACAATTAATCCAAGAACTGTACCTGAACAAGAGATGACAAAGTGCAAGGGTTTAGTTCAGCTAGCTTTGTAGAGATAGTACTGTCTAGAGCCTCGGAATTGAACGACGACGACTCCAATTCATAATTTCTTGTGTTGATTAGTTTTAAATCATTACTAATCAAATATAAACATGTAGGTGTGAATATCGACAAAGCGATCCTTCAAGTTCTATTCACCGTGCAATCACTACTAAGCATAAGGTCAAGAATCTTACCGTGTTTTCGCCATGATACTTTCTACTGCATAACTACGATAGCATCAAGGACTACGATGTTCATGTACTGATTGTGTGTAAAGCAAAACCGATTTTAAGTTTTGTTGACTTACGCTGCGTTATACCTGCATGGCTGCAGCTACGGTGAGCTGTTTACAGCACATGTGAAACAATTCACAAATATGTGTGGAAACAATTTTATTGGTCAGCATATCGTCAAACATCAGTAAGATATGAATACTATTATGAGCAAGTATTATCAACGCAAGCCACGACTAATAAGAGTAAGAGATATTAGTAATGAATCATGGAAATTTTGAGTAATTTAAGCGGGATTGAAATTCTGGATGAATAACTTGTATGTCAAAGGCTTGAATTACAAGGCAGCAAAGAAAACACATGGCTGGATTTGTGAAAAACATTATGAAATAGAACTTGACACTCACTTACCATGTTTGAATCAGCCTTCACTTCACTTCACTGTTCAAAACAACACTAACACCTTACAGCTCCACAATACAAAATATTCAGATTGCTGTATATAAGTATAGAGTTTCAGATAAGTGAATTTCTTATCCAAATTGGCTGGAATTCACGATAATCAGGTGACTGATAAAATGATATTAAATTTCTCTCGTGGCCGCCATGTTGAATACCGAGGATACCTGGTAATGACATAGGGAGGGGAGAGTGGGGAATGACTATTTCGTACTGTCTATGGGAGGGTAAGGGATTATTAGTACAATATGGCGAACACACATTGATTCGGCCCATTGAACCCCAAACACTTGATTTACTCTGAAAGAACATGGAAGTCTCTTTCTAAAAGACGTTTATAGGGTTATTTACATGCGTGAAGGAAGAGTATCGTATCAACGTGTCATTGTTTAGTGGTTTGGTCGTCGTACACGTCACAGTTTTAATAAGAAACCAACAACAAATGTCCCAAATCCCTGAAATTACAGATTCCTTGTCGATCATGGGAGTCTCTATAATCAGCGTTATATCCTGGTTGTCATCGTCAGCCATGGTGTTCGGTGGACTTGTACCATATATACCTCAGTACTGGGATATTTGGAAATCAAGAAACGCTGAAGGATTTTCAATCCATGTTTGTCTGGCTTTGCTTGTTGCCAATATTCTTCGTATCTTCTTCTGGTAGGTTCTGGTTGAGAACAGATGTTTGAATTGAGAATAGAATTCGTTTAATTTAACAGAAGAGGACACTTCCTTAAGTATTACTCTCCAATATCCCATACATTATTTTATAGTTTGGTGTACTACATACGTATTATGCTAATAATTATACAGCATATTGTGGAATGAAGGTGCACACTTGATTATAATTAATTCTAACTACAGTATACTCATTCCACAAATAATGCTTTTAAATAATTATTTGAATTTGTCATAAAAATTTGAGATGATGATCGTTTTTCAGGTTTGGTCGTCATTTTGAGCTCCCTCTGCTTCTACAAAGTATTATAATGATTTTCGCAATGCTTGGAATGTTACAACTGTGTATTAAAATAAAGAGAGAAACAGATATAAGTGTCAAAAGAAAATCATTTTTTGGTAAGTTAGTTTGTTAAGTTAAAGTAAAAATAAAATAATAAATCCATTTAAAATGTTAAAACAAATGGTAGAAACTTGGCCAGAGGTTTCTTCAATCAAAGATACTTCAGTTTCATGTACAAATAGTAAAAAGAAACGTGTTACTGTAGCCGTCACGATATAATGACATATTGTTATCTTTTTTCTTTGCAGATTTCAAAATGAAGTATTTTTGGAGTTGGACTCTTTTCTCAGACTATGTTCTATGTTTGTTGGTAATAATAGCTATAGGTGGCTATATGACATATCTATGTCTAGAATCATTCTTCTTTGTAGAAACTATTGGTTTTCTAGCAGTTTTTACAGAAGCAATGTTGGGTGCTCCCCAGTTTTACAGAAATCACCAGAAAAAATCCACACTGGGAATGAGGTAGGTGAAAGACCCACTCGATGAGCAGTTATGCTCTTGGTATATATATGTATGGTCACCCTGTGGTATACTTATCTGACTATGGTCATCCTGTGGTATACTTATCTGACTATGGTCACCCTGTGGTATACTTATCTGACTATGGTCACCCTGTGGTATACTTATCTGACTATGGTCACCCTGTGGTATACTTATCTGACTATGGTCACCCTGTGGTATACTTATCTGACTATGGTCACCCTGTGGTATACTTATCTGACTATGGTCACCCTGTGGTATACTTATCTGACTATATGGTCACCCTGTGGTATACTTATCTGACTATGGTCACCCTGTGGTATACTTACTTATCTGACTATGGTCACCCTGTGGTATACTTATCTGACTATGGTCACCCTGTGGTATACTTACTATGGTCACCCTGTGGTATACTTATCTGACTATGGTCACCCTGTGGTATACTTATCTGACTATGGTCACCCTGTGGTAGATAACTTAGTATTTTCTCTGTTTTCAGTGTCAAAATGGTGGTAATGTGGTTATCAGGAGATTCATTCAAGACGTGTTACTTCATAGTAAAGAGTGCACCTGTACAATTCTGGATCTGTGGCTTTTTACAAATTTGCATAGACATTTCAATTCTTATTCAAGTGTACACCTATGGCTATGAAGCCGCTAGCATGCATATTAAATAGCCCACATTGCTGTCATTTGATTAGTACCTTTCTAAACTATTAAATTGATAAAAGTTTGTCAGTCAAAAAGTATGCATTCATTTTAGTATAACGATGACATTTTATGGTAACATGCAGGGACCGTGGAACGAGCACCCTTGAAAACACTCCCCTTTTTTTGGGAGGGGGGGGGAGGAGGACCGTCTGAAAATCAGGCTAGGGAGACTATGCTGAGGTGAAAGCTATCAATATCCTTTTTTACAAAAATGAAGAAATATGTAAAGTCCAAAATCATTTTGGACTTTACATATTTCTTCCGGAAACCAAACAAACAAAAAAAGAAAAGAAAAAAAAATCGTGTTACTGCTGGGACTCGAACCCTAGATTGCCCCAGGTTCAAAAAGAGATGAATGCCGGTAATTTACCCCAAAAAGGACTATACTCCCAGACATTATGCTGAGTAACCGTATGTTACGTATTAGCCATTTCGGGATTGCTGTTTGCGGGGTATTGTGGGACTGTTTTGAGGCACGCTTTATGTTCAATACGGCGACAAGTTTGAATAGTGATGTACTAAAGTTTGAAGTAAGTGAGTTTGGCACACAATACTTATGTTTCCCAGTCGTTTCCTCGTATTTTACAGTAAATAGACAACAATTAATGGTGTCCCTCAAAACAGCCCCACAATTCCTTTCGAACACCAACTCCGAAATGGCTAATACATCCGCGATCGGGCATTTAATACACCAATCAGCTTAGTAGTCAAAGAGGGAGGGAACAGTCGGATCCTAGGCCCACTAGTGCGTTTGTATGTGAGATAAGCGTATTAGACATACTTCGTTCAAATGTTTTTTTCTCCGGCACGATCGCAAGACGACATAACCAGTTCCTCCAACAAGGTTTGTGAAGAAAGAGGTCAACTGTTGATAACCTCATAGATCAGCTTTTAGTGGTCTCGTTCACAGTCACACTCGATTGCAGATTGTGCTTAGTCATCATAGCTGTATTCGGCTTAAACATTTCTCAATGTTTAAATTAGATCTGAGATAACGATTATAGTGATCAAATCAGTGTTTGGTTACTTGTTGGGTGACTCGGTAGAACATACAGAATTTGGAATCGCCCGGCACTCGACAACATAATAAGTTGGCCAGCTCAGAATTTGTATAAACGACCAAAATCGAGAAAACATACTTAGATTTTGGGGAACTAGTCAGCTAGATATCTTTACGTGAGAGATGAGAGATTTTGACGGCTGAACTTGTCCCTTGACCTCCGGTGCTTCCTGATTGGTTTGTGATTTGTAGTTTTACAAGTTTTAAATTTCTAGAAGTAGTTCACAGAAATTATTGCCTTTTTCTAACTCCGTCTCTCCCTCTCTCTGCTCTCTAACACAGCGCTTTAGAAGCACATTGTATTGTCCGGGATCGATTCCTCGCCGCACCTAATTTTTGTTTTTTTACTGTTTGTTTTATAAGAACATTTTTATACTCACGAAAATGATTATTTTAATAATGTAAAATAATTTACAATGATTAAGTTATTTTAATTTTAAAGCTGGTATATATGAAGTCTGTGTTCTCAACTAAATTAAAGACCCATTTCTTGAGACTGTGGCCCGTCCATTCAGCACTGTTGGCGTCATGTTTTCGCGGCTTTGATAGTTTGCGCAAATTCGCGGCGGTTACTTTCATGAAAACGTGCAAAGCGGAATTTCCGGCTACAAGTTTTAAATTTCTAGAAGTAGTTCACAGAAATTATTGCCTTTTTCTAACTCCGTCTCTCCCTCTCTCTGCTCTCTACCCCTTGGCTTGTTTACCGGAGTCCATTGTGCTGTGGTAGGGATCCCGAGTAATTTTAAAAACAATTTTACTGATACCACCCGTCAACTTAGAACTGAATAGGTTCTTCCAGATTCTTTTGTTATGCAAATAATGTGACAGGGCATTCTAAAGTCTAGCCTATTTCAAATAGTTACAACGATTGGATTATAAAATAGAAATCTTGTTGAGCAAAGAAATTGAGTAGTTTAATTGTTTATGTGGGATTAAGTTTATTCGAAAGTCAATAGTTAGACGTCATTCCAATACAAGCATCAAGAGTTCCAGACTTCCGGTACGCGCGCAATGCATTGTGAGATTATTACAAAGGAAAAGTGAGCACCAAGTGAGCAAAAACATAGCTTGGGCTCCCTGTGTCTAGAATTGGTGCTCACTTTTCCTTTGTAATAATACCGGAAGTCTGGAACTCTTGATGCTTGTATACCTAACCCTATGACGTCACATCCCATATAAAAGATAAACCCTGTTCCTGTTACGCCCCTTGCACTTTGCACAGCCTCAACACATCGCTTGCTCGTTGACATTCTCTGAAATCACTCCATCTTTCCAAGACAAAATGGTTGCTGTTGATAAGGACGCTCTCTATAGTGCTTATGAAGCAGTACGAAATGACAACGATGAGAATAACTGGTAGGTTTATTGGCTGTCAGTATTTACCGGGTGATACGCCGGGTGATATGCAGTAATTCGCTGGCTAAAAACTTCGCTAAACGTTTGTCACTAGAGGTGGAAAGTGTTTCTTTTACCCACCAGTATTGATTTACATAGCATGTTTGACTGATTATAGTTTCTATACGCGGTAATATCATATTCTCACAATCTTTAGTTATTCATTATTTGTTTAATTGACCTTTTGAAATTGATACCTAATTTACTAAACACTATGATTTACATAATGAATTGTGTATCTTAATACCGTTCACCGACTACCAAAAACCTATATAGATTCTTCACTATCAAAAGGATCAATCCTAATGACATCCCTCGTGATTGAGTGCAGGATTGATTAGTAATGTAGTTCGCCTCGGGTGTTTTTCACCTCTAAATCTGATGCCAAAATGATGTTGCTTTGTAGAGGAAAAGTGTGTCAGTAAATCGTTTGTAATTTGTACAACCATAAGGAGTGTTTTATGCATTGTCGGTACGTTGTCGGTATGTTGTCGGTATGTTGTCGGTATGTTGTTTGAATGAGTGTTTGTGGTTCACAGCTTTTCTTTTTCGCACCAGGGCGTTGTTTGGTTATGATGACAGCAACACAATCGTACACGTGAAGTCCGGTGTAGGATATGACAACTTCTTGGAGGAGTTGAAAGGTGTCGGTGTATTGCGTTTCATTTTTCGTTCTTCTTATTTCTATCTTTACATTTCTTTGTTCGTTTAATCATCCATTCTTTCATTGTGCCCATTTATTTATTCATCTCTTTCTTTCAAACAGATGACCATAGAGTGTATGGTTATGTTCGTATCGAGTCAGGGGATGAGCTCAGCAGACGAGCCAAGTTTGTATTTATTTCTTGGGTCGGTGAGGAAGTCTCTGGTATGAAGAAAGGTAAAGTCAGTACAGATAAAAGCTTCGTCAAGGCCATTATAAAGGTTAGTTACCATGGCAATAGTTACCATGGCAATAGTTACCATGGCAACAGTTGCCATGGCAATAGTTACCACGGCAATAGTTATCATTCAGGCCCAGGTCCCAGGGAGGGTACTCAGGGGTATCAGTGACGGGGAGGTGCGAATGAGGCCAAACATTTTAACCCAAAAAAAGTCCATTACGCAAAAACAAGACCCCCCAAAAAGTCCAATTTTTCTCCGCATAAAATCGAGAACGGTAGGATATCATTTTTATCAACCCCAAAAAAAGTCCTTGACAAAATCTTTATATCAAAAAAAGTCCACCAGAAAAATGAAAACCCCAAAAAAGTCCCAAGCCGCGAATTTCAAACCCAAAAAAAGCCTTCGCACCTCCCCGTCACTGATACCCATGAGTACCCCCCCTGGGGCCCAGGTATCTTACTTTATCTTGTTTATATAAAATAGTATTATTTATTATTATTATATCTCTATACTATATATAAGCTCATACATTGTATAGATCACTCATTAAATTACTGATGATGGCAGCAGCACTGCCGAAACATGTTTAAATTAAAAATTGTCGTAATCTTTATCAAACAAGACGCTCAATGAGCGTTTACTCGGGCATTGTGAAAAGGCAAATTTCAGTTGCGTGAGGAAGAACCTGAAAATGATTGCCAGTTAGTTGAAGAAAAAGCATATTCATATCTATTTTTGGTGTGCATGGACGTACTATCACAAGCAACAAACATGGCATAGCGAGATCTTACATGGTTTATTGTATTCAATTCATGATTATTGACATTCAGCTTACTGTAACTTGTACTCTGGCTTCAGATATATTTACAAAGGTATCTATAGCACTTAGTCTATTTTCAGTCAAACTTGCTTGTTCACCTTGATCGTTGGCCATGACGGTATGAAGGTGATAACGACGGTATATGCACTCCGTTAAAACTCTCTCTTTGATATAGAAAAATACTATTTTTAACAGCATGAACACGCCTCAGATTTGTGTTCTTCTTGATGCCATTTCAAAGTTGTTTTCTCACCTTTGGATTTGTCCATTTTGGAATCACACTTCTGAATCAGTACATCTGGCTTCAAGTTGTGGTATACATGCTTGGCTAGGCAGTACTCAGTTGAGTTCACATTTAAGCACAGGTATCCCAAGTTCAATATTAGTGTAAATGTATGGCGTCTTTTGAACGCCATAATCATTTGGTAAAAATTCCGTTTGAATAAAATATCGAAAACACTAACTTGTTTGGAGTCATCTCTTCTGTGTCGGAGCCGATTTTAAGCCGTGTCCGTTCAGTTTTTGGTGAGTTATAGTCGATTTGGTTTGTCACGTATCACACACTAGTATAATTGAGAAGGTAGGAGAGTCGTGTCTCGGTTCCTCGAACCAAATCGACTAGAATTCTTTTAAAATTCGAACTATCGCCAAAATTCCTCCAAAACACATTAGCCCGATAAACAAAACTATTATCCAAAGCACTCTTCCGTACTTCAAACCTCGATATCTGCACCGTAAAACGGATTTTAGGACCAAACTGGCGATACGAATACTCTCTTGTCACTCTACCTGGACCAAAGGCATGACAAGAATGCAACTGATGTCGAAATGTCCCGTGAAGCTCGCTTCCTATTGGTTGGCTTGAATTTCGTCCGACTCTCCGGGGAGGGCACCGTCGTGACATTTCAACGGCCGTTGCATTCTTGTCATGCCTTTGGTCCAGGTAGAGTGACAAGAGAGTATTCGTATCGCCAGTTTGGTCCTAAAATCCGTTTTACGGTGCAGATATCGAGGTTTGAAGTACGGAAGAGTGCTTTGGATAATAGTTTGTTTATCGGGCTAATGTGTTTTGGAGGAATTTTGGCGATAGTTCGAATTTTAAAAGAATTCTAGTCGATTTGGTTCGAGGAACCGAGACACGACTCTCCTACCTTCTCAATTATACTAGTGTGTGATACGTGACAAACCAAATCGACTATAACTCACCAAAAACTGAACGGACACGGCTTAAAATCGGCTCCGACACAGAAGAGATGACTCCAAACAAGTTAGTGTTTTCGATATTTTATTCAAACGGAATTTTTACCAAATGATTATGGCGTTCAAAAGACGCCATACATTTACACTAATATTGAACTTGGGATACCTGTGATTTAAGTCAACATTAGAGTTCATTTGTATTATAGTTCTTGAGTTCATTTGATTTGCTTTTGAGCTTGAATTCAATTGATTACCTTTGGACTTTGAGTTCAATTGATTTCCTTTTGATGAGTTCATGTAAAGGCCCCTTTCGAAAACGCTCAACATCTTTTAGAGTGGGCCCACACGAATCGGCGTATGCGTTTGTATGTGGCTTGCCTTGAATACAACATAATTTCACTTCTGCACAAGCCAACTGCTTCTTTCAATTCTAGTCTTCGAATACGATGACTTAGCAATATCTCAGTATCTGCCCTGAGCGAACAATAACTATTTGACACGTTTGTGACGATATTAATATATGCAACCTCAAGTGACCTCAAGTACGTTAAATATGTAATACAGACATACCTACACGAATCTCGTCACGCAACTCTCATTGTCATATTAAATACCCGACTATACGCTCATTGAGCGTCTTCTTCTTCAACAGATCCCTAATCTCTAATGACGTTTTGATTTTGATTGTATTTTTGCCGTTCACTGACTTGTTTTCAGCGTTTTTTCAGTAGATTTTGTTTAGATAGCTAATATCGCTTTGCTTGCTGCCTGACTGTCGTCACGCGCTAAACTGAAACTCCGGAAATACTTCGCATACTCGTCATTTTGAAGCCGAAAAAAACTACTAAAACCGAAATCCGCATTTTCTAACTCGGGCGGCCTGCGGCCTGGGCCCGAGTAATTATTATATCTCTCGTTTATAGACTTTGCAATCGAGATCTTAGTTAGTGAGAGGGGAGGGGAGGAAGGAGAGGGTGTCTTACTTATCTTGTTTATATCTCTTGTTTATAGAACTTTGCTATCGAGATCTTAACTAGTGAGAGGGAAGGGGAGTGGAGTGGAGGGGAGGGGAGAGGAGAGGAGGGGAGGGGAGAGGAGGGGAGGGGAGGGGAGGGGAGGAAGGAGAGGGGTTGTCTTACTTGTTTATATCTCTTGTTTATAGAACTTTGCTATCGAGATCTTAACTAGTGAGAGGCTAGGGGAAGGGAGGGGAGTGGAAGGGAGTGGAGTGGAAGGGAGTGGAGTGGAAGGGAGTGGAGGGGAGGGGAGAGGAGGGGAGCGGAGAGGAGGGGAGGGGAGGGGAGGGGAGGGGAGGGGGAAGGAGAGAGGGGTTGTCTTACTTGTTTATATCTCTTGTTTATAGAATCTTAACTAGTGAGAGGGGAACTAGGGGGGAGGGGAGGGGAGAGGGAGGGGAGGGGAGGGGAGGGGAGGGGAGGGGGAGGGGAGGGGAGGGGAGGGAGGGGAGAGGAGGGGAGGAGGAGAGGGGTTGTCTTACTTGTTTATATCTCTTGTTTATAGAATCTTAACTAGTGAGAGGGGAGGGGAGGGGAGGGGAGGGGAGGGGAGAGAGAGAGAGGAGGGGAGGGGAGGGGAGGAAGGAGAGGGGTTGTCTTACTTGTTTATTTGTTTATAGAACTTTGCTATCGAGATCTTAACTAGTGAGAGAACTGAACTACAGCTTGCGGAAGTGAAGTCATTGCTGCAGAAGGCTGGCGGTGCTAATTATGGAACAGGACAATGATGACAAACCATCGATAATAATCATGTTTATAAGGACTTGTGATTGAATATAAAACTGTATTTTACTTACTATAATAAAATACAATTTTACGATTTAACGTCGTGCACAGTCCACTAAGAACCCCCTCCACAGGTAAACGCTGGAGTCTGGTACCTATAGTCATAGATTCAAAAGAATCCTGGCGCAAACGCCTTTCGCGGCATAGGACAATCAACGCGCATGACAATAATAATTGAAGGGAGGGGAGGGAGGGGGTGTTCTTTCTCAGTCTCTGTGCGTTTCTATAGCTACCAACAGAAGAGAAACAAACAAATTGGTTCTCATTCGAGTACTTTAAATAAACACATTTTTTACAACAAATACAATTACAGATTTCATATGCTTTTAATATAAAATGTTTTGTATTTTCAAATCTCGCTTTAGTACGTTTCCCAACTCTTAGGTTCCTTCTTGGTATTTTGCTTGGGTATAAAAGTCAATTCTTTTTGTTTGACTCGTTCACGTGCTGCTTCGATGTCGTTGATAGACAGAGGCTTCTGCATGATTGCTCGGAGAAGCTTAGCAAAGAAGGGAATGTACGACATGAACCCAACGAAGTCAATATAGCCTGAAAAAGAAAAATACTGTAAATACAGTAGAACCCCTGTATATCTCGAACTCGGTTATCTCGAACACAAACCCATTTCCCTTGGGTCGTTTTTACAGTCAATTACTATCGGTTATCTCGAACCCCCGTTATCTCGAACACAAACCCATTTCCCTTGGGTCGTTTTTACAGTCAATTACTATCGGTTATCTCGAACCCCCGTTATCTCGAACACAAACCCATTTCCCTGGGGTCGTTTTTACAGTCAATTACTATCAGTTATCTCGAACCCCCGTTATCTCGAACACAAACCCATTTCCCTTGGGTCGTTTTTTAACAGTCAATTACTATCGGTTATCTCGAACCCCCGTTATCTCGAACACAAACCCATTTCCCTTGGGTCGTTTTTACAGTCAATTACTATCGGTTATCTCGAACCCCCGTTATCTCGAACACAAACCCATTTCCCTTGGGTCGTTTTTACAGTCAATTACTATCGGTTATCTCGAACTCCCGTTATCTCGAACACAAACCCATTTCCCTTGGGTCGTTTTTACAGTCAATTACTATCGGTTATCTCGAACCCCCGTTATCTCGAACACAAACCCATTTCCCTTGGGTCGTTTTTACAGTCAATTGCTATCGGTTATCTCGAACCCCCGCTATCTCGAACAATTTATCAATTCCCATGGGAGTTCGAGATAACGGGGTTCTACTGTAACTAGTACGTACCGTAGACAGTGACAGCAGCGTCATTGCGGCCAAATTTAACGATAATCAGTTCCCCTTACTCCTCCCTTTCCTCCCCTCGACGCAAGAGTCCCTTGTGTTAACAAACCTTTCCCTTCCCTCCCCTCGACGCAAGAGTCCCTTGTGTTAACAAACCTTTCTCTTCCCCCCCTCGACGCAAGAGTCCCTTGGGTCAACCCCCCCTCCCCTCGACGCAAGAGTCCCTTGGGTCAACCCCCCCTCCCCTCGACGCAAGAGTCCCTTGGGTTAAAAAACCCTCGCCTCGACGCAGAGTCGACCTAGTGTTGATGTATCTCTACCTACCGAATTCATCTCGTGCAGCCGATAAGACTCTCCTAGCATCAGTCAAATTAGCACCCATCTCGGTTCCCATAGCAGCAGATACCATAACAAGCACTTCATTCACGTCTAAGCGATTATTGTCGTCTTCGTCCATTGTTTTGTACATTTCCTGCGTAAAATGAATGTAATATAATAAACTAACAAGTTGACCATTGCCTCGAATAGAACTACAAGAACTCTTATGTACCATTCTTACTGCAGGACAAAGCGTGCGCTCTTTGGTTTTGGACATTTCCAACAAGTTTCAAGGTTTGAAGTGCGCGCGTCTTACCAGTGCTGTCAGTGCATTATGGAGTCGTTTTCGTACGAGAAGACATCTATTCAACCAATCACAGCGCACAAAATCATTGCTCAACCAATCAGAATGCTTGGACACGGCACGGTCACCACACGGCACGGCACGGCACCAACCGTACCCAACCATACCCAACCATACCCAACCGTACCCAACCATACCCACACATACCCAACCATACCCAACCATACCCACACATACCCAACCATACGAAAACGACTCTATTGTTATCGGAGCACACTGAACGGGTGAAGGAAAGTAACTACTTGTCGCAGTAGGGTGTGTACCAACATGCATTATAACTTACTTTAAAAATAACAATATGTTGTGCGAGCTTCTCGAGTTCAAGTGCAATGGAACCATCAGCTGTTTCAGTCCTGCGGCATAAACAAACACTGTGGGTACTAAACATCAACTAACGTTCTAAGTACTCCCTTTCCCCTCACAACCCTAGTGGAGCGGGGCCTCCATACACGCGCATAATACTGTCAAGCGCGCCAAATATGAATGATTGAAAAAGGGGCACCACTTTTTGATCACTGAATCTCTTTGTTACTAAACGTATTAGAGCATAAATTACCTTGTTCCAGCAAGTCTGTCATTCAAACAACAAATGGCTATAAATTCTCTGCCGTCAACAGTCTGGTCTTTGTTCAGATCAAACACCTACATAAAGTACTAGCCTGTCAGTATATAGCTGAGATCGAGGGAGCTAGGGAGAAGCTAGGGATAGGTAGGTTTATCGCGGGACGATGAAGTATATGCATACCTGTACAAAGTGTTTTATATCATGTCTGGATACTGCTGGCATCATTTTAAGTTTTAGTTCTTCAAGAGTAACTGAACCGTTTTTATCTTTATCGATTTCATCAAACATAGTGTTAAATGCGTCTTTCTGCTTGTCACCGATAATACCAAACTTGGTTTCCTAAAAGAAAGAAATCATCATCATCAATGCTTGGCGGCAGGCGTTCCCTTCCCCTCTCTCCCTCCTCCTCTCCTGCCTCAATCCTCCCCGGCCCTCAGCTTTTTGGTCCTCGTTAAGAACGCCTGTTCAGCAGGCTAATCATTGTCATCCAGTATCAATTATATAATACCACTTTGACCATGATCATCTGCACAGCAGCAAAGCGTTGCGCAGATATACTGATATTTTAAAACACTGACGTACTTACAGGTGTTACAGTGTCAAACACTGACGTACTTACAGGTGTTACAGTGTCAAACACTGACGTACTTACAGGTGTTACAGTGTCAAACACTGACGTACTTACAGGTGTTACAGTGTCAAACACTGACGTACTTACAGGTGTGTGTCAAACACTGACGTACTTACAGGTGTTACAGTGTCAAACACTGACGTACTTACAGGTGTTACAGTGTCAAACACTGACGTACTTACAGGTGTTGCAGTGTCAAACACTGACGTACAGGGTGTTACAGTGTCAAACACTGACGTACTTACAGGTGTTACAGTGTCAAACACTGACGTACTTACAGGTGTTACAGTGTCAAACACTGACGTACGTACTTACAGGTGTTACAGTGTCAAACACTGACGTACTTACAGGTGTTACAGTGTCAAACACTGACGTACTTACAGGTGTTACAGTGTCAAACACTGACGTACTTACAGGTGTTACAGTGTCAAACACTGACGTACTTACAGGTGTTACAGTGTCAAACACTGACGTACTTACAGGTGTTACAGTGTCAAACAATGACGTACTTACAGGTGTTAGTGTCAAACACTGACGTACTTACAGGTGTTACAGTGTCAAACACTGACGTACTTACAGGTGTTACAGTGTCAAACACTGACGTACTTACAGGTGTTACAGTGTCAAACACTGACGTACTTACAGGTGTTACAGTGTCAAACACTGACGTACTTACAGGTGTTACAGTGTCAAACAATGACGTACTTACAGGTGTTGCAGTGTCAAACACTGACGTACTTACAGGTGTTACAGTGTCAAACACTGACGTACTTACAGGTGTTACAGTGTCAAACACTGACGTACTTACAGGTGTTACAGTGTCAAACACTGACGTACTTACAGGAGTTACAGTGTCAAACACTGACGTACTTACAGGTGTTACAGTGTCAAACACTGAGGTACTTACAGGTGTTACAGAGTCAAACACTGACGTACTTATAGGTGTTACAGTGTCAAACACTGACGTACTTACAGATGTTACAGTGTCAAACACTGACGTACTTACAGGTGTTACAGTGTCAAACACTGACGTACTTACAGGTGTTACAGTGTCTGGGTTTGTGTCCGTCTGCTTTTCTTGAAGAGCAATGATCTCCGTTAAAAACATGCTTAAAAACAGCAACATAAACACAGGATTAGAAAGAACAAACACCACGAAGAATTGATATACAAGTTTACTTACTCTGAAAACTTGGCAACTTGTGCAGACTTGGATTTCGAAATGTCAGAAGAAATAAAAATTCTGTTGGTAATTAAAAACAGGTTGTTTATTAGTTTTACGACTGAATGATCTTTTTTAGCGTCGAAAGGAACTTCATTATTCTACATGAGCCTGCTGACCTATTGGGAGGCGGTTTTCCCGGCTTGTAGCGTCCATCCACTTCTTTCTTTTTAATTCCCAGCCAGTCATCCAAATATGGATTGACATGATCGTCGCCCTGTTCATCTTTCTTCGCCGCGCTCTTTTCCTTCTCTTCCATCTTACCGCCTGACTTGGATCTTCTCTGGTTGTTCTTTGTGATGACGTCATCTTGGAATCGCAGATTTTTGACCTTTTTCGATGATTTCGATGATGACGATTTGCCGATAGTTTTGTCTTTTCCCTTGTCGACAGTATCGGTCTTATTTGTATCATCTTGTTTATCTGTATTGGATGTAGAAGTTTCTTTGACAGCTTTAGTGTCAGCATTTGTATCGATATTTTCAGCTTCAAGATTTTTCTCTTCTGCCGTTTCATTGGAATTGCCATTACTTAGTCGTTTGTTGTCGACAGAATCACTACCGTCTGGTGTGTCTGTATTTTGTTGATTGTTCGAGTCTGGTAATCGTATCTTACAACCTCTCATTGCTATGATATCAAGATCGTCTACTGAACTTGTCTCGGATTTGGTGTCCTCTGCCCATTTACCCTCGCTGCGGTGAGGATTTTCTTGACCGGAAGGCAAAACCTACAGACAAAAACCAGATATTTAATACTTGATATCGAGGCAGAAGGACTCGAACTGGTAAAGTTACTTCATTAGACATTGCGCTCCATGCAAAATAAAAACGGTCTCTCACCCCTAATTCACCATCTTTACCGCTGGAGGGCGTTGGTGTACTCATTTGGCCACCAGGACTTTCACGTGGATCATGCAGCTCGTTTCTATAGGAAATGGACAAGAATTGTATCAATGCGCTAATCGACGCGTGTGCGCAACTCTGAGGAACATTACTGGTAGCCTTGGTGCGCGCGTGTATGTAATAAAAGCAAGGATGAATAGTAACAAAGTTAATAATGAACTTACTGTGATTCTTTCATGACCTGGTACTCTGCTAGTTGTTTATGATGAGCCAATAGTTTAAGCCTCAATAAGTCATTAGCATCCACATCCCATCTGATTCATACAAAGAATGGACAAAACGATTACAAAACAATTCACCTTTCCTATATCCTCTTCTTGTCAATTTTTATTCAATCCTACTCAAAACAGAACTCTTAGTTTCATTGTATACCTGTTTTGGACTGGTATTCTATTTCCACACAAGTAGTATTGCTTGTCAACTCTGTGGGCAATAATCTAATAAAGAAATGAATAATCATTAATAATAATTGATTGTTCATCAATGTTCTACCTAACTACATCTGGCAGCCAGTGCTTTTGACCAGCTAAACCAAACACTGCTTTGGCTATATTCTGAACAACATGCTGGTTACTCCAAACACTGTAGTATTTTAAGCCTGTGAAAACAGCTGCCTCTTATGACTCACCCAATTCAGTGACTCCCCCAGCTGAATTTGTATGCACACATGTTTTGCTAGTTGAGTCACCTACTGGGTGGCCAGTACTACTTGAAAATCTACTGAGTGATAACTCTGCAATTGTGTATATAGACTTGATACTTGGTGCATGTTGATGCATCTGCATTAATCCAGCTGGGATCAAGACTTAAAAACAAGTGACATGTGCACCCTTACAGACTTAACTAACAGATCCTACATGATTATACTACATTGCAGTTAATACAATGCATGCACCCAACTACATTTAACAGTTTTACTTACCTCAGACTTTCTCTTAAGCCTTCTACATTCACTTTTTGCTTTTGATTCTGCGCTCTGTCTCTGTTGCTGTGTAGTGTACAGGATTCTAGGACTATAAAAAAGACATTATTTCTACTACATGACTGAATTATCCTCTCTGTCTTTTCTCATTTCTGGGCTACCTGTTGGTTTACTGACCAGGAGGGACTGGACATGTCCCCATCTTCTATATTCGACCCAGAAGGAGTTGCAAGAAGAGGTTACTTCAATCTCTCTTACAGGGACATAGCCGCCAGTACGGTTGGTCCGGTTTCAACTGGACCACTTTTCAAATCAAACAGGGTCATGTTGGGGGATGTTATATGTGTCTTGAGTGATTATATTATTTTTTCCCGATTTCGAAAACTGGACCACTCAAAAACTGGCAGCTACGGCCCTGTCTTCCCTGTTGCTTTGTTGACCAGTAGAGTGGGAGCTATCCCAGGACGAGATGAGGATTGTAACTCCCTCTATTATGTACATACTCCCTTTGGCCAAGTTGACTTCAAAAAGAAAAGGGATTACAGAATGGGTGCACACAACTGTCCCAAAGGCAATGCCGAGCTAAGGAACACTTAACGCCCGGACAGATGGTGCAACTTTTCTTGCAACGTTGCACGCAACAGCTGCAGAAGTAGGATCGAGTTCTACTTCGGCAACCGCTGCGCGCAACGTTGCATTGTGTGTCATGTGTCTGGGCCTTTATATATTTTCTTACTTGATATCAGATGTAATCCATTTATCTGGAAGTGACAAAGTCTGTTGATGCAAAAAGGTACAGTGTTAGAACAAGTGCAAGTAAACATAGTAAACAATCAGTTCATTTAGTTACCATGGTTACCATTGTTTGTATTACTATGCATTGCCATATGTTTCATGTTTCAATATGCACTCTTACGGGATGCACACAGGAAGCCCAACATAGGATGTTACTCAGCACAGGGAGCCTGACATACACAATGTAATACGTAAACCCATCAAAAAAAGTCACAAATATCATTTTATTGAATTATTTAGTAGCCTCAGAAGTAATGGTTGGGCTGCCTATGGTTTGACATACCGATTGCCGCGACACTGAGAGAGGCACTGATCTTGATGTCCCATTTACTGACTGTGTATACTTCCTGGTCATCGGCATGGCTGGTAGTGATGTCGTCTTGAAATGTGTTGTTGGACTGTTGTTTGAATAATGGCAGTGAATTAATTAATCATAACTTCAGTTCAAATCACAAACACATAAATGAAAGACAGTTAACATACTGGAAGTCATAATGTCCTTCAAATCCATTGTCCTGGAACCCATATGATATCTGGAATCAAATGAAAGATTTACCATAAACTAACAAAATTACATGATTACATATAGATTACAGGTTTACAGGTAA
The DNA here is from genome assembly GCA_033675265.1 of Actinostola sp. cb2023. NCBI lineage: Eukaryota > Metazoa > Cnidaria > Anthozoa > Actiniaria > Actinostolidae > Actinostola > Actinostola sp. cb2023. Next base: position 162,045 of record JAUJYZ010000345.1, on the reverse strand, counting down.
ATGTCACTCAGAACAACTAACAAGCTAATCTAGCTGAGTAAGACATACCGTAGTAAGACTGAGTAAAACATGGGAAAGGGAATCTAAATATAGTTGAACCTCTGGTTGCGACCACTCTCGTAAGTGACCAGTTTTCCAAAATATCAAAAGTTCAGTTCCAAGTCAAATCACTATAGTTGGAACCTCTCGTAAGTAACCGCCTCTCGTAAGCGACCACAAAGCTTGACATTTTGGGTGGTCACTTATGGGAGGTTCAACTGTATAACAAAAAGGGCAAACAAAATGAAATGTGAAACAAATGGAATAGAATTTATAAGAAAATGATGATTGAGGGAATTTCATTTTCATGTCCCATTGCCCGATTCTCAGACAGACAGACAGACAGACAAGACAGGCAAACAGACAGACAGACAAACAGTTTTATTTGACAGTTTTCAGAGAAAATTCTACAAATAAAAAAATGACATAAAATATGTGAATCATCCAGGTGACATTTGCTGTCAGACACTCCTTGGTTTGTCCTTAAAACCCAGTAGGTTTGCAGAGTGTTTGTACAGAGTACAATTAATTAATGAATTATTAATTAATACTAATGAATCTACGTACCTTCGATACAATACTACGAGACTCTACTCTCCCTGGCGCTGAGGTGGTTCGACTGTTTGTAGGACTAGCAGCGAGTCGACGTAGTGCAAGGGATGATCGTCCTCGGTACTGTATATGCCGAGAGTGTGATTCTTTCTTAAGCTCCTCAATTTTAAACTTTACCGAAGGAGACACAACTTTACGATAAAGGCTAGTGACGGCCTGATCACCTAAAGATACGACAATCGACATGTAACTAACACATGTTTACAAACACTTAGAATCGTGACTGGACGGTTTCCATGCAAAACTGATTGAATCAACGCTGACTTTGATTGCTTTCTACTTGTCAACTCTGTACTATTTAGATCTGCTAGTATTAACAGTGGGAAGATAAACATGAAATAGTTGATGTAGTTACGAAATATAATCAAACATACCCATAATTGCTACAATAGTAAAGCATTAGAAGACAAAAGGTCAGTAGATAACTTGCATTCCATAGCTCGCTGTGGGCCAACAAACAACCTCAAACTTTACAAAACTTTAAGATTTCCTCTCTAGCAGTCAGGATACAACTGTAAACTAGTCTTGAAGGCTTTCCCCTTGTATGTAGTACTACTTGTTATGATTGTTTATAATTAATCACCCAACGCGATTACCATAATTACTGTTTCTTAGTTACAGCCTCATTTGCATGTCAGGCAATGTTGAGCCTGCGGTACTACTGGACAAGATGGCGGCCACTAAAGCAAAGGTGAGACCTGTCAGATAAAAACCATGTTTTACAGTGTTTATATAAAGTAATCTGTTTGTGTGACTCAGCTTACTTCAAAAGTAGAAGACACAAATGTCACGTTTGAAGACCAGCAATGTATAAACATATTTGCTCGTAAAAATGGACGGTTGCAAGAAATCAAGGGTGATATTGCAGAGAAAAAGGTGAAATGTGCTGTACTCAGTTAATATCCTTGCTTGTTATTACACATGACATTGATTGATTACTTGTTTCAATTAGCTGGTATAAGTCCATGAATCTCATGATCTGCCTTCAAATTACAGGCAAACACAGGCAAACATCCATATCATATGGATTGTAAGATCAGCAACATTTTTGTAGTGTTTCTTAAAAACATGTTATTTTTAGCTAACTGTAGATTTCTCCTTCTAGAAAAACCTTCAGAATATAGAAGATGCTTCTGATGAACTCCTAATGTTAGAGGATGATGGTCTGATTCCGTATCCTTATCAATGGAATAATATTAAGCAACTTAAATTGGACAGGACTTTATATCTGGTGCACTATAACCACCAGGCCCCGGTGGACGAAAGGTGGTTAGCGCTATCCACCAGATAAGTCTTATCCAATGGATAAACTTTATAGTGCTATTCACCTTTCGTGCAACCGGGGCTTGATAATGCAACTGGGGCCAGAACTGTAAAATGATATACAATATACATGTATCAAACTTTGAACTATCCCTAAGGGTAACTTATAGTCACATACTTTTAGGATAACTGCATCAATTTTATCTGGTGGATAAGACTTATCCGTTGGATAGTGCTATTCACCTTTCGTGCAACCGGGGCCTGATAATTCAACTGGGGCCAGAACTGTAAAATGATATACAATATACATGTACTGGTATATCAGAACTGATGGCTGAACCATTAGTTATGTCATGTACCTAAGGTATAACTTATAGTCACATACTTTTATCTTTTATTCTAACATGTACATGCAACTCATAAGAGAGGCACAGGAAGCCCAAGAGAAGTTCACAAGTAGTAGTAATTGAATAATTAATAATTTAGTGAGCTTGGGTTACCTGTGGTTGGTTGGACTGTATAGTGACCCAATAGACTTTGCTGAGTGCTGGACCATATATAGATAGACTGATGTTATATTAATTACTCGATGGGCTGCCTGTGCTTTGCTGAGTGCTGGACCATATAGATAGATAGACTGATGTTATATTAATTACTCGGTGGGCTGCCTGTGGTTGGTTGGACTGTATAGTGACCCAATAGACTTTGCTGAGTGCTGGACCATATATAGATAGATAGACTGATGTTATATTAATTACTCGGTGGGCTGCCTGTGGTTGGTTGGACTGTATATTGAGTGCTGGACCATATATAGATAGATAGATAGACTGATGTTATATTAATTACTCGGTGGGCTGCCTGTGGTTGGTTGGACTGTATAGTGACCCAATAGACTTTGCTGAGTGCTGGACCATATATAGATAGATAGACTGATGTTATATTAATTACTCGGTGAGCTGCCTGTGGCACGCCAAGTTAACAAATGGGCTTTTTTATCTTATGGCCACAAATCATCAACTGGGTACCAAGATGCATGCACTCTGAGCCGCTAAGGAAACCTAAGGCTCATTGCTCATTGCTGAAGCCCGCTGAGTGAAAGCTTATAGAGCGTATTGTTTTGATTTTTTTTAAATCCTTGACAGTTTGCAGATACAAAGTTGGTGAAGTTTTTGTCAATTTATCATCTGATGAAGTCCAAAATCTATTGGAAAAGGAAAAAGAGAAAACACAAGATGAAATAAAAACTTGTGAAGGACAGTGTGGAGGTATACAAGCAATTCTAGATGATCTTAAAGTCAAACTTTATGCAAAGTTTGGGAAGAATATCAACCTTGATGCCGATGAAGAATGATTTCAACTATTGTTAGACAAAATTCTACAGAAAATCATCAGCCAACAGTAGTTGTTTGAACTGGATAATTTTGGTTATTCTTTTGATTTGGTGCACTTGTTGTAGCTGTAGGTTTTGTGAACAAATGAACTACATGTACATGTACTTCTATCTTCTGTGTGACAAGAAGTCAACAAGACTTGGTCTTCAAAATTAAACCTATATACCATGTCTTGACCAAGCCATGCAGTACTAAATAAATGCACATGATATATGATAGATACCCTAGTTTGTGTTGTGGGAAAGACTGGGCTAGAAGGGCATTGGCCAAAAAATGTCCAGCCCTTTAGTTTATAGTGAACCTGTATATATATGTATCCAACAGATAGTACTGGGGGTGTTGAATGGTCCCTGCAGAAAGACAGAGTCTCGCCAAATTTGCAGGTCTTGAAGTCTCGTTTTTAGGAAAAAGCCGTCTCAGAGTCTCAAATTTTGAAAACAAAGGAAATCGGTGAAAAAGTGTCTCGGAGTCTTGCAAAGTCTCGCCTTGACCCCTAGTACTACTACAGTTAAACCTCCGGTTGCAACCCGACTCCTCTCCTAAGCGACCACCTCTCCTATGTGACCAGTTTTCGAAAATACCAAAAGTTTCCAAGTCAAATCACTATAGTTGGAACCTCTCGTAAGCGACCACCTCTCATAAGCGACCACCTCTTGTAAGCGACCACAAAGCTTGACATTTTGGGTGGGTGGTTCGACTGTATTTAAAAAAAACCAAAGGGAACCCAAAAATATCCTGAGTGAAGTTATGGCTGCTGAGCGATAAATGAGATTCTCTGTGTTCATTTAATATCTCGGCTAACTCCCGAACCCGTGACGACGTGAACGTGACAAAATCAAGCGTGACGGCTTTGCGGCCATTGCGGTGTTGCGCGTTTCACATGACCGGTCATGACGTGTATCACGTGATTCAACCCACGGCACGAAATCGGAAATGCGACTGGGCATTGAATTTACTTTGAGTTGATAGTTTTTTATTCTCTTTTTGAGGGTTATTCTCAGAAATTCGTTCATTAGATCCTTCACAATCCAGAAAAGAGTTCTATTACATAAGATAGTTAACAATTATTTCGTAATAATTGTCAACAAGTCGATGTCTAGATGAGATCAACAACAGTGCTCATGTGACACGTTACATAATCAGCAGTTGATATTGAAAGAAAGTTTACCAGATCCAGGACTTACATTACGAAAGATCAAGACAGGCTGTCCTCTATCTTCTCTCTGGTATTTTCTCCACAATGTCGATGGATAGTGTGAACATGTCGGAGGGTGATGCACTGTTGCAGGGGCGAAATCCAAGAGCTGTGGTCTACAGTGGCGCTCTTGCTCCCATACAAAGTGATGTGTCTGTATCACGATCGCTTGCAGCCTCTGAATATTTAGTGAGGAAATCCAAAGAAGATTTCATTCAGCCGGGTATACCCATATTCAGAGCGATATTCATAGTGATGAATGGCTGTATGGGTGCTGGTATTTTGAACTTTCCTCAAGCTTTTGCCAAGGCTGGCGGAGTGACCAATGGCATGATCATCCAAATGGTAATTGATTTTAGCTTATATTTGTACATCTTCATACTTCAAAGCTTTGGCTTCCTAAATCTTTGACTCATTACATCAAGAAGTTCATTCAAGCTTTAGTATTTGTCACAACAAAATACATTTTTTGTATGATTTCGCCAGCGTAGCGTCGCTCGGGAGGGGGGAGGGGGTGGAGAAGTGGAGGGGGGTAGGGAAGGGCAAAGAAATAGAGGGTGATTGAGGAAGAGAGAGAATGGAGCGCCTGCAAGGTGTTATTATTTTTGTTATTACCTTGATTATGTAATGTGCCATTTTAGCTAGTATTTTCACAATAGTGTTCATTTTCTTTCTTTCTAGTTTATGCTGTTCTTCATAATAGGAGCATTCATAATACTAGCGTATTGTGCTGATAAATGTGGGGCGCAGAACTTTCAAGAAATAGTAAGAGGTAGCCTTGGTTCTAAGAGTTATATCGTTACAGAAATCTTGGTACTGACGTACATGATCGGCACAGCTATTGCATATATGGTACTCATTGCTGACCAGCTAGAGAAAGGTAAAGTGATACATGTAATATAATAATAATAATAATGTATGTAGTTTATGGTAAAACAAGTGTAAGACTGTGTTTGAATTGTGACTGCAAAACAGAATATTTGACACAGAAATAAAGTTGTTATTATTATTATTACATGTACATGTCAGTGAGTATCAATTAATTTTGCACTCTATATTATATTGGCAATAACAAATGAACAAATTAAGTTTAACCAGTTTTACCCAACTCAAATAATACCGTACAATAGATACATGTAATCAGATGATGATGATGAATGTTTAAACCTTTTTTTATACAGTTGGTGAGGCAGTAGATCCAGGAAATCATTGGTTTGCCAGTAGAAACTTTTTACAAAGTTTTGTTGCTTTTGTTTTCCTTTTACCATTATGTCTTCCAAAGAACATGGGCATTCTAAGCTATACAAGGTATATATGAATGTCATATATGTAGTCTTTACTTCATTTCCTAAATATAACATCACAAATAATCATTATAGGATCATGTACATTATTTAAAATCAACATACATACTGTAGTAGTAGTTATTGTTATTTTTTATATATTTATTGTATATTGTTTATGTGTCACAGGGCTCCTTTCGAAATCAGAGGCATCTGCCACTGCTATGCACCCATTCTTATCCCGAAACTAAGAACGGGTGCATATATATGAGTACTGACTGGACTACACTGTAATATTTATTGACATTTACAGCTATGTGATGTCAGGCGTGACCAATATAAGTCAGGACTTTGAATGGAGTCGTCTAGACTGTGTGCAGCTAATAATGACTGGCACACAGTCTAGACGATTCCATTCAAAGTCCTGACTTATTGGTCATGCCTCCTGACATCACATAGTTACTACTTCTACATGTATTTTTGTCATAAAAGTTGTTTGAAATGCATCCTTTTCTCAATAATTAATTGATGACTTTGTCTTCACAGCACAGTTGGTGGTGTTGGTGTTGTATACATCTGTTTTGTTGCTGCTTATAAGTATTTTTGTGGGACGTATAACCCACATAGGATAGTTCCACAGTAAGTAGTTGCACATGTTATTACCTCAAGTAGTGTCACATAGATTAATATTTTATTGTTTGATTACATTTTAGTGTTGAAAAGAAGTTTACCGACTATTTTACTGTCATTCCTACCATCTGCTTTGGTTACCAGGTATGTTGGTAATATGACATTAATTCACTCTCGTAGCTAATAGCAAAGAATGGTACAGCATCCTAGCCACCAGATAGAATGCAGTCATTCTAACCCTTCCCCCCTCCCCACACTCATATAGTGTACCCCCCCCCCCCCCCCCCCCACACTCATATAGTGTACCCCCCCCCCCACACACACACACACTCATATAGTGTACCCCCCCCCCCCCCACACACACACACTCATATAGTGTACCCCCCCCTCCCACACACACATACACACACACACACACACTCATATAGTGTACCCCCCCTCTTCCCATACACACACACACTCATATAGTGTACTCAGAGTTGTTTTGGCTGGCTTCAGGATTCTAGTGACAACGTTTTTGTAGCATTGGCACACATGGCAAACTTTAGTAGCTACTTTCATCTTGACAGATGGTGTGGATTTGCACCAGTTTCCACTGAGAACACTAGCTGTTGCACAATTCTACAACCTACACTATGTTTATGGTACAAACACGTACTTAATGTATTGTGCATTGATCCTGCAATGTGTTAGTGGTTGACCCAGGGACCACCACTGACCAAAAGGTCCATTCATTTCAAACCCTGATTTAACACTGTTTACTTTCTACATTTTATAGGTGCATGTTCAAGCTGTATCAGTGTACGCTGAGCTCAAAAGACCCACTCTTCCTCGTTTTGCTATTGTCTGTTCCCTGGCTATGCTATTTTGTTGTACAGCCTACTCATTCACAGGATGCTTTGGTTACCTTACGTTTGGCAAGGATGTCAAGGCAGATTTCTTAGTGAATTATGCTAAAGATGATCTTCTGGCTAATATTGCCAGGATTGTATTAGCACTAGTGGTGTTTTCATCCTATGCAGTGTGCTCCTTCTGTGGCAGGTAATTCACTAATATCAGTAGAAACGCCTGATTGGAGAGCTGTGTCCCCTGATTGGAGGTGTCTTGATGAAATTCTGAGTATAATAAAGTTCATTCATTCATTCATTCATTCTGATTGGAGGTGTCCCCTGACTGGAGACCTCTTCTGATTGGAGGTGTCCTCTGACTGGAGACCTCTTCTGATTGGAGGTGTCCCCTGATTGGAGACCTCTTCTGATTGGAGGTGTCTGCTTATGATAGATGTCTGATTACCGGAGGTCACCACTCACAGGAGGTGTCCACTTATGGGAGGTGTCCACTTACAGGAGGTGTCTGCTTACATTAGGTGTCTGCTTATAAATAGAGATGTCTACTTATGGGAGGTGTCCATTTATGGGAAGTGTCTGCTTATGAGAGGTGTCAGATATTTAGTAATATTTATGATTTGATTTATCAATATTCATAATTGCATTTCTCTGTCAGATCATCCATAGAAGGTCTTTGGTTATCATGCTGGCGAATGTCTATTATTGATGCACATCGACATGCTAAACTAAGACGGGTCATTATTACAGTGGGCTGGGTCACAGTTGCTCTGCTATCTTCTATTTTTGTGCCGGATGTCAACTATGTAATCTCTGTTGTTGGTGGAATAGCAGCATTATTTATACTATTTTTTCCAGGTACAGAACTCTAAAAGTATGATGGTGAAATTTGTGTAAATTCACTGTTTCCTAATAGAGTACTAAAGTGTGACGTCACGAAACAATTAATTTTGATTTTATAAATTTTTGATTTCCAGTTCAGATAGAATATCATGAAAGAAGTTCACACACCAATTTTTATGACAATCGGTTAAATAGCGGTCAAGATATGGCCAATTGAATATATAATTTGCCTTAACAAATCACTGTATTTTCGGCTCCGTTCTTAACTTTAGGAACGTCATCACTTTAATACTCTATGGAGACCATGACAATATTCAATTTCCTGTTCATATGAAAGTAACTTTATTGTACTGTATCAAGTGTTGCATCCAGGATTTCAAAAAAGGGGTTTCAGAAACACTACTTACTGCATTTTGGAAAAACCATCATAAGATTTTAATTTCATTCTACTTAGCGTAAAGAACATGATCAGCTTCACAAAAGGGGAATCCATGGAACCACCAGCCCCTGGATCCACCACTGACTATCATTATTTTTATCTAACCATTTTAACACTTTTTGCATTACTGTCTCGAATCCAAAGTTGCTTCTTGTGGTTTGCAATTTAGGGATATGTGCCAAAACAACTTATTAAGTGTTGTTTGATCAAAACCTAAGTTACCCTAAAAGGGCTGAATTTGGATTTTGATCACACGTCACTGTTCTTACACATTCCACTTACTACATACAATGTAGAATTGTGTGTGAGACATCAAAGCAGCTACATTGTGACTATGATTGTAAACCTACCAGTTACAACTTTCCTCTCATGTTGTTATGTAGTGATGTATACATTTGTCTGTAATATGTAGTTTTGGCATTGAGACAGAATGTAGGATTTCTTGCTAATGGAGACGTTATCATTCCTAATTCCTAATTTCCTTGTCATATTGCAGGGATATGTTTAATAATGGACATAGTAAAGGCTACCTACCTGACAAAGCTTCACGTGGTGTTATTAGTACTTGGTATGCTGTATGTTGCTATGGGAATCTTCTTGTTTGTAGAATCTGAAATACTTGCCATCAAGGAGGATTTAACACGACAAAATCTATATTAAAAATGCCTACAGTAAATAAGTTAATAATCTATTTTTGTTACCAACAACTAGTGTTAACAGTTATTTGTGCTGGTGCTAAAAGTGATGGATGTGTAAAAGTGACCTTGACTGTTGACTGCCTGACATAGCAATGTGTTTTTGTTTTCTAAAAAAATAATTTATGACACAAACAGCTAGTGCATCAGAGATGAGACAAAGGCATCTGGATGTCTCCCCTCGTAAAGGGTGTGGCAGTTAGGCGTGCTTCAGGACTAGTGCAAAGCCATACAATAAATACTAAATACAATGTTTTTGAACATTCAAACATGTTTATTGTATTCACACAAATTGAATAAGTTAAAGCTACAAAAGAGGTTTGTGATATATCTTTAAAAATTAATATTTTTGAAATACATAACATAATAATTTACCACCAAAATGTCAAAAAAATTTTTTACCACCAATTGCATTACTACGTGGCCATCAGAGAGTAGTAAGTTTGCAATATATTTACGTGAATGTGGATTCTTTAATGAGCAAACCACAATCTGTGACTGCATTAATGCAGTGGTATTATTATTTTAATGGGATTATTTATGTCTAATTTCATAAACACATTTATTAAGGAAAAATAGAGTAGCTGACCAGTGCGAAAGGGTAGTGTAAGATAAGGATAGAGTAAGATATAAGGATAGTGTAAGATAAGAGTGCAAACAATATATATGTGAAACAGCAGTACTATATTTTTTATAAAGACGTTTCGACTGTAAACAGTTGGTTAGTAAGAAACCGCTCGCAGTTATATTTAAAAAAATACTATGAGAGTGCGTGTTCGTGCCAGTGTTCAGTTCTATATCCCCATGTGATCTGCAGTTTCTTACTAACCAACTGATGAAGACTGTCGATTTACAGTCAAAACATCTTAATAAAAACAACTAAAGTCAGAGACAAAAAATATATTTTCAATTTAAAACATGTATCCATTTTTAGAGCAGTACTATATCATTAGCACTAATTAGTACTAAATGGCACTGATGATACAATACACCATAGCATTAATATACAGTATTATAAATTACTACTGCTTCATGGATATAGTGTTTGCACTCGACTTGAGTGATAGGTTTTTGTGTAGGTATTCAAGTATCTTCACAACTATTACATAGAATGTTGAATTGGTGATGCTATAAGTAACTTTAATAAGTTCTAATAAAGAATTGGTTTTATAAAGTAAATTTCATTAAAGGAGAAAAATTATTAAGAATAAATTGACAGTAATAATATATATTAGTAACTTACTACAAATGCCAAGAATAACATCAGTCAACTACTGTCTGAGAAGAAATTATTGTCATATGTACCTCACTACAATAAACATCACTTCACACTGTCATCAACATCAAATTTCTTGGGTTGAAAGATAAAGTGATTTTCTATATAAGTGTTTGTCTGATAATGGTAGGATGAGATACACAGTATCATGCAGGGATGATGGAATTGGATGGAAATTTGAATTCGACCCCTAAAGGAGACCGATCTGGGCGTGGCTTAAGCTTTATTGATCCCTCGAACTGATACCATTGTAAAACAGATCAGACACCTGCACAGTATGACCGCTTAATACTGAGGTGACCGCTAATAAAGGTCAAGTTTACAGTAAGTATGGGGACCGATTTCCGTTAATTTTGAGTGAAAGTGACCGCTTGATAGAGGGTGCATGACCGCTTGACAGACTGTATACCAAAAGTCGTATAAAACAGCTTTAAAAAGTTACCTATGCTTCACTTACAGTAGTACTTGATTAAATGCTGTCCCCGATTAAGCGCCGCATCTGATAGTAAAATTATTAATAAGCGCCACCCTCGAATAAGTGCCGCATTTATTCACACAAAGTGGCGCTATCAAAGTTTGAGCATTTAGATGATCTTTCGCTTACAAATGCAAATGCACACCGGGCGCCGTTCGTGGAAGGCTCACACTAAAAGATGATTTTTCTTTTTTTTTCTTTCAAGAATAAAATAAAATAATTAAAAGATGTCGAGCGATCGTCGGTCCGTGAACTCGAAGAGAAATCAAAGTTGATGAGCAAAATATGACTCCAGACTTGACTAAAAACAGTCTGAACTATGTGTGCCTATTTATCAGTTCAGACTGTCCACGTGGGCTGTTGTACATTCCAAACATTATTCACGTGACGTCCCTAAGGACTATTGACACTACGAGTTAGCATATCAATGAAGCTTCGCCGAATAGACTACAAAAAGTTATGGCTTAGGGGCCGGATATCCCCTCCCTCACTGGCCTTTTGGTTAGGACCTAGTTTTATGTAAATCTATTCGATGTCTCAGCTTCTTAGAATGTCTCGGGGGAGAATCGTCCCATTATTTCTTTTTTCATTTTCTTTTCTAGAGTTTTGTTTTTCGTCTTTCCTTTGATATGGGAGGGGTGGGACCGTGACCCTAACCAAGGTCTGGAGTTCGAGTCTCAGGTCGAGTATATCTTTTTTTTCTGTTTCAGTTATTTACTTCTTTTTTGAGAGTGTTTCTTTTTTTTCTTATCTCTTTTCCTCCTCCTAGATTTATTGTTTTCGTTTTACATAGGATTTGTCTTTCGAAATAAAAAAGTTTTGATTTTGACAAGATAATGCACAGGAACCCCAATAATAATATCTATGCAGAATGGCATGACCAACTGACTGTTTTAGTGGCGTTGCGGGTGCGCTGCGTTGCGTTAATCTTACTAGTTGACTGTGGAAATTCGGCAATTCTGTTATACATTAAATTGTGCAGTAATAGGCTAAACTATTTCTGTAGACGATAGAAATAAAATAACTTTATTAAGAAGCCCGAGTTCACGCTAATACGCCCTATGCACGAGTGCTGATTTTCGAGATCAGGATACTAGAATCTTTTGACATAAAAATGACCACTGCCATCTGAAAAAGCAATTATTCATCAATATTTTTGGAAAATTTCAAGTATTGGATAAAATCCCGCGAAGGTATCGTAAATGACATTTATAGGGTTTAGTATGGGATTTTGCCGTCATGAGTACACAGCCTCGTTCTGATGTACATCAATTTTCTAAATTGCTTAATTTCAAGGTTTAAACATGTTCTACTAAAAGAACATATTTATATAAGATAAGTGTAAAAGGTTTAGGACGAAATGACATGTCCTTGCGGAGTTATGAACGTTTTTAATTCTGAAAATACACCAGAACGAGGCTGTGTACTCGTGACGGCAAAATCCCATACTAAACTCTATAAATGTCATTTACGATATCTTCGTGGGATTTTATCCAATACTTTTGAAATTTTCCAAAAATATTGATGAATAATATTGCTTTTTCAGATGGCAGTGGCCATTTTTTTGTCAAAAGATTCTAGTATCCTGATCTCGAAAACCAGCACTCGTGCATAGGGCGTATAGAGCGTCTTGTTACCAACTTATATGACTGTTACGTGTTTTACCCGACAAAGTGAAGAGTTCACTGCAATGGCGTAATTGATCCAGTTAAACTGTTCAAAACCCAAATTCTCACTTTAAAATTCAAAGGGTCATGCCTTGGAGACTAGTCTGAAAAACTTCAACACAAATGGAATGCAAATTTTTCGATATTACAGGAATTTCCAGAAAGCAGACATATATTCCTAAATTTTGGATTTTTTTCTGAAACATTCCTGTTGATTTCTGACCAATATTTCCAGAAATATTTGCCAAATGGAAAGTCCCCTGGTCGTTCATTATTGGATAAATCCTTCTCCAGTGGATACATTTATGAATTGGATAACAACATAAACTGGATAAGGATTTATTAAACAGATAGTGGCACACTCTTTGGACAACTAATCAACATTATTTTATTTAGATGTTGTTTACAAGACACAAAAGAAACCTGAATCAAAATTTACACATACTGGCAGTAATAATTACAGAATCTTTTAAAACAGCTTTTGATTAATACGATTTCAAAGTGCAAACAATATATCCATGAAATGGTACTATTAAAAAAAAAAAAAAATTGTTGCTTCTATTGTTTCATAGGTGCTAATTAGTTCTAATTATATACAGTATTTCCTCAAATAAAATTTGAAGTTTTAGAGGGGGCGTTTATTAGAGGGAGGCATTTAAGAGAGGGGCGGTGTCTATTTCAAAACTCCAAATTTTGCCTCGGAAACATTTCCCGAGTCATCAACAATACGATGAAAAACATAAGCGGTAATGAGTCAGTTGTAGACATTTAAAGAATAAAAACAGGAATCTTTCAGTGTCTGTTTGTTTTTCGTGTCTATTCTAATAAATGCCCCCTTTCGAGTGGGTGTCTCTAATAAACGCCCTTCTATGGGGGAGGCATCCTCTATGGAGGGGGGTGTTTAATAGAATGGGGCATTTAAGAGGGAGGCGTCTTTTAACGCTTTTTCTCCTGAAGGGGGGGGGGGGGGGGGGGGGGTTTATTGGAGGGAGGCGTTTATTTGAGGCTGGGCGTTTATTTGAGGAAATATGGTAATACTTTTTCACAGATATATTATTTGCATTCTAAAATGTATATACTCTTGGAATTCATCTTGACCGTCTGTTAAAACCAGTCATATTTCTGACCTGAAAATAAATAATGTAAATAGATGTTTTAGCAGGACTGTACACAGCATGGGGGTAGGGGGTAGGGGGGGGGGGGGGGGGGGGGGGGGGGGGGGGGGTAGGGGTAGGGGCAGTTGCCCCCCTAGCAAAGCAAAAAAGATACTAAAGATAATATTTTATAAAAGAACTGTATTATTTATATATTTTTGTTATTGTTAAATACGTACTGTTATCCCCCCCCCCCCCCCCCATGAATTTTGGGTTATGTATGGCTCTGTTTAGTCTCCACATTTGTCCATAGAGATTTGCATAACATTTATGTTAAGGTAAGTTTTACATTTTCTCAGAGTCTCTGTGCAACTAAGCATCACAAATGGTAAAGTTGTAATGAGAGACTGACCGTAGTTAGGGCTGCAAATAACAGCTGGACCGTATCTGTTCCTGTTTTCTGAAACTGAAACATTTGAGGTTATTATGGTGCTGATTGTACAGGATTAAAGCATGTTAAAACTACTTACAGAGTCTTTCATTTTAGCAAGCTGTTTCATGTCTTCTAGTCTCTTGTCTAAGAATGACCAAGTATCCATAAAGTCTTCTGAACGATCTCTAACCATGTATAGTTCTAGAGGGACAACAAAGTGTTAGAAAACAAAGACTTACAATACAAACATGACAACAAGTGTGCAATGTTGCCTTTGAAACTCAGACGAGACTCATTCTCATGACTTTGTAGCTTGCTATCAGAATAAAAAGTGTGGTTGACTTGTGGAAAGTCAACTTTTGTGATGAGCACTGCACAAAATCATATATTCTTTTCTACTGTTAATTTACTGTTTGACACAGAAAAATGTGACCATCTTTAACCTACTCGCACACATCTTCTATCTTGGCCTAAAACATTAGAATGTCAGTAGTGTTGGAAGCATACATGTACATGTACATGTGAAGATTTAAAAGATGGTCACACAGTGATTTTCTGTTTCCGTATGAACCAGTAAATATTTCTATAGTCAACATTATTATAAATTACCTGTTGCTCCATAGAGAGCAGCCAAAACCCCACGCTTTGTATACCAGTTAATCTGCAAACATAATATAATGGGAACACTGTTTTCAACAACTTCAATTCTTGGGGTTCCTGTGGATTTACAACACAGGGATCCCACACTGCAACTTACATCAGTTGATGTATCTCCTGCATGGTACCATATATCATCCACCATGTAAGATACAGCTTTTAGAGCATCAGGAGCATTCTGTGGTATTGTCATTAGACGCATTACCTGCAATTAATGACAAAATAATATTCCATTATAAGAATTTACAGTACTATGGCTATAGAATGGTGAAATCTGAGACTCGCCGATACGCTGAGACCTGCCGATACGCTGAGACCTGTTTAAAGATCCAAACCCAAGACCACCATTTTGTTTGAAATTTTAAAATTCGAGATTTCAAGCCGCATATAGATTTTTACGAAATCCGAGACTCTTTTCTGGAATGCCGAGATTTCGAGACTTGCTCAGATTTTGCCGAGACCCGGTATTTTTCAGAGACCATTCTATACTGTAGTTCTAGTACTAAAAACAAAGGATTATGAAGTGTTAATTTCACCTTTGGCCAGCTATCCATATATGGAATGATCATTCTTAGTCTAATTTCCACAGCATCTCTTATTATAACGCTTGCTCGCCTTCTCCTGAAATGTGGAGAACATACAAAATGTACATTGTATATGTAATATTGCATGTAGTAAAATGATGAACTATCTAAACAGATTAGCTTAAAGTATGAAGACAAGTTGAAAGGGAGAGTCATTTACAATCAATCAAAGATATATTTTGAAGCCTGGCTGGCTCAACACGTACATGTAATTCAGTCCCACGACTGCAAAGTATTTTATTTTAATAAACGATTTCTCTCTCTGGCTCATTAGTAAACATTATTATACAGTAAGCTAGAGGTTTCCAGGTAATTCAGTTCTTCATGACCTCAGTATTCACTAATCTATCTATCTATCTCTCTCTATATACAGTCATTTGCAAAAATTCTGGCTGCTACGAAATATCAATATATCAATATATCGGGTGCATTATGGGTAATTAAATAATAGCAAATTCCCCTTAAAGTGGGTTAACGCCAGTAAAGTTGGTATAAATATTTAGTATAATATTTATTTTAGTCATACGTTTGTTGTTTGTAAATTTTGCTTCATTTAATAAGTTAGGAAACTCAAAATAGTATTATTTGATTACCCATAATGCACCCGATATATTGATATATCGTGGCGGCCAGAATTTTTGCAAATGACTGTATACCGTATATACATGTACATATATACTGATGAAGGGGTAGAGGCCGATGAGGTGAGGAGAAGTGGGGTGGCACTTAACTATTTTTAACACACAATTTAAGGAATAGTAATTTATAATTACATACGGAGCATCTTTATCCTCCTGTTCTTGTTTGGCATTTTCTACTAAATGATCAGCTAATTGTATGTTACAATCTTCAATAAAGAACAATGCCAAGTCACCACCACCGCGCGGAAACATATCCTTCACCATGGATGACAGACCAAGGCTTTCAGCTCCTGCTGATATACATTTTGACGTCCAACCATGCTCAGGGGTGTAAGGTAAAGATGCTCTTAGTATTCTATTTTCAATGGTTTCATCTTCATCATCAGATTCATGCTGTTCGTCGTTTACCTCATTAGTTTCTGATTCAATGGGACTGAAAGAGATACACAGCATATGAATGTGACAATACATCCTTTTATCAAGCAACCAATAAGGAAAATAAGATTGTACATCTAAGAAATGGTAGCCAAATTAAACCAAATTTACAGTGATGTATTTTCATCAACAATGACTCACAATGAAGGGGATGGTAACTTTGTCCCACTTTTAAGATCTCACTTTCTCACATTTCATTAATTTTCATTTTTTCAATTCATTCATGAATGCATTCACAGTCATCAAAGAAGACTTACTTGTCATATTTTTCTGAGTCTTCTGTCGATGTCTTGTCATCTGTATGAATTGTTTGGATCCTAGATAATCCTTAAAAACAATCATTATTAGTTTGTTGTATGGCAGTTAATAATAATGATAATAATTACTCGGACACTTCCGGAGAAAGTGATCGAGTTAGAAAATGCATTCTTTTTTCTTTTTCTTTTTCTTATTTTTTTGCTTGGTAGTACACAGAATGCGAAGAATGTGATCATATCGGTCAGGAATGTCTGTTTCAGGGTTTCGATTGGCTGAAAACTGGGGCGATGATATCTGAACGCCTAATGAAGTAATTCTATGCTCAAACGGGTCAAATGGTTCGCTCTTGGGTCATCGTTAACATCGTTCCACGACTACCGAATAGCTAGAAGTGCTGTGTAGAAGCTCGTACTCATCAATCTTGAATATAATTGTTTTAATGTTGCTAAACTGAATAGTGTTGTATTTCAAAGAGATAGTTTCATAATGGAGTGCATGTACACCGCAACAACGTCAACAAGCTTGATTCAAATGTATCTGAAGCCGGCGGTTCAGATCTTTATGGCCAATAAAAACACGGGCTTTAAACACGCTCATTTCACATACAAACGCATACGCTGATTCGTGTGGGCCCACTCTGAAAGATGTCGTTTCATTTATAACAAAAACAAACGCGCCTTCATTACAACAAACGAGAAACTTTATCAGAACCATCTGACCATGAATATGCAACCTCAACTGGACGTTCGAAGTACGTACTGAAGACGGACGATTCGGAGATCTTTATCTATCCTCACCGACATATAGTCTCCCTAGTCACGCAACTGTCATTGTCATAAATGTCCGAGTGTACGCTCATTGAGCGTCTTGTTGCAGTTACATTCCTACACGTTGACATCGTATAGTGCTTTGTGTGTATATTTATCCTACAACAATTATGATTTACATGATAGAACTAGAAGTGACAGGAAAATACTTTCATTAATCGATTATAGATTCTGTTCCAATTGAATACTGAATTAAACACAGTTGTTTGAAGTAAATTACGATCTCCTAGAATCAATAGCAAGAGGAACAGTTTCAATTGATATATTATCGAGTGACATACCAAACAAACCAATACGAACAGCGTTCAGTTGTTTACAAAACACAGAACGAAATAGACACACCGCCATCTTGGATGATTCCCTGGATATTACCCAGAAACCATCTCGACACACAGGTAGCCCAACCACTAACACGTGATTCAATCTCGACACAGGTAGCCCAACTACTAACACGTGATTCAATCTCGACACACAGGTAGCCCAACCACTAACACGTGATTCAATCTCGACACACAGGTAGCCCAACTACTAACACGTGATTCAATCTCGACACACAGGTAGCCCAACCACTAACACGTGATTCAATCTCGAGGTAGCCCAACCACTAACACGTGATTCAATCTCGACACACAGGTAGCCCAACTACTAACACGTGATTCAATCTCGACACAGGTAGCCCAACTACTAACACGTGATTCAATCTCGACACACAGGTAGCCCAACCACTAACACGTGATTCATTCACAACATGGCGGGTTCTTGTACAAAGTTACAGTCGTTTTTGACTCTATAGTCATGTCTTTGCTGAGAAAGATGGTCCATCCTGCAGGCGTGAAGCGTTCAATTTCAGAGTCTGATCGTGTCGTACCAGCAAAGAGAACTTTATCTCGTTCGCTTTCTGTCTCAACAAATGGTCAAACGAACGGCCATGGACATCACGATAGAACCAACAATGCCATGATACAGCAGCGCTTTAATCTTCCCATTTACCCTGCAAGAAGAGGTTTAATAGCAGAAATACGGACTAAAGACAATGTTGTAGTTGTAGGTGAAACAGGTAGCGGTAAAACAACTCAAATTCCTCAGTATCTGTATGAAGCAAAGTTTGCTAATGATGGTTTAATAGCTTGTACTCAGCCACGACGTGTAGCTGCCATCAGTATCGCTCAGAGGGTAGCTAAGGAAATGGGGGTCCAAGTAGGACAAGAAGTTGGATATACTGTAAGGTTTGAAGACGTAACGTCAGCTAAAACGAAAATCAAATACATGACTGATGGTATGTTACTGAGGGAAGCAATAGGGGACCCCCTCCTTAGGAGATATGTAGTTGTCATACTAGATGAAGCACACGAAAGAACAGTTCATACAGATGTACTGTTTGGAGTTGTCAAGACTGCACAGAGAATGAGAAAAGAACAAGGATTACACCCGTTAAAGATCATTATCATGTCTGCTACACTAGAAGCAGAACATTTCTCCAACTACTTTAACAATGCAGAGGTGTTGTACATTGAGGGACGGCAGCATCCTATACAGGTCATGTATGCTGCTGATGTACAAGTTGACTACCTTCAAGCTGCACTGGTTACTGTCATGCAGTTACACCAAGAACAACCACCAGTGTGAGTATAACTCTTGTTTTTATTATCGTGCCCTGGGGATACTCCCCTATACACGCTAACCATGGTATAGGGTACAGTATGTGCCATTGTCTATGGTATGGTACTCATATACATTTAAGCTATACTGGTACATTTTGTATGTAGCGCAGTATAGGGTACATGTATGTTACTCCCCTATACAATGTATAAGCTATAAGCTATACTGGTATGTGCCATTGTCTATGGTATGGTACTTATATACATGTAAGCTATACTGGTATGTGGCGCAGTATAGGGTATGATACTCCCCTATAATATAAGCTATACTGGTATGCTGCACAGTATAGGGTATGATACTCCCCTATATAAGCTATACTGGTAATGATGTACGCCCTATATAAACTATACTGATAGAGTCGTTTTCATATGAGTGGGAAACCTACGGCACGGAGTTACGGTCACGGTACGGAATCGAAGACACTGTATTCAACCAATCACAGCACGCGTAATCATCGCTCAACCAATCAGAATGCTTGGATACCGCACGATGATGGCGCGATACGGTCACTGCACGGCACGAACCGTACCGTAACTACTTCCCACTTATACGAAAACGACTCTATGATACCACATGGTACTCATTTCCTACATCACCATTAGTTACCTGCTTTGTTCCATTTAGAGGTGACATATTGGTGTTTTTAACTGGTCAAGAAGAGATTGAATCTTTAGCAAAATTGGTCAGTGACTGTGCTCAACACTGTCCTCCAGGTAACTATATAACTATTGATGTCTTGCATCAGATGCTCAGGCTCTTCAGGTTCTTGTACTACAACCATTATTCAGACTCTATTTTGAGAGGGGAACACATGATGAAAGAAGTACAGTTGATGAGGGTGGGTGCTGCTACAGGTTTGTTCACTTCTTCAGTGGTTCTTTGATGTCCCTCAAATATTAAGTTGTAGTATAGCATGGAGAGACAGGACCAACATTTATGTAGTCATCCAAGCCAAGTGAAGGTCTAATCAGTTGCTAATTTCTGCTCAACCTACTGAGCTACATGTACCGTAACCATGAAACTTATGGTACATACAGTCATTCCCAAAAAGGTTGTCCAGATGAAAAGACTACAATACTACAATAAAGTCACGTGATTCATTATGTATATTCAATTTCTTCTCATGAAATTCAATTTGAGATGCAAAAGTACATGGCATTGTGAGAACTGAATGTAATGGCGCTGGTATCAACTTGCATTTCCGCGCGCAGAAATTAAAAACATAATGAATCACGTGATTTTATTGTAGTATTGTAGTCTTTTCATCTGGACAACCTTTTTGAGAATGACTGTATAAGACAAATGTACAGTATATTGATTTCCTTAACATTTCTATGTTTGTTCTAGATTGTCCTAAATTGGTAGTGTGTCCAATGTTTGCGGCGCTACCATCCAGTCAGCAGATGAAAGTATTTCATCCTGCTACTGCTTGGACACGTAAAGTTATCCTGTCTACCAACATAGCTGAAACATCCGTGACTATACCAGGTGTTAAGTATGTGGTTGACACTGGGTATGTCAAAGCTAAAGGTAAAATATTTGTTAAGTTATCCTGTCTACCAACATAGCAGAGACATCCGTGACTATACCAGGTGTTAAGTATGTGGTTGACACTGGGTATGTCAAAGCTAAAGGTAAACTATTTGTTAAGTTATCCTGTCCACCAACATAGCAGAGACATCCGTGACTATACCAGGTGTTAAGTATGTGGTTGACACTGGGTATGTCAAAGCTAAAGGTAAAATATTTGTTAAGTTATCCTGTCCACCAACATAGCAGAGACATCCGTGACTATACCAGGTGTTAAGTATGTGGTTGACACTGGGTATGTCAAAGCTAAAGGTAAAATATTTGTTAAGTTATCCTGTCTACCAACATAGCAGAGACATCCGTGACTATACCAGGTGTTAAGTATGTGGTTGACACTGGGTATGTCTAAGCTAAAGGTAAACTATTTGTTAAGTTATCCTGTCTACCAACATAGCTGAAACATCCATGACTATACCAGGTGTTAAGTATGTGGTTGACACTGGGTATGTCAAAGCTAAAGGTAAAATATTTGTTAAGTTATCCTGTCTACCAACATAGCAGAGACATCCGTGACTATACCAGGTGTTAAGTATGTGGTTGACACTGGGTATGTCAAAGCTAAAGGTAAAATATTTGTTATGTTATCCTGTCTACCAACATAGCAGAGACATCCGTGACTATACCAGGTGTTAAGTATGTGGTTGACACTGGGTATGTCAAAGCTAAAGGTAAACTATTTGTTAAGTTATCCTGTCCACCAACATAGCAGAGACATCCGTGACTATACCAGGTGTTAAGTATGTGGTTGACACTGGGTATGTCAAAGCTAAAGGTAAAATATTTGTTAAGTTATCCTGTCCACCAACATAGCAGAGACATCCGTGACTATACCAGGTGTTAAGTATGTGGTTGACACTGGGTATGTCAAAGCTAAAGGTAAAATATTTGTTAAGTTATCCTGTCTACCAACATAGCAGAGACATCCGTGACTATACCAGGTGTTAAGTATGTGGTTGACACTGGGTATGTCTAAGCTAAAGGTAAACTATTTGTTAAGTTATCCTGTCTACCAACATAGCAGAGACATCTGTGACTATACCAGGTGTTCAGTATGTGGTTGACACTGGGTATGTCAAAGCTAAAGGTAAAATATTTGTTAAGTTATCCTGTCCACCAACATAGCAGAGACATCCGTGACTATACCAGGTGTTAAGTATGTGGTTGACACTGGGTATGTCAAAGCTAAAGGTAAAATATTTGTTAAGTTATCCTGTCCACCAACATAGCAGAGACATCCGTGACTATACCAGGTGTTAAGTATGTGGTTGACACTGGGTATGTCAAAGCTAAAGGTAAAATACTTGTTAAGTTATCCTGTCTACCAACATAGCAGAGACATCCGTGACTATACCAGGTGTTAAGTATGTGGTTGACACTGGGTATGTCTAAGCTAAAGGTAAACTATTTGTTAAGTTATCCTGTCTACCAACATAGCAGAGACATCCGTGACTATACCAAGTGTTCAGTATGTGGTTGACACTGGGTATGTCAAAGCTAAAGGTAAAATATTTGTTAAGTTATCCTGTCCACCAACATAGCAGAGACATCCGTGACTATACCAGGTGTTAAGTATGTGGTTGACACTGGGTATGTCAAAGGTAAACTATTTGTTAAGTTATCCTGTCCACCAACATAGCAGAGACATCCGTGACTATACCAAGTGTTAAGTATGTGGTTGACACTGGGTATGTCAAAGCTAAACTATTTGTATGGTGGAATTCCTAGATGAATGGTGTAATGTGCTTATATTCTATCTATAATATTATTATCTACTTGCTTGTTGAATGTATTGCCATTATAGATTCTCTGTAAGGCAGATGATACAGACAGTAAGGTTTCCAACTCAGATAGAAGTCACTACATTGGGTTAAATGAGTGTCTGTTGTTACATACAAGAAAGCTAATCTTGTTACACATTTTAAAAATAGGTTTTCATCCCAAGACTGGGCTAGACATGCTTAAGGTCCAGCCAGTATCCAAGGCACAAGCACGACAAAGGCTTGGTCGAGCTGGTCGAGAATGTAGTGGTACATGTTACCGTTTGTACACAGAAGAGCAGTTTGATAAGTTGCAAGAAACGACGATCCCAGAAATCCAGCGCTGTAATCTAGCTAGTATAATGTTACAATTAATTGCACTAGGAATGAACGATATTGAAAACTTTGATTTTATGGATAAACCAGAAGATGATGCAATCAAGAATGCATTGAAACAGCTTTGCATTCTAGAAGCAGTAGAGAAAAGACAGGAATGTTATAAGGTAATGAATTGTGATATTTTTATGCACAGTGAACATTCTTTTCTTGCTGTGTTCTTACATGTAATGTTTTCACTTTATAATAAACAATTATTCCTCGAAGTGGAGGTGAGTAGTGGTGGATATTTACCGAGCTGCGAGTCCTCGATCGGCAAGGTAAATATTCACCACTACTCACCGACACTGAGGGGATTTATTATTGTTTTAGTATTTACCAAATCAGTTGGATAAAAAATGGCACTTTATTAAACAAATAAATTCGGAGACTGCAGCGAAACGAGACGCCATTTTGAATCTCTTCCCAAAACAGTGAATAGCCAAGGATATTCCGAGTTACGGGAGCCAATCAAAATGCGCCAAAATTGCTATCCACTGATTTGGTAAATACTTTAACAATTATTATTCTCTGTTAGCATCATTATGAACTTTATTTTGTAATTATTCAGCTTACATCACTTGGTCATAAGATGGCAAACTTTCCTCTTGAACCAAGGCTGTCTAAAGTCATTTTGGAGTCGGAGAAACTTGGCTGTACTGAGGAAATTCTTACAATTGTTGCACTGATGTCTGTGGAGTCAGTAGTCTACACTCCACATAGTCAACGTGAACGAGCTAACACAGTTCGTAAGAAATTCCTGTCATCAGAAGGTGATCAGATTTCTCTTCTTAACATCTATCGTGCTTACAAGGCATGTGGGATGAACAAATCATGGTGTTATGACCATTTTGTTAATACTCGAGTCATGAAACTGGTCAGCGACATTCGCAAACAACTGCGAGAAATCTGTGAACGTTTAGACATTCCCTTGAAGTCGTGTGGTAAAGACACTGGACCAATACGTCAGTGTATCGCACGAGGGTTATTTATGAATGCTGCAGAGATTCAACTTGATGGTACCTATCAGACTGTCTCACATCGTCAAACAGTAGCCATCCATCCTTCTTCAGCACTGTTCATGTCTAAGGCTCCTTATGTTGTGTATAATGAACTGATACACACATCCAAGTGCTATATGAGAGACTTGTGTTTAGTCTCACCTGATTGGCTCCTTGAAGCAGCACCAAACTATTTCCAGGAACACCGCATCAAACCACCCCCTAAGTCACTGACATCATAATCAACCTCAGTAGTATAACCCTTCTCATTTATGAAGAATCTGAGAAGGTACGTACTCTCACTTGATTGGCTCCTTGAAGTAGCACTAAGCTATTTCCAGGAACACCGCATCAAACCACCCCCTAAGTCACTGACCAGGGGCGTAGCCAGGATTTTTTCAGAGTGACGCACAATTATGAACTTTCAATTTATAACCCCCTCCCCTTCTCCCTTCTCCCCTTCTCCCTTCTCCCCTTCTACTTTATTTTAAGAACTCTGAATAATTACGCTTGAAAAAGCACAATTTCATGCACGAATAACTAATACCTACAATCATAGGGTGATAATGTTTTATTTTTCATTTGCTTGTTTCTTTGGCTTTTTTCTTTCTTTTCACTTTTTTTCTTAAAACAAGCTACTTTTTTATTCATTTTTTTTCCGAGTGACGCACGTACGTCGTGGCGTCCGGCTAGCTACGCCCCTGCACTGACGTCATAATCAACCTCAGTAGTATAACCCTTCTCATTTATGAAGAATCTGAGAAGGTACGTACTCTCACCTGATTGGCTCCTTGAAGTAGCACTAAGTTATTTCCAGGAACACCGCATGAGTAGCATAACCCTCTTCATTGATGAGGGCGGGTAGAGGGACATTTCTCTATAATTAGTATAAGTATTGTGCAGTCTGTGAGAGGAGAGAATAATCAATCAATTTTTTGTAATATTTTTTTCTATGTAATCATTTTAAATATCCATATGACAAACATGAGATAAATATAAAGATTGATGTTTGTCAATAATAAGAGGCCTTTCGCCTCTAACAACAAACCTATATACACCTATTCCAAAAATCGTTTCCCCGCCGAAAACAACAAGCAAGAAGCTGACGACCGCAAAGGGCATAGGGACTTTCTCCTCATTCATTTATTCATCCGTAGACATTTTGACATCATTCATTTTCAAATGGCCGAATAGTTCCAAGTCGGTGATTGCTATTCAACGCTCGTAGGGATAACTTCTCAAGTACCACGGATAAATATATTAATTAGGAGATTCCCAAAGTCCTTTGTGGTCGTCAGCTTCTTGCTTGTTGCTTTCGGCCAGGACAACGATATTTGGAATAGGTGTATATGATACCGCTAGCGACGACCTTACGTGTATTTCCACACCCATATTTCGTCCTGTCGACACTAAATTCACTGCGGTAAATCTGTCGGTGAAATACGTCCATATTTGAAAATATCACAGATGTAAAATAGAACATGTAAATGGGGCAAAGGGTTTTATTAATAATAATGTTTAATAAAACACCTTCGTAAGAGAGTTATAAAATAGAACATGTAAATGGGGCAAAGGGTTTTATTAATAATAATGTTTAATAAAACACCTTCGTAAGAGTTATAAAATAGAACATGTAAATGGGGCAAAGGGTTTTATTAATAATAATGTTTAATAAAACACCTTCGTAAGAGAGTTATAAAATAGAACATGTAAATGGGGCAAAGGGTTTTATTAATAATAATGTTTAATAAAACACCTTCGTAAGAGAGTTATAAAATAGAACATGTAAATGGGGCAAAGGGTTTTATTAATAATAATGTTTAATAAAACACCTTCGTAAGAGAGTTATAAAATAGAACATGTAAATGGGGCAAAGGGTTTTATTAATAATAATGTTTAATAAAACACCTTCGTAAGAGAGTTATAAAATAGAACATGTAAATGGGGCAAAGGGTTTTATTAATAATAATGTTTAATAAAACACCTTCGTAAGAGAGTTATAAAATGTCAGTACAAAACGCCGTTTGGTGTTACAGATAAATTTCAGGGATGAATTCTAATCCAGCCAGTATTATTTCATTTTGGCATTAACTAACAAACAAACGTCGCACAGCTTTTACAGCGTATAGTTGGATATATTCTATTTCCTTCTCATCTAAGCGTCTCCCGTTTATTTGTAGAAACAGCCGATAAGTCACGTGCTACTATTGGTTAAATATCGAAGTCACGTGCTACTATTGGTTAAATATCGAAGTCACGTGCTACTATTGGTTAAATAATATTAAGTTGAAACCAGTTGAGCAGGTTTTTATCGGTTTCTAATACTGATTTATAGAAGCAGTTCAGTGCAGGTTTGTGAAAACTAAATCCCTGTTTCGATCAGGTTAATCTTGTTTTTAAATAAGAAAACAAGTGAAGAAAATGAAAGTCCAAAATGCTGCAAAACAACGTAAATTTGTTGAAAAAAACCTCTGCAGAAATCGTGACCGGATGTGTAAATGAGCCCTGTTTGGGATTCAAAAATCCCTCATCATAAGTAGCTTTGCGAGACTTATTAAAGACGTTAATGTAGGGGTTACTACTCGTCAAGGAACATTTGTTCCTGTCTTAACGATTTACGTAACCCTCATGGCTTCAAAGAGCAGTTATACTGTATTTTTAGTAGCAGTATCCTTGTCATTTCCTGACTGAGTACCATTAGACCTCCAGGGATAGTATCAGCAATATTTGTACAGTAATTGAATAATGATTTATCGCACACGAAACTAAGCTATTTGGGATTCATCTGATCTTTTAAAGATGTGATTTCTTTACTCAGACTCGGGTTTTTGATTGCAGTTAGGTGTACGACCGATGTTGTATTCAGTCTTGTACTACAATACTAGGGGTATCGAATGGTCAAGGCGAGACTGAGAGAGACTCCGAGACAAGGCATTTTTTGGCGAGCCCAAGACGCTTTTCCACCAATTTCCTTTGTTTTAAAAATTCGAGATTCTGAAACGGCTTTTTTTCGAAAAAACTAGACCTCGAGACACGCGAAATTTAGCGAGACTGGCTTTTTGCGGGGACCATTCGACACCCTCACAATACAGTTTTGTTGCCTAAGTGATGATCTTAGTGTGCGGTGACTGTCCTTAATTAATGAATGTCGGCCTTTTTCTATTCTTACTGAAATCAAGAGGATTTAATCATTTATTTTACTTTCTTGTTGTTGTTTTAGATATTTACAACTCGATCATTACTTCTACTCGGCAACGAGTCACCTTTCAGCTGTTGAGAAGTGCTACATTTACCGCGCTATTTTTAGCTACAAAATTGTATTATTTGAATGGATTATAAATAAGGACGAAAATGATGAATCTCAGCCGTCATCTGTGTCGACACGGAGACTCGAACCATGTAATCGAACAACCTGTTTGTTTTGAGTAAAATAAAACTACATTCTAGAACCCAATTATGAATTATATTTAGTATTCAGTACCTTCGTTAACATTACTCGCCAAAATGTTTACAAATGTTACACAACCTTGCCTCCCACAAGGAAGCGCTGTCCAGAAAATCCTCCACTCGGAAGGGAATAACATTTCGATGCTACGTAAGATTCATTGTTTGCATAATCGAATGACTGTAAGAAACCATTTCAATACTGACAACTTTGTTTCAAAGAAAACCATTTCAATGTCATATCGAGCGTTCGAAAACCATTTCAATGCAACTTTGTTTCAAAGAAAACCATTTCAATGTCATATCGAGCGTTCGAAAACCATTTCAATGCAACTTTGTTTCAAAGAAAACCATTTCAATGTCATATCGAGCGTTCGAAAACCATTTCAATGCAACTTTGTTTCAAAGAAAACCATTTCAATGTCATATCGAGCGTTCGAAAACCATTTCAATGTCACATCGAGCGTTCGAAAACCATTTCAATGTCACATCGAGCGTTCGAAAACCATTTCAATGCAACTTTGTTTCAAAGAAATTTCAAAGAAAACCATTCGTCAATGTCATCGAGCGTTCGAAAACCATTTCAGTTTTAGCACGTCCAGGTGACTTCTTGTGTTTTGTTTTCGGTAATAATAAAACAATAACCCCTTGCAGAGAAGCTATGGTAGTCTTGCGGTAAAAATGAAAAACGTAAGTTATTTAAGATTAACCTCTTTATTTGACTTTCGGTATTTCACGAGGTTAGAGCGACCGTTATCCTCACACGATTGTACTCAATCATTGTTTCCTTTGAGAAATCACTGACTTGAGACACGAGGGCGAAACAAAAAGATAGAAAGAGAATTCTTCTCAAATCATGAACAATTAAAAGTAGGACTAGGCGGAGATCGAAAAGCGATTGCTTTGTGCCTGTTTGTTTGTTCCGTTGTTTCTTCACACGTCTTTCAAAACGCGATTTAACATATTTAATTGTCATTTTCCCATTTTAAGTTTCTTTTTTGCATTATTTTATTTCAGTGTTCAAATCCTACTTGAGCGAATGTTTTAAGATCGTAATAGTATATAATACATCAAGATGACGACTTGAAGCCTTTTGCTTTTAGCACTATATATAGGAGATTGACGGCGAACTCTAAGGACATAACAACGTAACGGAGGCAATAATGCAAGGTGTTAAAATAGAATGATAAATTTTACTTTTTGTAAACATCTTTACAGGTTAAATGTCATAACTTTGACAAATTGTGCTGTAAAGATCGCTATATTTACAACTGAATAACCATGGAACTCAATACTAAACTGAACTCTCATTATTAAACATGTTGATATGTCTTACAAATGTTCGTTTCTCATGCTTCATATCACTTGTATTGCGGGCTCGTATTATATGTCCCCTACAAACCCAGAATTGAAGTGTTCGTCTTCACACCACCAAAATAGTACACGAACCAGTTCTGTGAAGGAGTTTGTTTTTCAAGCTGGTTTGGTGTTGACATATCCCTAATCTACCTCATCTCGATACTAAAATAACCTCATTCTAACACGACAAAGAGAGATGTTGTTCAGCTATATATCTGCAGCCATGAGCCGGCGATCAGCTTGGTTTCTCGATCTCCTAGTTCACGGTCTATTTTATCTATCGAATTCTGCTTCAGTAGTTTTGCCCGATGTCTTTGTTTACTTTCCTTAAGCGATGTTAAAATGTCGTCGTCTTCGCTGCGGTCTTCTTCGATCGCAAAAGGTGGTGGGAAATAAT
Organism: Actinostola sp. cb2023; assembly: GCA_033675265.1. Lineage (NCBI taxonomy): Eukaryota > Metazoa > Cnidaria > Anthozoa > Actiniaria > Actinostolidae > Actinostola > Actinostola sp. cb2023. The sequence continues at coordinate 132,881 of JAUJYZ010000345.1, read as the reverse complement.
CTGGAAAAAGATCGCTCACACCAGCTTCGCCGATTCCACCAAATTTTGAGCGTTTTAGTAAACCCATTCGCCATCTTCTCTGCGCTCGTAGCCTGGCTACAGTAGCAAGGTCTTGTTGGTTGGTGCGCTCTGAGGAACAATCTCGTTGAGTTTTTTCATTCTTCTTCTCGTGTTCCTGGACGCTATTAGTAGCTTTGTCTACGTCTTGTTTTGGTGTTCTTTTGTTCTGATTTTCATTTTCCTGTTTTGCTGCCGCGATGTCGTCATGTGTATTTTCGTTGCAAGTTATTACGACAGGTTGTCGTTGCGTGTTCCTACACGAGGGGAACACTTTACTGCAACTTTTAGGCCATTGTACTTTGACTCTTGTAGTCCCTAGTGTAGTCCCACTTTTAGTGACGCTGGCTTCTTTGCCGTTGTGTACTGAGTCTTCGGTCTTGGTGTTCGCCATTGTTCAAGACAGCTTTACCTCGTAAATGCAGTAAATCTCTTTATTTTGTAGGTGATATGAAGAAAGCTTTTTGCTATGTTTGATGTTCGTACTGCACAACTTCAGCAAGAAACCTGACTGTACTTACAAATACGTCTTGTTTTATTACATATTGTGGAGTGACGTCACGGTCTAATCTGATTGGTCGAGATAATCGTTCATGATCCCGACATGTCATTATATTACAATTATCGTCTTAATCTTGTACGTCAAATAGTTCCTGTTTCCTATTTTCCCGCCGGTTCTGTTTTTGGTTTATGAAAATAGTATCCCCCGCTTTTTGCACGTAGACGCTTGGCGCTTCTAAACATAGACCACGGTCACAACAATCGGGTCAACTTGTTTTTCTGTTTACTGAAGCGCCAAGCTTGAACGTCATTTAGGCGTTGTTTCATATCTTCTTCAACGTAGTCTGCCATATGAAAGAATTGTATTCTACAGTCAACAAACTGCAATATAGAAACACCCGTTCGTGACTAATGTAATGAGGTTCTATTTTTCATGTATTTTTGTACTATTTTTAGCTCTCTTATCGATACCAACACTTTTGATTGGATTTCCGTTATTTTTACGGCAGTTTAATGGTGTGTATGATTTATTCTTGTAGTGATCATATAGAGGCTGCTGCTGCTTATAACATGCCGAACACAAGGTGTATGATTTATTCTTGTAGTGATCATATAGAGGCTGCTGCTGCTTATAACATGCCGAACACAAGGTGTATGATTTATTCTTGTAGTGATCATATAGAGACTGCTGCTGCTTATAACATGCCGAACACAAGGTGTATGATTTATTCTTGTAGTGATCATATAGAGGCTGCTGCTGCTTATAACATGCCGAACACAAGGTGTATGATTTATTCTTGTAGTGATCATATAGAGGCTGCTGCTGCTTATAACATGCCGAACACAAGGTGTATGATTTATTCTTGTAGTGATCATATAGAGGCTGCTGCTGCTTATAACATGCCGAACACAAGGTGTATGATTTATTCTTGTAGTGATCATATAGAGGCTGCTGCTGCTTATAACATGCCGAACACAAGGTGTATGATTTATTCTTGTAGCGATCATATAGAGGCTGCTGCTGCTTATAACATGCCGAACACAAGGTGTATGATTTATTCTTGTAGTGATCATATAGAGGCTGCTGCTGCTTATAACATGCCGAACACAAGGTGTATGATTTATTCTTGTAGTGATCATATAGAGGCTGCTGCTGCTTATAACATGCCGAACACAAGTGTTTTGTTTATGCACGGCATCTGTAGCTCAGAAAAGCGATGACGTAGTCAGGGATTGATTTACCTGTCAGTAGTTTTAGTCATGAGTGTCTTTACAGACGTTGAATATTTCACTGTCTGCGCTGACAGGTGGAACTAAGAATAACGCAGTTTTCCACGCAGAGTTCAACGATTAAACCTTACTTGTTTTGCCGCATTTCCGGTTATGTGTAAGTTTTTCTCAGAAAAGCTTTCAATCAATGCAGCCTACGTCAGTTGTGTTGTACACCGTGATTATTATATACAAACACTAGAATTGTGTCAATAACATGCTGGTTTTCTCGGCAGTGGCCCGACTAGGGGGTGATTTTGGCCTATTTTACTACTGTATAGGTATGGACTGACTGACGTGTGATAATCTAGCACTTTGTAGCGCGTCGCCTGCAGCCTTGATCTGTCTCTATACTGTCGATCAGTCATACTAAGCTCAAGCAATTGCTAATGTCCCTGCCATATCCCATGGCATTACGGAAATTCCCACTCGCCAATTAAAACCATTCTAAAGTCTCCACTTTCAACTCTGCTGTTTTTAGTCTTTACGTGGGCGAACTCGTGGATATAGCAGCTGTAGCAGTGATCTTGTCGATCCGGAGACAAAACGAGATACAAATTTATAGGAGAAAGAATTGTAAAACAGAACAGGTAGTAGCCCTCGCGTGTAGTAGCCCTCGCGTGTAGTAGCCCTCGCGTGTAGTCGACGCAGCCGATGTGTTTTCAGTGATAAACGTACTGTTCTATAGCTGTTTATTTTAGTGTTTATTTTAGTGTTACAAAGATGAGTTATAAAGTGGATGGTTTTCTATTTCACCGACTGATTATGGTTTTATACATTCATGCTGTAGTCTTAATGTTCATACATTTGTAGGCTTTTATTCCGTTTATAAAGTACAGTCTGATTGCGGTTGGCTAACTACATAACGAATGCACTTAGATTAATACTTCACGATGGTATCGGGCGTCGTTCAACATTGAAAGGTTTTCAACTACTGACCGAGTACAACCGTTTTTGCCTGGTACAACCGTTATGTTTGATTACCATAAGCAATGTAGACCTGTCTATACGCGCATGCGTACATCATTTGCCTGGTACAAACTGCGGTTTTTCAGAAGGAAAACGACTTTCGTCCCTTTCTTTTTTGTCTTTCTTTTTTCTTGCTTGTTAGCTTAGAAATATCAATTAAACCTGTATATTGGTGTTAGTCCCCTAGATAAGCATTCCTTTTGCTTTTGGGGCAAACTCTAAGTGTTATATGTTTTTAAATTAAATAAAAAGAAGAAAACGACGGGTCTGAGTAACGCAAGCGCAATTGGAGGATCAGATTTTGTTTCATGTTCTTATACACGTTTTATATTCACGTGACACGAGCTTTGTGTGCATGCGATTCAACACGACAATGCAGTACCGTAACGACGTAACACTACATGCAGTTTCTTTGCACAGAATCCTGTGGAAAATCAATGTTAGCGATAGTTTTCTATGTAAAGATGATACTAAATCTTTCGATTGGTAACATTCATTAGAAACCCAAACACTGTTAGTATGTATGCAAAAACACCTTGTGTTTACAGTTCATTGCACGTTTGGCGCCAAATTAGCAGGCGCGGTACAGTTGATCCGGTTAACATTGTGAAGATCAATTGACGTCATGAAAAGATTGTTGTAATAAATGATAATGTTTTCAAGGTGTTTGTAGTATCGTTATAGTTGGATAACATTGTTTGTGTGTGGACTGGTTGAACGTTAGAAAACACGTTAATCAAGCAGTCTATAACGGCAGCTATTAAGTAAATGTTGAACTTGTATCGGTCGATCGACGGCAATCGGTCCTTCTTTACTGTCATTGTTTTGGACTGATTCCTTTCAGACAGGTTATGGTGAAACGTATATAAATCGGTGTAGTGTAGTATAGTGTAAGGGATTATAGACTTCAGTGCTCCAGCAACTGATATCTTGAGTAAAACCGTTACGATCAAAACAAGGTTCTTGAACTGATTAAGAAATCAAAGTACGAAATCTCTGTCTGATCTACTGACGTCATTAGTCACGTGATGTGGCAATCGATCTATTATCTACGAGTGAATTATTTATTATTTAAGCAAGGAAAGTGTGGCATCCTGCACGAACTACAACTCGCTACGATATAGTTTATCAGTAACCGCGGGTGACAATAACCGACAAGATTGAGTTTTATCGGCACAATTCGTCGAACATCGTAACACATGCAATCAGTTTGATGAATCTGTCATGAATTTCCAAGCAAAACCAGACTGATGGTGTATTACAGAAGCAGCCAGAGGGGCTGAATTGCGTATTTCAACTAATCCTAATTAGGGACTTGTCAGAATTTTTTTTTCAGGGGCTCAAAAAGGTATGACCCTCCCCCATTTTCCTCCCCCCTCCCCCCTGCTAATTTCTGACAAGTCCCTTAGTTAGCGTTCTTTCTTGAGTGCAGTTTTGTGTACAAGCCCCGCCTACACTTGTTTCCCATGTCAGTTTTCCGTGGTAAGAATGGAGATCGTTAGCTACGTCGAGCTTGTTGACGCGGGAATCAAAACTCTGTTTAATTGGTAACTTAATTCTAGAATCAATTATGAACTGACTACACATCTCTCAAAGTATCAATTATCATCGCCGGGTGAACCAGTTATGGCGGAAGCAGTAAAGGAATTACTGCCGCTTAGTAAAGTTCTAAATATACACAGTACTGACGAGGCGTGGGTTGTATGACTTCCACATACTAAAATGGAATCAATTATTGGAGTAAATTACTGCTTTATACCGAGGTTGTGTAAATTATTATTAATTGTCTGCAATAGTCAAGTCAAGTTTTTGTTCTGACCCGATAGCCTCGACTTGAAACCGTTGTTCAGAGTCATTGGAGTGTAACTTCAGCTATTGTCATGTTACACATTAACATAGAAAGATGCGCGCAATCATAGTTGATATTGTCATCATTAAATCATTCGTTCTATCTTTGCATTTTTCATCCAACATTGTTGCTTTCTATCATGTTGACTTCGCTAGTATTCGCGTCTTGACGTACTGTACATGTTACTGAATAAACAGGAACAAAAGATTACGAGCTTCAGTGACATCAGCGTATTTTAGATTATAATCTCGGGATATATAATACTTCTCTACTCGATTCATGTCCTATTTTCTTCCTGTTTTGGATAATCCTGGAAGTACGACTTTAAGGATCATTTAACGACAAGGATATAAAGGTCCTTGTACGACACAGAACAAGTAATGTACGACTTTAAGGATCATTTAACGACAAGGATATAAAGGTCCTTGTACGACACAGAACAAGTAATGTACGACTTTAAGGATCATTTAACGACAAGGATACGGATATAAAGGTCCTTGTACGACACAGAACAAGTAATGTACGACTTTAAGGATCAGTTAACGACAAGGATATAGAGGTCCTTGTACGACACAGAACAAGTAATGTACGACTTTAAGGATCATTTAACGACAAGGATATAGAGGTCCTTGTACGACACAGAACAAGTAATGTACGACTTTAAGGATCATTTAACGACAAGGATATAAAGGTCCTTGTACGACACAGAACAAGTAATGTACGACTTTAAGGATCATTTAACGACAAGGATATAGAGGTCCTTGTACGACACAGAACAAGTAATGTACGACTTTAAGCCGGATCATTTAACGACAAGGATATAGAGGTCCTTGTACGACACAGAACAAGTAATGTACGACTTTAAGGATCATTTAACGACAAGGATATAGAGGTCCTTGTACGACACAGAACAAGTAATGTACGACTTTAAGGATCATTTAACGACAAGGATATAGAGGTCCTTGTACGACACAGAACAAGTAATGTACGACTTTAAGGATCATTTAACGGCAAGGATATAGAGGTCCTTGTACGACACAGAACAAGTAATGTACGACTTTAAGGATCATTTAACGACAAGGATATAGAGGTCCTTGTACGACACAGAACAAGTAATGTACGACTTTAAGGATCATTTAACGACAAGGATATAGAGGTCCTTGTACGACACAGAACAAGTAATGTACGACTTTAAGGATCATTTAACGACAAGGATATAGAGGTCCTTGTACGACACAGAACAAGTAATGTACGACTTTAAGGATCATTTAACGACAAGGATACGGATATAAAGGTCCTTGTACGACACAGAACAAGTAATGTACGACTTTAAGGATCATTTAACGACAAGGATACGGATATAAAGGTCCTTGTACGACACAGAACAATAATGTACGACTTTAAGGATCATTTAACGACAAGGATATAGAGGTCCTTGTACGACACAGAACAAGTAATGTACGACTTTAAGGATCATTTAACGACAAGGATATAGAGGTCCTTGTACGACACAGAACAAGTAATGTACGACTTTAAGGATCATTTAACGGCAAGGATATAGAGGTCCTTGTACGACACAGAACAAGTAATGTACGACTTTAAGGATCATTTAACGACAAGGATATAGAGGTCCTTGTACGACACAGAACAAGTAATGTACGACTTTAAGGATCATTTAACGACAAGGATATAGAGGTCCTTGTACGACACAGAACAAGTAATGTACGACTTTAAGGATCATTTAACGACAAGGATATAGAGGTCCTTGTACGACACAGAACAAGTAATGTACGACTTTAAGGATCATTTAACGACAAGGATATAGAGGTCCTTGTACGACACAGAACAAGTAATGTACGACTTTAAGGATCATTTAACGACAAGGATATAGAGGTCCTTGTACGACACAGAACAAGTAATGTACGACTTTAAGGATCATTTAACGACAAGGATATAGAGGTCCTTGTACGACACAGAACAAGTAATGTACGACTTTAAGGATCATTTAACGACAAGGATATAGAGGTCCTTGTACGACACAGAACAAGTAATGTACGACTTTAAGGATCATTTAACGACAAGGATATAGAGGTCCTTGTACGACACAGAACAAGTAATGTACGACTTTAAGGATCATTTAACGACAAGGATATAGAGGTCCTTGTACGACACAGAACAAGTAATGTACGACTTTAAGGATCATTTAACGACAAGGATATAAAGGTCCTTGTACGACACAGAACAAGTAATGTACGACTTTAAGGATCATTTAACGACAAGGATATAGAGGTCCTTGTACGACACAGAACAAGTAATGTACGACTTTAAGGATCATTTAACGACAAGGATATAGAGGTCCTTGTACGACACAGAACAAGTAATGTACGACTTTAAGGATCATTTAACGACAAGGATATAGAGGTCCTTGTACGACACAGAACAAGTAATGTACGACTTTAAGGATCATTTAACGACAAGGATACGGATATAAAGGTCCTTGTACGACACAGAACAAGTAATGTACGACTTTAAGGATCATTTAACGACAAGGATATAGAGGTCCTTGTACGACACAGAACAAGTAATGTACGACTTTAAGGATCATTTAACGACAAGGATATACGGATATAAAGGTCCTTGTACGACACAGAACAAGTAATGTACGACTTTAAGGATCATTTAACGACAAGGATATAGAGGTCCTTGTACGACACAGAACAAGTAATGTACGACTTTAAGGATCATTTAACGACAAGGATATAAAGGTCCTTGTACGACACAGAACAAGTAATGTACGACTTTAAGGATCATTTAACGACAAGGATATAGAGGTCCTTGTACGACACAGAACAAGTAATGTACGACTTTAAGGATCATTTAACGACAAGGATATAAAGGTCCTTGTACGACACAGAACAAGTAATGTACGACTTTAAGGATCATTTAACGACAAGGATACGGATATAAAGGTCCTTGTACGACACAGAACAAGTAATGTACGACTTTAAGGATCATTTAACGACAAGGATATAGAGGTCCTTGTACGACACAGAACAAGTAATGTACGACTTTAAGGATCATTTAACGACAAGGATATAGAGGTCCTTGTACGACGAACACAGAACAGTAATGTACGACTTTAAGGATCATTTAACGACAAGGATATAAAGGTCCTTGTACGACACAGAACAAGTAATGTACGACTTTAAGGATCATTTAACGACAAGGATATAAAGGTCCTTGTACGACACAGAACAAGTAATGTACGACTTTAAGGATCATTTAACGACAAGGATATAAAGGTCCTTGTACGACACAGAACAAGTAATGTACGACTTTAAGGATCATTTAACGACAAGGATATAAAGGTCCTTGTACGACACAGAACAAGTAATGTACGACTTTAAGGATCATTTAACGACAAGGATATAGAGGTCCTTGTACGACACAGAACAAGTAATGTACGACTTTAAGGATCATTTAACGGCAAGGATATAGAGGTCCTTGTACGACACAGAACAAGTAATGTACGACTTTAAGGATCATTTAACGACAAGGATATAGAGGTCCTTGTACGACACAGAACAAGTAATGTACGACTTTAAGGATCATTTAACGACAAGATATAGAGGTCCTTGTACGGACACAGAACAAGTAATGTACGACTTTAAGGATCATTTAACGACAAGGATATAGAGGTCCTTGTACGACACAGAACAAGTAATGTACGACTTTAAGGATCATTTAACGACAAGGATATAGAGGTCCTTGTACGACACAGAACAAGTAATGTACGACTTTAAGGATCATAACGACAAGGATATAGAGGTCCTTGTACGACACAGAACAAGTAATGTACGACTTTAAGGATCATTTAACGACAAGGATATAGAGGTCCTTGTACGACACAGAACAAGTAATGTACGACTTTAAGGATCATTTAACGACAAGGATATAGAGGTCCTTGTACGACACAGAACAAGTAATGTACGACTTTAAGGATCATTTAACGACAAGGATATAAAGGTCCTTGTACGACACAGAACAAGTAATGTACGACTTTAAGGATCATTTAACGACAAGGATATAGAGGTCCTTGTACGACACAGAACAAGTAATGTACGACTTTAAGGATTTTAACGACAAGGATCATTTAACGACAAGGATATAAAGGTCCTTGTACGACACAGAACAAGTAATGTACGACTTTAAGGATCATTTAACGACAAGGATATAGAGGTCCTTGTACGACACAGAACAAGTAATGTACGACTTTAAGGATCATTTAACGACAAGGATATAGAGGTCCTTGTACGACACAGAACAAGTAATGTACGACTTTAAGGATCATTTAACGACAAGGATATAAAGGTCCTTGTACGACACAGAACAAGTAATGTACGACTTTAAGGATCATTTAACGACAAGGATATAGAGGTCCTTGTACGACACAGAACAAGTAATGTACGACTTTAAGGATCATTTAACGACAAGGATATAGAGGTCCTTGTACGACACAGAACAAGTAATGTACGACTTTAAGGATCATTTAACGACAAGGATATAAAGGTCCTTGTACGACACAGAACAAGTAATGAACGACTTTAAGGATCATTTAACGACAAGGATATAGAGGTCCTTGTACGACACAGAACAAGTAATGTACGACTTTAAGGATCATTTAACGACAAGGATATAGAGGTCCTTGTACGACACAGAACAAGTAATGTACGACTTTAAGGATCATTTAACGACAAGGATACGGATATAAAGGTCCTTGTACGACACAGAACAAGTAATGTACGACTTTAAGGATCATTTAACGACAAGGATATAAAGGTCCTTGTACGACACAGAACAAGTAATGTACGACTTTAAGGATCATTTAACGACAAGGATATAGAGGTCCTTGTACGACACAGAACAAGTAATACGACTTTAAGGATCATTTAACGACAAGGATATAGAGGTCCTTGTACGACACAGAACAAGTAATGTACGACTTTAAGGATCATTTAACGACAAGGATATAGAGGTCCTTGTACGACACAGAACAAGTAATGTACGACTTTAAGGATCATTTAACGACAAGGATATATCCTTGGTCCTTGTACGACACAGAACAAGTAATGTACGACTTTAAGGATCATTTAACGGCAAGGATATAGAGGTCCTTGTACGACACAGAACAAGTAATGTACGACTTTAAGGATCATTTAACGACAAGGATATAGAGGTCCTTGTACGACACAGAACAAGTAATGTACGACTTTAAGGATCATTTAACGACAAGGATATAGAGGTCCTTGTACGACACAGAACAAGTAATGTACGACTTTAAGGATCATTTAACGACAAGGATATAGAGGTCCTTGTACGACACAGAACAAGTAATGTACGACTTTAAGGATCATTTAACGACAAGGATATAGAGGTCCTTGTACGACACAGAACAAGTAATGTACGACTTTAAGGATCATTTAACGACAAGGATATAGAGGTCCTTGTACGACACAGAACAAGTAATGTACGACTTTAAGGATCATTTAACGACAAGGATATAGAGGTCCTTGTACGACACAGAACAAGTAATGTACGACTTTAAGGATCATTTAACGACAAGGATATAAAGGTCCTTGTACGACACAGAACAAGTAATGTACGACTTTAAGGATCATTTAACGACAAGGATATAGAGGTCCTTGTACGACACAGAACAAGTAATGTACGACTTTAAGGATCATTTAACGACAAGGATATAGAGGTCCTTGTACGACACAGAACAAGTAATGTACGACTTTAAGGATCATTTAACGACAAGGATATAGAGGTCCTTGTACGACACAGAACAAGTAATGTACGACTTTAAGGATCATTTAACGACAAGGATATAGAGGTCCTTGTACGACACAGAACAAGTAATGTACGACTTTAAGGATCATTTAACGACAAGGATATAGAGGGTCCTTGTACGACACAGAACAAGTAATGTACGACTTTAAGGATCATTTAACGACAAGGATATAGAGGTCCTTGTACGACACAGAACAAGTAATGTACGACTTTAAGGATCATTTAACGACAAGGATATAGAGGTCCTTGTACGACACAGAACAAGTAATGTACGACTTTAAAGGATCATTTAACGACAAGGATATAAAGGTCCTTGTACGACACAGAACAAGTAATGTACGACTTTAAGGATCATTTAACGACAAGGATATAGAGGTCCTTGTACGACACAGAACAAGGGCCTTTGATTTGCTCAGTTATTAAATCCTCTGTCTAGGATTAAAACGACATCGTAATCTTTTTTGTGCAACTGAGTGAACTCTGAAAGACGTGGGCTATAAATAGGTTGTAGGTCGTGTTTCTCATTGTGTACATGTATTTCAATTCAATAGACGTGGGCTATAAATAGGCTGTAGGTCGTGTTTCTCATTTGTGTACATGTATTTCAATTCAATAGACGTGGGCTATAAATAGGTTGTAGGTCGTGTTTCTCATTGTGTACATGTATTTCAATTCAATAGACGTGGGCTATAAATAGGTTGTAGGTCGTGTTTCTCATTGTGTACATGTATTTCAATTCAATAGACGTGGGCTATAAATAGGTTGTAGGTCGTGTTTCTCATTGTGTACATGTATTTCAATTCAATAGACGTGGGCTCAGGCAACAAAGTCGAGTGAACTACGCAACGAATGATCAGGCAACAAATCGTAAACATTCATAACAACAATGCATTGTAAAACATGTCGTCAATACTTAGTTTTCCTGTCTGTATTACAATGAAATGGATCATGCAATATGTTGAATTACTTATATTAGGCGTAGTATCAGATCGAACGTTTGATCGTTACATTCGACTTCCGTGTTTACATTCTTTGTTCTCATTGACCTTTTATCAGATCGAACGTTTGATCGTTACATTCGACTTCCGTGTTTACATTCTTTGTTCTCATTGACCTTTTATCAGATCGAACGTTTGATCGTTACATTCGACTTCCGTGTTTACATTCTTTGTTCTCATTGACCTTTTATCAGATCGAACGTTTGATCGTTACATTATTTCGCAAGGTCAGTGAGAAAAATAAGAAGGTAAACCTACAGGAAGTGGAAGTGATGTAACGTTGTTTAAAATTCACAATACATACATGTACGTGAATCATCAACCTTGAGCTACGCGCTCATTAGCCTGCGCGCTCATACATTTACGTGAATTAGGATAATCAACCTTGAGCTACGCGCTCATTAGCCTGCGCGCTCATCTTCGGGTTGCCATGTGTGTTGCGGAAAATTTAAAGGTGCGCGTAACTAGCTTAATGTTCTAGATGTACTGTTACTATAGCAACATGGTATGACTGACCAGCTAGTGGTACATGTATTTTCATTATTTCAAAATCAGATTTCAACAAGAAAAGAAAGTAAGAGTCGTGCATTTCTGCATTACACCGTTTGACCAAGTATTGATGACTGATCTCATGGCGCAGCGCGTGGGGTCAGCCATAATTGATGTAGGGACTTGGCTCTCGTCTCACTCACTGGTCTTTCGGTTGGCGCGTAGTTTTGTTTCGTGCCATCCAATGCATTTTCCAAACAAAATCTCGCGCATTGGGTTTCCTGTGGTAGATACGTCACGGCTGCAGTCTACGTCGGTTACCACAGGGAAACCAATTAGTAAAACGAGCGCGCGCATTGGGTTTCCTGTGGTAGATACGTCACGGCTGCAGTCTACGTCGGTTACCACAGGGAGACCAATTAGTAAAACGAGCGCGCGCATTGGGTTTCCTGTGGTAGATACGTCACGGCTGCAGTCTACGTCGGTTACCACAGGGAGACCAATTAGTAAAACGAGCGCGCGCATTGGGTTTCCTGTGGTAGATACGTCACGGCTGCAGTCTACTTCGGTTACCACAGGGAAACCAATTAGTAAAACGAGCGCGCGCATTGGGTTTCCTGTGGTAGATACGTCACGGCTGCAGTCTACGTCGGTTACCACAGGGAGACCAATTAGTAAAACGAGCGCGCGTATTGGGTTTCCTGTGGTAGATACGTCACGGCTGCAGTCTACTTCGGTTACCACAGGGAGACCAATTAGTAAAACGAGCGTGCGCATTGGGTTTCCTGTGGTAGATACGTCACGGCTGCAGTCTACGTCGGTTACCACAGGGAGACCAATTAGTAAAACGAGCGCGCGCAAAAGGTTAATGTGAACAAATGCAAATATTAGGAAAAACATTTCTCAGAAAAGAAACATGGCTTTGCACTTGTGGCACTAGTCTCTACGTCGTCTCGGTAGACCATCGTCCGTATTGGGTTGTGGCACTAGTCTAGTCTCGGTAGAACCAATCCCGAGCGTGCGTGGCACTAGTCTAGTCTCAGTAGAGACCAATTAGTAAAACGAGCGCGCGCAAAAGGTTAATGTGAACAAATGCAAATATTAGGAAAAACCATTGTGGCACTAGTCTAGTCTCGGTAGAATCGTCCCTTTGTGGCACTAGTCTAGTCTCGGTAGAACCGTCCCTTTGTGGCACTAGTCTAGTCTCTGTAGAATCGTCCCTTTGTGGCACTAGTCTAGTCTCTGTAGAATCGTCCCTTTGTGGCACTAGTCTAGTCTCTGTAGAATCGTCCCTTTGTGGCACTAGTCTAGTCTCGGTAGAATCGTCCCTTTGTGGCACTAGTCTAGTCTCGGTAGAATCGTCCCTTTGTGGCACTAGTCTAGTCTCTGTAGAATCGTCCCTTTGTGGCACTAGTCTAGTCTCGGTAGAATCGTCCCTTTGTGGCACTAGTCTAGTCTCGGTAGAATCGTCCCTTTGTGGCACTAGTCTAGTCTCGGTAGAATCGTCCCTTTTTCTATTTCAGACAGTTTGTATTTTGGTCGTGTGTTGTGAGTTGATGATATTTTCCCCGTTTCCTCTACAATTTCTTTGTGTGTGTGTGGCTCAGTAAGCAATCATAATTATTGTTCGACTTTAGTGAAGATATGATTATTGTACAGGTTTTGCTACTCTGCGATGGAGTGGAACTATTTTCCAACGATAAAAGCAAATTACAACAACGAAAAGAAAAAAACTTAGTCTGCAAGCAAAAACACTCTCTCCACTCTGCGCCTTCACCAGCTACACAGAGCAAGCAACTACTCGTGTAACCTAGCAACTACTCGTGTAACCTAGCAACTACTCGGTGTAGCCTAGCAACCAACCGTATTTAGCGAGCATACTCGCTGCAGTGTCTGCATGGTTATCTCGGGATGAGTTATCGTGTTGTTCTTGGTTCCTAAAGTGATATTGTCTCTAGTTTACTCTTTGTTCTGTCAAACCTTGTGATTAACGATTCCCCATTGATAACATTCGCTTTCTTTCTACTGCAGTTAGTACTTGCAATGTCAAAACCAATTCAGTCTTGTTAATAATAATAATAATAATAATAATAATAATAATAATAATAATAATAATAATAATAATAATAATAATAATAATAATAATAATAATAATAATAATAATAATAATAATAATAATAATAATAATAATAATAATAATAATAATAATAATAATAATAATAATAATAAATGGCTTTATTTAAAGAGGGTGACAAAATATAACTATATAAATATTTCTAACTTTTGCAAACAGCAGAATCCTTGAGTTTGTCAGTAGCTTCCTGACCTTGGTATCGACCATTGTCACAACTCACCTTGGGTATTGACCTAATTACGTCACTCGCCACCTGTACCCAGTAATCACGTGATCATGAACCAATCACAATGCATGCACGGTCCTTGCTCTTTTTGCTCTCTCCCTTGCTTCGAGGGTTTTTCTCCGGGTACTCCGGTTTTCCTCCCTCAATAAAAACGAACTAGTGAGCTGAAAGTTGTATGTATAGAATATTAGAATGTAGTGGTAGTGTGTGTGAGAGTACAGTGTCTCCCAATTAGTGTGCTGAAAGTTGTATGCATAGAATATTAGAATGTAGTGGTAGTGTGTGTGAGAGTACAGTGTCTCCCAATTAGTGCGCAAGCGCTAAAATACATTGGACACTTAAATAAACAGTTATATGTTTTTTAGCTTCTTCTTGAGCCGGTTTGCACACTACTGGACTTCCGCTACGATGTTTATTCGTTTCTTTGTACGATGGTTATGTTGACGCCATTGTCACGAATACTCACTTTTATCAAAGTTCCTTTCATAATAATGAGAAGCCATATCTATTGGTAATAACATGGTGTATCTGTTACTGTAATATTGGAATCTGCATTCTCTGTCGTCGCAGTAACACAGTTCCCGTTTTTACGCCATCTTCTATCGTTTGTTCAGTATCAAGTATAATAGCATTATAATATCTCAATATAGGATTGGAGGCGCGTGATTTTGCTGATGTTGCATCTCATATCACGCAGTATGGTTGATTAGTTATATAGTAATTACCCCAATGTCAGGTCAATTATATACACAGTCATTTTGATATTCGTCTAGATAAAACTGTTGTATTTCGCTATACTAATGTGACTTATTAATTCAGCCGGGCTGACAAGTTACTGCTGACGGCAGTTCTTATTCAGGATAAAAATAGAACGAATTTAGGCAGGTGCGCGCGCGGCGTGTTTGAAGGATGTTTGTGGTTGCTTAGATTCGCAGGTCTGTCAATATCGTAGTGTTGTAACTTGTACAAGAAAAGGAAAACTGCAAGACAAACAGCACACTGTCTGGATTAGTTTAAAAGACAGTCGGCTAGTTTTTAGAAAGAAAGAAAGAAATGAGAGAGTGAGATGAAGGAAAACAAGAAAACTGTCTTGTATAATAATCAACGATAATACAGGAGATGTTTTTGTATTTTGTTAGTTCGTTTTGTCTGATCTCTTCATATCACGTAACTCGCGCTCTCAAACTCGTCACGGTTATTTTGGGTCGATTATTCATTCTAAATTTCGATTTTCAGTCGACTAAGAAAAACTTTTTATGTCAAAAAAACTGCATGAAATGCGAAAGCTGAGTAACAAAGTTGGTGCAATTTCTATTCTGTTGAAGGAAATAGTGGAGAAAACATTTAAAAAATGAAGAAAGAGAAAGAATACTGGAAGAAATAAGTGGAATAGAATACAGATGAGAACAGGATGGTAGAAAGGAATACTCAAGAATTGATCATTTCTTCCCTCAATCCTTTGTTGTAGAATCTTTTTGATTTTATATCTAAATTCAGTGAACGCCGAGAAGCTGTAGTACATCTAAAAATAGATGCACCTGTATACCAAGGTTATCAGTTGTGCTTATCTCGGTGGTAGTAACCCTGGGGGGAAAGACGTTTGACTTTATGTGCGCCGAATCGTTGTTACGAATACTGATTGTGCGGTTCAGCAATTGTGATTTTATCGTATTTTATTATATACATATATATTATATTATACAGTATTTACAGTCATTTGCAAAAATTCTGGCCGCTACAATATATCAATATATCGGGTGCATTATGGGTAATTAAATAATACTATTTTGAGTTTCCTAACTTATTAACTGAAGCAAAATTTACAAACAACAAACGTATGACTAAAATAAACATTATACTAAATATTTATGCCAACTTTGCTGGCGTTAACCCGCTTTAAGGGGAATTTGCTATTATTTAAGTACCCATAATGCACCCGATATATTGATATATTGATATTTCGTAGCGGCCAGAATTTTTGCAAATGACTGTATATTGATTTATATTATATTATTATATTATATAATTATTGTTGTTGTTGTTGTTGTTATTATTATTATTATTATTATTATTATTATTATTATTATTAAAAAATACTATTATTATTATTATTATTATTCATTATTATTACTACTACTATTACTATTACTATTGTTATTATTAGTATTAGTATTAGTTTCCGGTATTAGTATAACAACTTTATTTCGGAAGAGGATGACATGCACCTATAGTCAACAACTCAGTCAGCTTGTTTGTCGTTAATTAACCACACCAACTCAGTAACACACAGGTGCAAAACACACACATGAATAAAACCACTTTACATCTGGCCTGCAGTCTATTAGCAGTCATCATATCGTTTCGGCAATGATTTGTGTTCATTTCTAGAGCAATAAATCATGTTAAAAACCAGCTGAACACATGTTGAAATGAGATCATTTTTATTACAAAGTTTTAACCTTGGGCGACATGAACGATTGCATCACATGAAAACATAGTACTTGGCCGTGCGGAATGGCGTGTTAGCGGTCAGGATGTTATGACCGCCGATCTTTTGTTCAAGTTTGATGTTTATAAATCTTTTGTGGAAGTTTGGTTCTGTTTATACAAAACATAGCTTGAAAACGTTATCTTGCTAATAGTAAAGCAAGTATTTATTCTCTATTGATTTACTGTATTTTGCTTTATGTATCGTAGTCCAACTATCATTTAGCCATCTTTCACGATGTTTACGTGTCCAAAAAACCGCATCCAAGAATTCACTATTTTTTTCGCATCATCTTGTTTTTCGTCTCTTTTCTCGTCGTCCTGCCAAGCACTGTTCCTGATAGCTTGCTTGGCCAATCCAAACTCTCTCGTAGGACTCAGCGACTGCCATGTTGCTTCAAAACTGAGTTTCGTCGCTGCGTCGTTCTTTGGGAAGAAATCCGGAAACAGCGAGGCTCCGTCGTCGAGATCGAAGTTCCAGCCGGAAGTATCGTTGAGATTTCTCATAGAAAACCTCGAGCTAGCAGAACGAAAGAAGTCTTCACCGTCCATGTATTTAAACTTGGCCTTAAAAAACGACCCACTCGTGAGATCATCAAAATGTCTCGACGAAGTGAGTTCAAGTTCTTTCTCGTCGTCACTCTTTTTCGTTTCTTTATTCGGCGCAGAGGAGGGATTCTCTGATATTTCTTTTGCTGAGGGATTGGTTGTAGTTTTTTCATTTGCAGAAATTGTTTTGGTATGTTTCTTAGTGATAGTTTTTGGTAGTGAAGGTTTTGATGCTTTTACTGCTTGATGTCGTTGAACCAGACGAAAAGACTGAAGACGTTGTATTTTGTGTAGATTTAGTAGCACTTGCAGTGTAGATTGACGATCTGCCAAACTTTCCCTCAGTAATGCTTGAATTCCACGTACTGCTTAATGTACTTTCTTCATGGGCATCAGAAATACGGGAAAATGAATCACCTTTGCTACCTCCCCTTGATACCACTGTAAATGCAGACCCTTCAGACGAGAACGCCATATTGTAGACTTTAGTAGACCTGAACACTTTGATTAAAATATTCAACCTTTATAACATTGATAGCCTCGATCCCATGACATGGCTTGGTTACTAAGGGTGTGAAGGTTTCTGTGATCTGATTGGAAGAAAGATTGCAATTGAACCAAAGTCGGCGCATGATAGTGGTGATTAGGAATAACGTGTTCCAAGTTCAAAGAGTCCAATTATTAAAACCAAGGCCTATTTGTGTTCGAGATATGGATCTACTGAACAGCAGCAACTCGTGTCACTTCACGTCAATAATACAACTCAACTAAGTACAAAATTGTTTAGATTTATAAAATCATATCTGCGATAATCAATCAATAACGTGTATTGATGCTGGTAAAGGTAGCTTGAATAATAATAATAATAATAATAATAATAATAATAATAATAATAATAATAATAATAATAATAATAATAATAATAAATAATAATAATAATAATAATAATAATAATAATAATAATAATAATAGAAATGGAAACTTATCATAGTTCTTTATCAGTAATAATAATAATAATAATAATAATAAAATAATATCATAGTTCTTTATCAATAATAATAATAATAATAATAATAATAATAGAAATGGAAACTTATCGTAGTTCTTTATCAGTAATAATAATAATAATAATAATATAATAATAATAATAGAAATGGAAACTTAAGTTCTTTATAGTTAATAATAATAATAATAATAATAATAATAATAGAAATGGAAACTTAACATTTCTTTATCAGTAATAATAATAATAATAATAATAATAATAATAATAATAATAATAATAATAATAATAGAAATGGAAACTTATCGTAGTTCTTTATCAGTAATAATAATAATAATAATAATAATAATAATAATAATAATAATAATATTTATTTGTATAGCGCTCTAACGAACTATTGACACTAGCTTACAAACTAACAAGTACTTAAGTCGTCAATGCATTAGTGTGTGTATATACGGTAATTATTGTTGTACTAATGACAATTATCGACCAAGGCCGAGTACTCTAAGCTGTTTGTACGCTAGGTCACGTTCCTATGGTAACCATGGCTTGTTTACGGTGCTTTGTCACGTTCATAATGTGACTTGTTTTTGATCACTCTCTACTCAATACTCAGCTAAACCAACTGATCCTTCTATATATGGCCCGCGCGAATGAGGGTTTATCATGTAATTACAAAACTCATAGCTGGAAAGAGCTCGTTGAAATTAGTAAAAATGTGAAGTTTGGAAAAGATCGCTCCACAAATTACGAAGATATGAATTTTCAAAAATCGAAATTTTACATGAAAACCTTTGGAAATTACGCTTGGAGGCAACTCTTGCCTATCAACAAAGGTTTTCATACAAAATTTCGATTTTTGAATATTCATATCTTCGCAATTTGTGGAGCGATCTTTTCCAAACTTCACATTTTTACTAATTTCAACGAGCTCTTTCCAGCTATGATAATCATTTTTTTTGTCCTATGAGTTTTGAAATTATGTGATAAACCCTCATTTCAGTACTACAACTAACCGTCTGTACTCGGTTTGTACAACAGGTTAGTAGGCTAGCATGAGTAACAATACATTCTAAAATCAAGACAAAGTCTCAAAAGCCTCCTTTCCTTAAATTATTTATTATTATTAGTAACTAGTAGATTAGTAACTAGTAGATTAGTAACTAGTAGATTAGTAACTGTTGTAGTTGTTGAAGAACGGGTCAACAGCTCAGCGTATTGATGCACGCAGGAAGCTGCTAAGCACGAGCGAAGCGTAAGAGTAGCACGAGGCGTAGCTTGAAGGGTATCATGGGAAAATGTATATGAATATTTCAGCCAATCACGTTAGTGATTGTTGAGGTGATGCAGCGGTGTCTCTTTGTGGTGAGTCTGTTTTACTTAATGGTGGCAGCAGTGTGATCGAGATGCACACTTTAATAGTTAATAAAGTGATATTGGTGCTTGCGGGTTGTCTGAGACCAGAATGTAGAATTACAATAGACATAAACATATCTCTCTCTGCTTATTTGTATAGAGTCACGCAACTGTTCAGGCATCGACAAGTCAGGCCGTTTTTGTTTGACGGATTATGGTTTATTAATTACAGTATTATACGTTAATGGTATTGATAGTCAAAGATAAAGGCGTTTTACTTTTCCAATCTGATGTTAATACACACGATGGTCATTTCTCGTCAGCATACTGCATGGCTGAATGAGATTTATAGCAACACATCCATAATTAGTTGACTAATATCCACAATGATGTAAAGGCTTTTGCAATTCATTTCCTATGTAGCAGTTCTCTTAGTGTTTTGTGTCGTACGCTGATTGTTATTGCATGTTGTGATGCAACTGAGTTAATGTATTCAGACCGAATCAAACCACAAAGAGTATTTTCAGAGTGTGGGCTCTGAGTTATCACTCGACTGATTGTAATAGTTTGTTGAGGAGGAAAAAACTGATTGGACCATGGAAATCTACAACTGCCACGACGTACATAACCAGGTGGATTATTGAATACAAAAACCAAACACATTGAATATTAATTGCACAAGAAAACCTGGTTCAGTTTATGAAGGTAAACACAAAGCCAAAGAAAGTTTTTTTAAGCTTGGTTTTTCACCTCCGTCGTTTTCGCGACATATTTTTCTTGCATATGCTTTGCTTGGCATCTTTCTTGCTTGCAATTCAAAGTCGCAGACGGCAAATCCTTTCCAATAAGTCGAAGTTCTTGTTAGGGATTGAATACATGGACTGTTTGGATGAAATCAGTTTTTTTCTATTTTAATGTGTTATTAGTTAATCTTCCTCCCCCGCCATTGACTCTACATGTAACAAGCAATTACCGAGACTGCTAGAAGACACCGTGTAGATGGTTAACATGACTGACGTGCGCTCAGTCTAATACTTCATAGTATACTACAAGGTATGTATGTATCTCAGTTGTTTTTTCTACGGTCGTTACTTCTGTCAGTACCAGCGTTCATTCCAAACGGATAGTGATATCTCACTTATTATTCAATTAGCCGACACAACTCGCAAGGTACTTCCCTTTAATTGTGGCGTCGTTCGAAAATATTTAGTTTGTGTTCAGTAAATTCTCTTTCCAACCTAATGTCTTTTGGTCGAGGTTTTCTTTGTAACATTTACAATGTTTTGAGAAGGATTTTTGTACAAAAAGATCTGGTTGCGGCGTGTTTTTTTTGTCTAAAAACATGCCAGCTTTCGTTGCTTTAAAAATGGCGGCACGCTGTTTACTCAATCTGTGTTATTTTTATATGCTTAACGTAGTTGAATGATAGTCTTGTGTGATTGTTATTCTATTTAATGTCTTTATTTCGACATCACTTCTATTTTGAGGTGATTTTTCCTTCTCTGAGTTCTGTTAATACATCATAAAAGTATAATGTATTATTCATTAGTGCAATGAATATCCACAGTAGGTAACAATGACATGAATATCAAGTATAAACATTATTGCAAGTATTTCCTTACTAATATACGATAGTTTATGCTTTACACTGCGGGACACTTGATCAACGATGATAGAAAACAAACTCATAACAAACTAACATATCTCAATATGAATAATAAATTGCATGAGTTTTTCCTTGATTATCATTTCATAGAAGGATCATTTGGACCATGTTTTGTTTTAATGAACAATGAAACTGCGTATCGATCTTGACAAAGATGACTCGGTCGCGAAAGCGTTATCTCCTAAGGTCGTTCACGACACACAAAACCATGACAGCTGAAACTGAATTGTATTAAAGACACCGGCAGGTACCATGATGGCGGACTGCGTGGAGGTCGTGCTGTTCAAGTCTCGAGTACTGAGTTCGTACAAAATGACAAAGACAATCAGCGACACGTGCGACAGCGGTAACCATGACAGCGGTAACCATGACAGCGTTAACCATGATGTATGGTTACTGGAAATGAAGTATGTTGTAAAATACAAACCGGAATACGAAGAGAAGACAATCAATCATGATAGCAATCAGACCTCCATGCTCAGCATGGAATACAAACCAAGGTGCTATTCGCACGGTCGAGGCTTACTGAGCATATTCAAAGTTTAAACTGGTTTACTAAACAGGTTTAGAAAATCATCTACAAACGCTGCATATAACCTTTGGTGTTAAACTACATGTAAACATGTCCTTTATCTTATACTGACACCATATAAATTATCTACACACACTACATAACCTTTGGTGTTAAACTACATGTAAACATGTCCTTTATCTTATACTGACACCATATAAATTATCTACACACACTACATAACCTTTGGTGTTAAACTACATGTAAACATGTCCTTTATCTTATACTGACACCATATAAATCATCTACACACACTACATAACCTTTGGTGTAAAACTACATGTAAACATGTCCTTTATCTTATACTGACACCATATAAATTATCTACACACACTACATAACCTTTGGTGTTAAACTACATGTAAACATGTCCTTTATCTTATACTGACACCATATAAATTCCAGGTAGTTTGACTATTTTAAAATTATATCCGTTTTCGTTTTCGAATCAAGAAGGCCCTTACAGACGAGCATGTTTCTATGACAAGTATCCTTCACAAGTTTACTTGCTCGTGTGTATGAACAACGTTACAAGTTTTCTTTGACAAGTTGCCTTGTTCAAATGGCTAGTAAATAGCTAATTGCATAATCGTTGTCGGGTTGAAAATCATGAAAGCTATGACCAAAAGGAATTCTGGGAAATTGAAACTCTCAAATAACACCGTCAAATCATCGACCTTTTTATCCAGACTTTTAGGATCTTAGTTAAATAGTTCATATACCTTCAAAACTATGAGAACATTGAATATATCTGTATGTAATGCGGGTCATGAACTGATTTCCCATCCATCCTTGCGGTCTTATCTTCTATGATATATGCTTTTCAACCCGACAACGATTATGCAATTAGCTATATACCAGTTTTTAAACAAGTGCACTTGACAAGCAAAAACGTGACAAGTTTGTCTTTACAGATGAGCAAATACTGAAAACTTGTCATAGAATACTTGCTCGTCTGAAAGGGCCTTAAAGCCGCGTCTACACGAGCAAGTTTTCCTTGACAAGCAAAACTTGTTCGTGTAGATGGAGAAAAATAATAATGGTCAACAAAAATGTTCTTACAAAAACAAACAGTTAAAAAAAGAAGAAAAAAATTTGGCACAGCGAGGAATCGAACTCGGGCCTTGCATGTCCTTGTGCTTCTAACACGCTGTGTTTCTGTGCGAGCCACGGGACCATAGTAATATTTGCACAACAATAGACAGTCCGTTCACAACATACGGTGACTCAGCATAATGTCTGGGAGTATGGGCCTTTTTTGGATGAATTACCGGCAATCATCTCTTGAACCTGGGGGTCCAGGGTTCGAGTCCCAGCCGTGACATGTTTTTTATTTATTTATTTTCATTCCTTTTTTTTCTTTTGTTATTGTTTGTTTGTTTTCTTTTTTGGAATTGTTTACATATTTCTTCTTTTTTTGTAATTTTTTTTTGCGGTAAAGTAAATCATATTGATAAGGTTTCACCTCTTCTCCTTCTCTGAGTCCTAGGTCCAGTTTACTATTTACCATTTACTAAATAAACCCCTCGAATTTAAGCTTCGTTTCTCGGCCAACTGTTTATTTTTCGGGCCAACTCTCAGCCGCGAACATTATCTATACGCACGTCTTCTGTAAATATAACACTCGGCTCGGAAAAACCACATTCGAACATTGCATATTTTGTTGACTTTTTCGTGTTTTTCGAACTGCATTATCTACCAAGACCTTTATTTCCAGGTGACTCGCTAAAATTAACGGAACTGTTGTTCTGCCATTACAATTTAGATAATTTCATTTTTCTCAAAAGTGGGAGATATCATCTCAAAACTGGGGATTCAAACAGGTTAGTTTTGAACCAATAAGATTTCATTCGAAATCCTAAATTACCACGGTCAGTGAAATTGTACCACGTGACCCATTTTGACCAATGGGCGCGCGCGAAAATTTATCGATGGGTTATAATAATTAATCGATATTCAACACACACAAGAATGATAGATCCACCTGCTTAAAGAGTGCATAGCGCAAATAGCATAATCAATTCATTAGATAACAACATCAACTTATCTATTAGATATAGAACAAGACCCCTGAACACAGACCTCATATGAGTAACATATCCATGGTCAAAGTTATGACCAAATCAATACTAGTCATACTTAGCTAATGCTTGCTTGTGATTGGATAATACGGAATCAAGATAAAAATAATCATGTGGTTTGGCGAACTTCTGTCCAAGTGGGCCGCAAGGTTCGTGTTAGCCTATGTAGCCAGGCTCTAGGTGAAAGGATGGGGAGGGGTGGGGGAAAAGGGGAGGGGGACTGGAGAGGAGTGGACTACGGTATTTATAAATGTGTACGTATTTGTCTTTCGTTGTGATTACTTCAGACCATGCCAATGGTAAAACATATTTCTAATTCAAAGACAGCACAGTTGTGTTTTTCTTAGTTTTATGCTTAGAGTTCCAATAAAGCAAATTAAAAAAGTCATTATTTGCTACCGTGATTAAAAGATGACAATCAATTAATAGAAATGTAATTGTTTCTTTTGACATGAATGGCGCGCATGCAGTCCGCCTACGTAGCGGAGCAATCGATCAACATAAGGTTATTTATATATTGGTTCAGTAATATTCTGATCTCTACTAGAGGACCATCAACTTTCATCTTTATAATTACTATATTTGTACGTATCAGTTGCTAGCTCACAGGGCCAAACTAATCTCAACAACACTGGAGTGTCGGTAAGTGTGCCGTGTGCCGTGTGCCGTGTGCCGTGTGCCGTGTGCCGTGTGCCGTGTGCCGTGTGCCGTGTGCCGTGTGCCGTGTGCCGTGTGCCGTGTGCCGTGTGCCGTGTGCCGTGTGCCGTGTGCCGTGTGCCGTGTGCCGTGTGCCGTGCCGTGTGCCGTGTGCCGTGTGTGCCGTGTGCCGTGTGCCGTGTGCCGTGTGTGTGCCGTGTGCCGTGTGTGCCGTGTGCCGTGTGCCGTGTGCCGTGTGTGCCGTGTGCCGTGTGCCGTGTGTGCCGTGTGCCGTGTGTGTGCCGTGTGCCGTGTGCCGTGTGCCGTGTGCCGTGTGCCGTGTGCCGTGTGCCGTGTGTGCCGTGTGCCGTGTGCCGTGTGCCGTGTGTGCGTGTGCCGTGTGCCGTGTGCCGTGTGCCGTGTGCCGTGTGCCGTGTGCGTGTGCCGTGTGCCGTGTGCCGTGTGCCGTGCCGTGTGCCGTGTGCCGTGTGTGCCGTGTGCCGTGTGCCGTGTGCCGTGTGCCGTGTGTGTGCCGTGTGCCGTGTGCCGTGTGCCGTGTGCCGTGTGCCGTGTGCCGTGTGCCGTGTGCCGTGTGCCGTGTGCCGTGTGCCGTGTGCCGTGTGCCGTGTGCCGTGTGCCGTGTGCCGTGTGCCGTGTGCCGTGTGCCGTGTGTGCCGTGTGCCGTGTGCCGTGTGCCGTGTGTGTGTGCCGTGTGCCGTGTGCCGTGTGTGCCGTGCATGTGCCGTGTGTGCCGTGTGCCGTGTGTGTGCCGTGTGCCGTGTGCCGTGTGCCGTGTGCCGTGTGCCGTGTGCCGTGTGTGCCGTGTGCCGTGTGCCGTGTGCCGTGTGTGCCGTGTGTGCCGTGTGCCGTGTGTGTGCCGTGTGCCGTGTGCCGTGTGTGTGCCGTGTGCCGTGTGCCGTGTGCCGTGTGCCGTGTGCCGTGTGCCGTGTGTGCCGTGTGCCGTGTGCCGTGTGCCGTGTGTGCCGTGTGTGCCGTGTGCCGTGTGTGCCGTGTGCCGTGTGTGTTAGTCAAATTTCTAGTTAGTCAAACATCTGTCGAGAAATTCACCCAAATAATTATTATTCATTATTGTTATTGATATAATAGCACTTGAAGTTCACGAGACTTGTAATGACAAACTTGTTGAAAACCCGGTTAAACACGAAACCGCGCTATAAAAGGACCTGTGCCAGGCAGCTATCACCTTCAGTTGTCAGTCATCCATCGTACTGTCAAGAGCTCTGCATCGTAACAATGGGCGCGAAATTTGAATTCAAAATTTGAATTTCAAATTTTTGACTTTCTTCGTTCTTTTAATAACATCAAGAACTCATTTTCAAAATCTTGTTATTAGTTTTGAATGATCAGTTTTGAAAATATTGATATCTAGCTCAGTTTTATCGAAGTCTAGCTGAATAATAACTTATGAACTTTGAGTCATTCAATACGACATGAATACGAAGATGTTACTCCACCATTTCAAATTGATTCAACTGAGCTGGAAAGGTGTGAAATGAAGGCGGCCCAGTCCCTTTTATAGCGCGGTTTCGTGTTTAACCCGCCGTTTATTTCATTTGGCTCAAACACATTTTAGGAGTTTTTCCTGTTGTCAGTATTTCTGTTAACTACATCGTCCTAGCCTGCGTTACATCCGAACAAACCCTCGTTTAATCGTCCGGAATATACTAGCTGTGTTGCTAGGTGACTCTCTTCATTGATTGGTTGATGCCCTGCATGTACACACTAATTGGCCGATATCATACCCACATCCAGTAAAGCTGACTATTTTTAGCTTAACTTACTAGTTATGATTGCCTGAGCCTGCCTACTGCCCCTAATGAGATAGACAAGCATGTCTTGACATTCTTTGTAGTAATCAAGTGAAGCTATCTCTCATGCTTCGGTGAATTAACACTGACATCAGAGAAACCATCTGCCTTGTGGGAGTCTCAAAACAAAGTACACAAATTAAAAAATAAAATACATATATTTATCAATTTGAAAATACACTTTTGTCTCTGACTTTATATATTCAAACGTTTCGACTTTAAATTAACAACATCAAAACTAATAACGACTAAAGTCAGAGGCAAAATTAAAGTGTATTTTCACTGAATTAAACAGGAAACCTGACTGGATGTTCAACATTTTCAAAGACATATTTATCAGTTTATTACTATTATTACTACACTATTATTACTATACTATTATTACTACACTATTGAAATCGTGATATGCTAATTCGGTGACGTCAGAGTGGGTTTCATTTATTATACAAAAGCGCCATTGTGCAAATTATTGACATTTTTAAATCTGGCAAAAAGTTTTCTACAATTGATATACATGATGTTAATTTTGTTTTTCCAATGCATATAATACGCCATTGCCATAGGGAGCTCTTGATAAGTCTTTTCCCTATTGTCATTTTAAACCTGACTTGAACGCAGATTCGCGAATGAGTACTTCATGTCAAAACCTAGAGCTACACGGAGTCTGCATGCTCATGGCCGAGAACGTATCACGTATAGTATACCAAGTATTGACATAGGTAAAGTGCAGTGTGTTGTGAGTTTATTTATTTTCCATGTACGAGCATGCACAACTACACACTTAAGCTAGACTAGTCACTGCCTAGAGGTTTGTTTATGTCTTCAGTCGTTCTGTGAGTGTGTTGTGAGTTTATTTATTTTCCATGTACGAGCAGCATGCACAACTACACACTAAAGCTAGACTAGTCACTGCCTAGAGGTTTGTTTATGTCTTCAGTCGTTCTGTGAGTGTGTTGTGAGTTTATTTATTTTCCATGTACGAGCAGCATGCACAACTACACACTTAAGCTAGACTAGTCACTGCCTAGAGGTTTGTTTATGTCTTCAGTCGTTCTGTGAGTGTGTTGTGAGTTTATTTATTTTCCATGTACGAGCAGCATGCACAACTACACACTTAAGCTAGGCTAGTCACTGCCTAGAGGGGTTTGTTTATGTCTTCAGTCGTTCTGTGATCACGTCTCTCCAATTTAAATGCAGCCTGTAGTGTGGAGAATCGAATGCGTCATTGTACATGCTCATTGGAACTACGAACGTGAATGTATTCCAGTGCAAAGACCAAGACAAGAGAGATCTGAAAGTAGAGTTACCAAACTAAAACAAAATGTTGCGTGTCAAAACTTGATATTTTGAAGCACTGTGCTTTAGTGACGCCCCTGGGCTTATAATAATGACGGTATTTATAATCCAAAGTTTGTCATCTAAAAACGAAAAACAAAGCTCTTTTACGATTTTTTAGTTGGTAAATAGTTTGAAATTACAGACTAACAACATCCGAATAGGAGGAGACATTTGTAAGAAAAAGAGTGTTGGACGACACGCCAAAGGAAACGCTTACACTTCGCCGGTAGCAATAGGAACATACAACGGAAGAACATATCTCGCTCTAGCTACACATAGACCGTTATGACCAGTAGCAATAGGAACATACAACGGAAGAACATATCTCGCTCTAGCTACACATAGACCGTTATGACCAGTAGCAATAGGAACATACAACGAGAACATATCTCGCTCTAGCTACACATAGACCGTTATGACCAGTAGCAATAGGAACATACAACGAAAGAACATATCTCGCTCTAGCTACACATAGACCGTTATGACCAGTAGCATTAATAGGAACATACAACGAAAGAACATATCTCGCTCTAGCTACACATAGACACGTTTAGTCTAGGAAGAACATGTCGCTCTACGTTTTGACCAGTCTGGAAGTATAAAGGGAACATATCTCGCTTAGCTACACATAGACGTTATGACCAGTAGCAATAGGAACATACAACGGAAGAACATATCTCGCTCTAGCTACACATAGACCGTTATGACAGTAGCAATAGGAACATACAACGAAAGAACATATCTCGCTCTAGCTACACATAGCCGTTATGACCAGTAGCAATAGGAACATACAACGAAAGAACATATCTCGCTCTAGCTACACATAGACCGTTATGACCAGTAGCAATAGGAACATACAACGGAAGAACATATCTCGCTCTAGCTACACATAGACCGTTATGACCAGTAGCAATAGGAACATACAACGGAAGAACATATCTCGCTCTAGCTACACATAGACCGTTATGACCAGTAGCAATAGGAACATACAACGGAAGAACATATCTCGGTCTAGTTACACATAGACCGTTATGACCAGTAGCAATAGGAACATACAACGAAAGAACATATCTCGCTCTACTACACATAGACCGTTACCAGTAGCAAAGATACAACGGAAGAACATATCTCGCTCTAGCTACACATAGACCGTTATGACCAGTAACAATAGGAACATACAACGAAAGAACATATCTCGCTCTAGCTACACATAGACTGATGACCAGTAGCAATAGGAACATACAACGGAAGAACATATCTCGCTCTAGCTACACATAGACCGTTATGACCAGTAGCAATAGGAACATACAACGGAAGAACATATCTCGCTCTAGCTACACATAGACCGTTATGACCAGTAGCAATAGGAACATACAACGGAAGAACATATCTCGCTCTAGCTACACATAGACCGTTATGACCAGTAGCATTAATAGGAACATACAACGAAAGAACATATCTCGCTCTAGCTACACATAGACCGTTATGACCAGTAGCAATAGGAACATACAACGGAAGAACATATCTCGCTCTAGCTACACATAGACCGTTATGACCAGTAGCAATAGGAAGATACAACGAAAGCCGAACATATCTCGCTCTAGCTACACATAGACCGTTATGACCAGTAGCAATAGGAACATACAACGGAAGAACATATCTCGCTCTAGCTACACATAGACCGTTATGACCAGTAGCAATAGGAACATACAACGGAAGAACATATCTCGCGCTAGCTACACATAGACCGTTATGACCAGTAGCAATAGGAACATACAACGAAAGAACATATCTCGCTCTAGCTACACATAGACCGTTATGACCAGTAGCATTAATAGGAACATACAACGAAAGAACATATCTCGCTCTAGCTACACATAGACCGTTATGACCAGTAGCAATAGGAACATACAACGGAAGAACATATCTCGCTCTAGCTACACATAGACCGTTATGACCAGTAGCAATAGGAAGATACAACGAAAGCCGAACATATCTCGCTCTAGCTACACATAGACCGTTATGACCAGTAGCAATAGGAACATACAACGGAAGAACATATCTCGCTCTAGCTACACATAGACCGTTATGACCAGTAGCAATAGGAACATACAACGGAAGAACATATCTCGCTCTAGCTACACATAGACCGTTATGACCAGTAGCAATAGGAACATACAACGAAAGAACATATCTCGCTCTAGCTACACATAGACCGTTATGACCAGTAGCATTAATAGGAACATACAACGAAAGAACATATCTCGCTCTAGCTACACATAGACCGTTATGACCAGTAGCAATAGGAACATACAACGGAAGAACATATCTCGCTCTAGCTACACATAGACCGTTATGACCAGTAGCAATAGGAACATACAACGAAAGAACATATCTCGCTCTAGCTACACATAGACCGTTATGACCAGTAGCAATAGGAACATACAACGGAAGAACATATCTCGCTCTAGCTACACATAGACCGTTATGACCAGTAGCAATAGGAACATACAACGGAAGAACATATCTCGCTCTAGCTACACATAGTTATGCCAGTAGCAATAGGAACATACAACGAAAGAACATATCTCGCTCTAGTTACACATAGACCGTTATGACCAGTAGCAATAGGAACATACAACGAAAGAACATATCTCGCTCTAGCTACACATAGACCGTTATGACCAGTAGCAATAGGAAGATACAACGGAAGAACATATCTCGCTCTAGCTACACATAGACCGTTATGACCAGTAGCAATAGGAACATACAACGAAAGAACATATCTCGCTCTAGCTACACATAGACTGATGACCAGTAGCAATAGGAACATACAACGGAAGAACATATCTCGCTCTAGCTACACATAGACCGTTATGACCAGTAGCAATAGGAAGATGACTACGGAAGAACATATCTCGCTCTAGCTACACATAGACCGTTATGAAGCCTTTCTAGCGATATTATTTTCACTTAAGATCAGCGATGTTCAGCTGAAGTAGCGGACCGGGCACTGACGGCGTCCATATCATTAGTGCCTTTACACACAATTAGCGCATGCGTGTTCGATCGATTACTTCTACGATCGACAAAACAACCGTTATTACACGACGTATCTTTTAGCCTCCTACGCAGCCGTTTTTGTGTTGTGTTGTGAAGGAATTCTTGCTGAAATTAATTAAAGCTGTAAAACCCAGTGCGCAATGCATCGTGGCACATAAACCTGCATGCTTGTGACGTCATAGGCGCCATGTTGGTTTCATATTAGTTCTGTTAATTGCAGTAGTCCTCTAGGATACGAGTCACTAGATAAAGTGTCAGCATGACGACAAACCTTTTTATTTTATCAATAACGAATACTTTTAATAATACCGATTTAAAGCCCGATATAAACGGTGATGCTCTACATTCAAATATGAATAAGGTTTGGTGCAAAACTGGATGTAAGCTGTCCTTTATTGAACACAATTTAAAGCTCCAGCTCGACTGTACTAGACTAAACAATACGATTTCCATTCTCTTCATGTACCGCTATACGTTGCTGTTCTATACTCTAATCAATATAGTCAGTGATATTAAATCGGTTGATAAAGTAGACAATAAACTGCCGCCATCTTTATTGAACCGCGATTGAATAGTTACTATAGCAACTATGTCGTCAGCAAGGTGACTGACGTATTACCTGCTTGGTAATCAATGTATGGTTTTATTCAATTCTTCTCAGTCTTCGTCTCAAACTTGAGTGTATTTCATTATATCCGGGGCATTGCATTTTCTATCTCTCTCCCAGTCCTTTCTGTGTTGGCATATAAGACAAACCAATGTAAGATCACTCGCGAATTGACGAAGCTCGTACCTGGTAGTACAAGACACTGTATGGTGAGTGAGGTTAAATCGTTTTCGTTCTTTAATGCAAAAGCAGTGAATGTAATAATCGGCTCGGTGCCCGCTGATAACTAAATATTCATTCAACAAATTACTGTTTTAGTGAAGGTTCTAGGTGTACTAACAAACTGCTTAGTATGTACTAACAAACAGTTTAGTAGCTTAATGAGTAGTGTTGGTCTGAGCAATGCATTAATAATGTACCAAACCCACATCACAATTCATGGCCGTTTATTTTTGTACGGTATATGAGCTACTTGCTGCCATCCAGTTCCCAAGCGTCCCACTCCAAACTACTCCCAATCACTCTCAAGCTCTCTCAAGCTCTTCTCTGGCGGTCTCCAAGATTCTCTCCATCGCAGTATGCCCTTTGGATGCGTATTTTGAGAGTATTTTTAGTAGTTAAAGTCGGTGCATGTGGTATAATCATTGATAACTACAATCAATAACTGTTTTGTTTTATAGAAACGTGTTGAAGCGGTCTCTAACATTGTGTTTTGTATACATGTATTGTTTGTATATATGTATTGTTTGTATAGATGTATTTTCTGTATATATGTAGCTATCTAGTATCTTAGCTCCAATAACTCCTCAGTTCACTATTTTCCATAAAATGACACCAGCAGATCTGGCAGACAGTATGACATTGTACTCTTAGTGTGTGGTGAAACTGAATGACACATCGCTCGGCTTTCATCAACATCTCATGCAGAAATAAAGGAAAAAGATAAAATTAGCGCAACTTTATGTCGGCATATCTGCCTAGTATATTTTGAATTATGCAAACAAGTTTAGTTAAACTGAGATAATTGTCGATGTCGATTCTGTTGGATCGGACAGTTGACTAACCGGCTGTATTGACCGGAGTCATATGGAAAAACAGCCAGCTTTGTGTCGTACATATTTTATGATATGTCTAGTTCTGACATTATGTCAACCTACATTCAACTACCACTGAATGAAGTAGCTGCGAGTAAAATAATATCGTTGCTAAGCAACAACTTTCTCAAGGTATTGTGGTCGATATGTTAACTGTAATAAACGTCTATGTCTTAGTGGAGAAGACGACGGTTAGACCTTACTGTTTCAACTCTGGAGTATTTGATTAAACTCTTACAAAACGTGAATTAAAATAGAGCCGACGCGTGATTGGTTAGTTAGTTGATCACGTGACTTATAAAGTAGACGGCGGCCATATTGGATGATGACAGGGAATTCCTCAATGGAACACATTTCTTGGTTTAACACAGAAAATGTGTTTTATTGGCGGCTTTTATGAAATTACTACAAGGATTTCGTTTTGAAAATATCTTTGTCATCAGTTCAGATGGACAAACTGACGACCTTGGAACAAAGCAATTGAGAAAGAGAGCGGTACGGATGTAATACTAGACAGGCAGGCAGGCAGTGAGACAGACAGACAGGCAGGCAGGCAGTGAGACAGACAGACAGGCAGGCAGGCAGTGAGACAGACAGACAGGCAGGCAGGCAGTGAGAATGAACAACACTGTTTCACTGAGACGAAACACAATGTTTTCTATTATTAATAAAACGTGAACAGCATAAACGATGGAATCTATGTCCGATAGGAAGTGTAGCACAAAGTTAACGTCTTTGTAACTTTCTACCATCACTTTAGGCTACGGCTAACTTTGTCTATTTTTAAGATAATGCATTTCTACCTAACCTTTAGTTTCAATGTATCATAAATAGCAATACGAACACACGCATTTAGCCGAGTGGGTTTTCCCGGCTTGCTGAAACTGTGATTGTCAATCTATCGTTTCGCCATAGATCAAAGTGCAAGCAATATTTGGTGTATAATATTGATCGACATACGCTTGATTGAACAAGATTGACGTCCAAGAAAGCTTGCGAGCCAAAGTGAAATTGATTAAAATCGAAAATGAAATATTGAAATTAGAAAGCATCCGACAGAAAGTTAACGGAGAGATTTTATTGATCAATGGTTACAGGGATATTACAGGATGTCGATCGATCACGGATTAGCTTACTCCTAGAAATATCACCACACGAATATCTTGGTTTTACAATGTTTTTAATATTGTCATTTGTCACTGTCATCGTCCATGTGGTAAATAAAGTTTATCGTTGACATGTTTGATCATGAGTCACTCTGTGTTGAAGTGTTGCGGTGAAAATGGTTCGCTTTCTCTCAAGTGAAAAATGAAAAGATAAAGTTAAAATGTCTTATAAATACAAAATATCGCAAGCTAATCAACCTTCTGATCAGTTCGATACAAGAATTAAGCGAATATCAAGTCTACATTTTAAGTGGATATGTTGTATACGTCAGGGCAATACACAGCACAGGGGCAGGGGGGGGGGGGGCAGTTGCCCCCCCCCCCCCCCCCCCAGCTAGACGAGGGAAAAAGATACCAAAAAGTACTGAGAACTGTACTATTATTAGTTATTTTTTGCTGTTAAATACGTACTGCCCCCCCCCCCCCCCCCCTTGAATTTTGGGTTATGTACGGCCCTGTACGTACTCGGTATTAAAGGCAGTCTTCTGTTCAACGTCCACTTGGTCGCAGGAAAGCCCGAGGCAACGGGAACAATGGCAACTCAACAAATAGCAAAACAGGGCAAATTAATTAGTGGATACGTCACTTTTAATAACTATTGTTATCGTTGTTTAGAATGATGATAATTATTATAGTTATTAGTTATTATTGTTTTCCACATTGTATTGTTGTTCAATAAGAGATTGGCACAGTCTTGTGGTA
Organism: Actinostola sp. cb2023; assembly: GCA_033675265.1. Lineage (NCBI taxonomy): Eukaryota > Metazoa > Cnidaria > Anthozoa > Actiniaria > Actinostolidae > Actinostola > Actinostola sp. cb2023. Next base: position 98,385 of record JAUJYZ010000345.1, on the reverse strand, counting down.
TGCAAGCTGTGGGGTCTGGGATTTTGCAATCATTCTTGTGAAGACACACGAGTATTTCATATGTATGACGCGGCCATATATTACCATACTAGTCGTCATGACTAGATATTAGAGTCATTTTCGTACGAACCCTACGGTCACCGTGACACTCGCTTCCTTTCTGAACCAATCAAAAAGCGTGCAGATGCATCTCATCCAATCAAACTCTTTCAATACGGCAAGGCGCGGTGCGGTGACGGTGCGGTAACCGTTCCCACTCATACGAAAACGACTCTATGACATCACACCGTGTACATAGAGGTTACTACTTGTCCTATTAATGATTTGTTCATCGTGTTTCTATTATTCCTGTTATTTAACGTGATATATGCGTGATATATGCGTGATATATGCGTGATATATGCGTGATATATGCGTAATATATGCGTGATATATGCGTGATATATGCGTGATATATGCGTGATATATGCGTGATATATGCGTGATATATGCGTGATATATGCGTGATATATGCGTGATATATGCGTGATATATGCGTGATATATGCGTGATATATGCGTGATATATGCGTGATATATGCGTGATATATGCGTGATATATGCGTGATATATGAGTGATATATGCGTGATATATGTGTGATACACGCGTGATATATGCGTGTTATATGCGTGATATATGCGTGATATATGTGTGACATATGCGTCATATTTGCGTGATATTTGCGTGATACATGCGTGATATATGCGTGATATATGCGTGATCAAGTGAATCGTTCCGTGTAGCCGGAGGCTCACGTGATTAGATACGTTGTACTGTTATCTGCTTTCTTGTCTTTAATCTTTAACTTGGACGCTTTTCTTTAATTAACTATAGAATTTCAGTCTCTAAAGTGTTCACTCAAATTTTCTTAATTGAATAAATTTTTATTCACTGAGTCATTCTCCATTCCACGCGAATTTGTAGTCTTGTTTGCCCGCGTATTTGTACATGTAGTCTTGTTTGCGCGTATTTGTAGTCTTGTTTGCGCGTATTTGTAGTCTTGTTTGCGCGCGTATTTGTACATGTAGTCTTGTTTGTGCGTATTTCTGTCTCTTTTGCGCGCGTATTTGTACTCTTGTTTGCGCGCGTATTTGTACGTGTAGTCTTGTTTGTGCGTATTTCTGTCTTATTTGCGCGCGTATTTGTACGTGTAGTCTTGTTTGTGCGTATTTCTGTCTTATTTGCGCGCGTATTTGTACTCTTGTTTGCGCGCGTATTTGTAGTCTTGCTTGCGCGCGTATTTGTAGTCTTGTTTGCGCGCGTATTTGTACGTGTAGTAGTTTGCTTGTTTTGTGCGTATTTCTGTCTTGTTTGCGCGCGTATTTGTAGTCTTGTTTGCGCGCGTATTTGTACGTGTAGTCTTGTTTGCGCGTATTTCTGTCTTGTTTGCGCGCGTATTTGTACGTGTAGTCTTGTTTGCGCGCGTATTTGTAGTCTTGTTTGTGCGTATTTCTGTCTTGTTTGCGCGCGTATTTGTACTCTTGTTTGCGCGCGTATTTGTAGTCTTATTTGCGCGCGTATTTGTACGTGTAGTCTTGTTTGCGCGCGTATTTGTAGTCTTGTTTGCGCGCGTATTTGTAGTCTTGTTTGCGCGCGTATTTGTAGTCTTTTGTAGTTTGTGCGTATTTCTGTCTTGTTTGCGCGCGTATTTGTACTCTTGTTTGCGCGCGTATTTGTTCTCTTGTTTGCGCGCGTATTTGTAGTCTTGTTTGTGCGTATTTCTGTCTTGTTTGCGCGCGTATTTGTACGTGTAGTCTTGTTTGCGCGCGTATTTATAGTCTTGTTTGCGCGCGTATTTGTACGTGTAGTCTTGTTTGCGCGTATTTATAGTCTTGTTTGCGTGCGTATTTATAGTCTTTTGCGCGCGTTTTTGCGCGCGTATTTGTAGTCTTGTTTGCGCGCGTATTTGTAGTCTTGTTTGCGCGCGTATTTGTAGTCTTGTTTGCGCGCGTATTTATAGTCTTGTTTGCGCGCGTATTTATAGTCTTGTTTGTATGCGATGTGTCCTCGTATATAAATAATTATTTTAGCCAGCAAAAAAACAGTTTCTTTCTGTCCAAAAAAAAAAGAAAACAAAATCTAACTAAATTGAACTAAAACAAACAAACAAACAAAAACAAACAAAGTCAGTTTATTTCAAGAAGTGCATGACAGTGATATAGACGAAGTGTTTCAGTATTAGTGTCGCGTCATATATCTCATCTTTGTACTACACTCTGTCATTTACTCGTGTTGTTTTCGTTATCGCTGAAGTGTTTACCGGAATGATACTGTCAGTAAATATCAGCCACACTAAGCTACCGTAACACACAAGCAGCTTCTTCTTCAGAGCGTTGTCATGTTCACCAACAATCTCAATGGCGGCATGTTTACTTCACATAGATCGCTTAATGACAAGTTATTTTGGTTTTGTTTTGATTAACATAAAGATGAAAATCAAAAGTCAACAGATGGCGGACGCATAAAGAACTTGCTAAAACGATCCAAGAAAGTCTACGTGAGGAAATATTAAATACCGTGCCGTATCGTGTACTCTGACTTATACTAGTCATGTACTAGTTTATTCCACATATGTATGTTTATACAGTGTTACCATAGTAACCATTAAGGGTGCTCTAACTATGAATGAGATATGGTTTAGTACTAAGTACTGAAGATCATTGAGATTAGCAAAGAAGAAGCCTATATGACAAGAGAGAGAGAGAGAACAGAGACGAGAGAGAATGAAAAATGAATGAAAAAAACCGTGGAGAATTCCCATTTTACACGTAAGCAAGACGGTGCTTGTGTATCGGTGTCAAGTTATACATCTGAGTACTGTAATCTTTGCCCGTCCCCGCGTTGGCTGTTTTGTATAACACTTGCAGTAAAGTTTGTTCAGTTTATACTACTGAAAGGTTTATGCTTATTTAGCTATGCTAAGAATAAAAGGCTTTAACATCAATCATGTGTTGTTGATTCAAAGACTGCGTATTTCAACCATGTACAGTTTCGCTTTAGTCTGCTTTGTATTTCATGATTTTAGTTTCAGTATCTTGATTTTTGTTTAGATAATTTATTCACCATCAATAAATAAAGTGGCCCTTTTAAAGTTACTCAATGTATTACATGTTTATTCTAGATCCACCTGGCTATAGTAGCGCATGCGTAGTGATCATCGTAGGGGCCTCAGCAGTACTCATGTCTAAGACACTAAAAACTCACCTTTACAAATCTCACCCTTTAGTATTCTATTTATCCCCGGTGCTGTGATCACGATGGATTAGTCAGAGTTGAATGACACAAACGTTACGAGAGTGTGTCGTTAGTTTGCCGTGAGGTAAGACTGTAATGCAGTGGCGATTACTGAGCCGCATACAAAGAGGCATCTTAGACTCAACGACGACCAACATTGTACGAGCCGATTGCGATTAACATCTTAATTTCTTCTTTTAAAATTGTTGTTTTTTGTAGGTATTCAGTCGTCTGGGATACAAAGCACTTCTACCATGAACTCAGTCGATAAGAAGACTAGCGGCGACGGCGACAAGACAATTATTAAGAGCAGCAGAACTTCTACCAAAAAAATCACATCTTCAAAAGTCGTTACCAAGAGAGTTGTCGTATCGAGTTCATCAGTGAGTAAGGGAGCAAGTCCAAGCACCCAAGTCAACACCTCACAGACATCAAATATATTCTCAGAAACGTCTTGGTCTTCTGCGCATCACGATAGAAAGTTTGGCTCTAAATTACAACAAGAAAAAACAGTTCAATTTGAGACGTCCTCGTCAGAAACAAAAGAACATAAGGAGTTTACTAAAGGGGCTTTCAACCTTGATGAACAGCATGCATTGCATTTAAGGCAAGGAGCTAGACCCAAAACAACATCGTCAGCTTTAATTCCGGCCGGTTTGGCTGCGAAACTCGATGCGAGTCAGTTTGAGTTGCATCCTGATCTACACATCTCTTCGTCCATACATGATCCTTCTGCTACTGCATTGAAAATGAAAGAAGTTTGGCAAGAAGGTTTCACGATGTTTCCTGAGTATTTCCCTGATGTTTTCTCAGGGCAGAGTTTGCGAGAGACATTTCAGCGCTCGTCAAACACCGACATTCCTGTCAGAGAAACAAAACTCTTATCTTCATCAACCAAACAGTATTCCTGGGAGAAGTTAGACGGAGATGAGGAATCAGAGGCGCAAAAAATCGCTAATTCTTGGCTGCAGATATTTGGCGAAAGCGAGCCAAGAAGAAAAGACAGCGAGAAAAAGGCAATTAAAAATCCATGAGTAATAGGGGTCTACAGGGCTGCTGGTTGACGCGAAAAGTCAATTACATGCTAATGTACCAAATAAGCAGGTCTTTTTCCAGATAATACATCGAGACAAGTCACGGCAGTCCTTAAAAGTTACACGAAGAAAGTCACATTTTAATGAACATCAGTTGATGTTTGATGTTTGGTGGATAATATTGACATAAATGTGCGCTAGAAGACTTCCCTGTCTCACTGATCTATCATCGCTAATGACTTGGAAGGAAGGATCCGATTGGAAATGAATCTGTTTTCAACCAAAAACGTCGTTTGACACAGTACGCTTACTTCCTGCTCCAAGAAAAACCTCATTTATCTCACAGTTTGCTCTCAATTATAGCGCTCAGTTCCCCCTTTTTGCCGTTTATTTTAAGACGTCAGTTTCTACATGACAAGCAATTAGACCTTGAGTGAGATTAGTTTAAAGCTTTTACTTACTGCTGATGAATAAGCTATTAGTTAAGATGTCAGGATATCAGTTCAGGTTTATTAGGAACTTCAGGTATTGAATTAGAAAAGAAATGAACCGTTTTGCAATAAATTAATACAAAACGAAGTCATTGTTCAATGTGGTAAAACCATTTCTTTGACCACAACTATTAGTATGATTTACAATAATTACAGCGTATTGGATTGTAGTGGTTGAGTTAAGGTAATAACCTCAGTCTAGCAGAGGATCGTTCATAGCTTATCAAGAGATAAGTCGTTTTAGAACTGACAGACCACATCGTAGCTCATCACAGAAAATCATCCAACTTATTAAACGGCATCTAAATTAGCCGAACAAATCTTGTTTTTCCCCCCCACATCAATGTCTCTTCGGCTTTAAACTTTTACACGGAGTTTATTCATTGATGTTTTCACTTCCGAATCGGGGAAAAAGTTTGTTTTTCGGTGGAAAAGCAAAACCCCAAGCAAAACCGGCAATCATATCATAGATGAATAGATGTTAATCAGATCAATGGTTTGAGGTTTGTTATCGATGTTAATCAGACGACGGCTTCCCTTAAAAGAGGCGGGATTCTGCTCCTTCAGGTAATATCCACCTGCTCAACCAAACTAGTCAAACCGGTTTGCTCAAAACCCATTAAGGAATCTTTATTTAACTCAATGAATATCAAAACAACACGAAAGGATTACAGAATCAAAGTTATTAGACGATAAGATAATGAACTGTTTTGATTTTAGCAGCGAAAACCATGACCTCGCTATTGTTTGCTATTTGTCTGTGCATGAACATGTATTGACAATGGATTATAAAAACAAAGATGATAGTCGAACAACACATACACTTCACCATAGAAATATTACTAACCATTTACTGCATCATTAAATACAATACAAGGCGACTACACCACCACCCACCAACACACCCACCCACCAACAACAACCACACCACCCACCCACCAACAACCACACCACCCACCCACCAACACCACACACACCACCCACCACCCAACCACACCACACCACCCACCCACCAACACCACACCCACACCCCCACACACCACCACACCACCACACCACCCACCCACCACCAACCACCACCACCCACCCACCCCCACCACAACCACACCACCCCCCACCCACCCACCAACACCACCACCCACCACCACACCACACCACCCACCACCCCCACCACCCACACCAACACACCACACCACCCACCCACCAACACCACACCACCCACCACCAACAACCACACACCACCCACCCACCCACCCACCAACAACCACACCACCCCCCCCACAGCAACCACACCACCCACCCATCACCACCCACCACCCACCAACAACCACACCACACCCACCCACCAACAACCACACCACCCACCCACCAACAATCACACCACCCCACCACACTACCCACCAACAACTACACCACCCACCAACAACTACACCACCCACCAACAACCACACACACACCCACCAACAACTACATAATTACTACACCACCACACCACCACACCACCCACACCACACCACCCCCCACCACCCACACCACCCACCCACCACACCACCCACCACCCACCACAACCACACACCCACCCACCAACAACCACACCACCCACTCACCACCACCACACCACCACCCACCCACCCACCACCACCACCACCCACCACCACCCACCCACCAACAACCACACCACACCACCCACCCACCCACCCACCCACCAACACCCACCACACCACCCAACCACCAACCCACACCACCCACCCACCCACCAACAACACCACACCACCCACCCACCACCAACCACCACCCACCACCCACCCCCACCAACAACACCCACCCACCCACCACACCACCCACCCACCCACCCCCACCACACCACCACACACCACCACCACACCACACCACACCACCCACCACACACCCACCCACCACCACCCACACCACCCACCTACAACCACATCACCCACCCACCAACAACACCACACCACCCACCAACACCACACCACACCACCCACCCACCCACCAACCACCAACCACACCACCCACCCACCAACAACCACACCACCCACCCCACCACAACCACACCACACCCACCCACCCACCCACCACCACAACCACACCACCCACCCACCAACAACCACACCACCCACCCACCACACTACCCACCCACCCACCACACCACCACACCACCCACACCACCACCACACCACACCACCCACCACACACCACCCACCCACCACACCACCACACCACACCACCCACCAACAACACACATCACCCACCCACCAACAACCACACCACCCACCCACCACCACCACACCACCACCCACACCCACCAACAACCACACCACCCACCCACCACAACCACACCACCACCCCCCCCACAACCACACACACCCACCCACCCACCCACCAACAACCACACCACCACCCCACCCACCCACTACCCACCCACCCACCCACCCACCACACCACCACACCACACCACACCACCCCACCACCCACCCACCACCCACCACACCACCATACCATACCACACCACCCACCAACAACACCATCACCCACCGACCACCACACTACCCACCGACAACCACACCACCCACCCACCACACCCACCACACCACACCACCCACCAACAACCACATCACCCACCGACCACCACACTACCCACCGACAACCACACCACCCACCAACAACTACATAATTACTACATCACCACACCACCACACCACACCACACCACCCACCACACCACCCACCACACCACACCACCACCACCACACCACCACCACACCACACCACACCACCCACCACAACCACATCACCCACCGACCACCACACTACCCACCGACAACCACACCACCCACCCACCACACCACCACACCACACCACCCACCAACAACCACATCACCCACCGACCACCACACTACCCACCGACAACCACACCACCCACCAACAACTACATAATTACTACATCACCACACCACCACACCACACCACACCACCACCACACCACCCACCCACACCACCACACCACCACACCACCCACCAACAACCACATCACCCACCGACCACCACACTACCCACCGACAACCACACCACCCACCAACAACTACATAATTACTACATCACCACACCACACCACCCACCAACAACCACACCACACCACCCACCAACAACTACATCACCCACCAACATCTACACCACTCACCAACAACTACACTACCACAGCACCCAACGACAACTACACCACCCACCGACAAGCACACCACCCACTAACAACTACACCACCACACCACCCACCGACAAGCAGTCATAATTTATGAAAAAAACCGGATTTGTTGAGGAGTATTAAGCAGCCCTTCTGCCCTAGTATCCTAGTATAGGCAAGTCCCTTTATTAGAGAACATTTAGAGCAAACTACTACGTAAAAACCATGACAAAAATACTTTTAGTTCAGCTTACTTTTCAACAAAACTTTCTCACGTGTCGAGCACAACACATCCAAAGTTTTTCAACCATTCAAAATGAAAAAGGACTACTTTAAAACCGTCAAATTTCTTCTAAATTTACTTAAAGTTGACATGAATTATGAACTTTTAAAATTACCATGAATAGGGAATAGAATCCCAACGCTTACACCGAAAAAATCAGTCTTTCTTGATATGAACTTCTCTTCCACGCCCCGCCATTAGCGACAAAATAACGTCTTCACCCTAGGTACCCCCCACGGGCCTGTAGCGCACGACGACTTCGGCTTTTCGGCTCACGGAAATGTGCACCACTATAGTGCGCCGCACATCAGGCCATCACGTGACTGGAGTTTCATACACTCTGGGTACCCCCCACGGGCCTGTAGCGCACGACGACTTCGGCTCTTCGGCTCACGGAAAAGTGCACCACTAAAGTGCGCCGCACATCGGGCCATCACGTGACTGGAGTTTCATTCCTTGTTTCAATATACACTGTACTGCGGGACGCGCAGGACGCACACAGGGAACCCAACATAATACGTATGTAGTCACGTATGTATATATTATGCGCGCGCGCGCGCGCTCTACCACAGGAAACCCATCAAAAAAGGCGGCAAATATCATTTTATTGAATTATTTAGTAGCTTCAAAAGCAATGGTTGGGCTGCTATGGTGTTGGCAGACGCGTTGGCAGCTTTGCCGAACGCGGGAAATGACGTCATCGATATCCTCACTAGTGACATGAGGATATGGAAAATACGCCACTCGGGCCCCGGATTGTAGTTTCGTATGAATTTTATGAGTGAGATGTTTTCCAGTAAAACACTCGTGTCTATATAATAAAAATTCGTATCTGGCCCGGCCCCGATTGTTGTCAGGAAATATTTTATACTTTTTTTGCAGTTAAATTTATTTTTTAAATGTGGACGACAAAAGTGAAAAAAAAAGTGAAAAAAAATAAATTGGTTCTTATAGAGTAATCACGCATTTGTGTTTACTTTTCCTTGGCTGTGAATGATTTTAGTGCACTAGTCGGTCCGTACAGAATGACCGAGAGCCAACTATTTTCCCGTCCGGCTCTCCCACTCAGTCAATAAGTACATATTATTTAATATAACCAAAAAGATACCGACTTGGTGTCTTGGTGGTCCTTTAAATCTCAGACCCCCTAAGCAGTACCAAATCGAAGTCACGCCGCGGATCACATCACCGCACATCACCAAGTGCTACGAAATCCGCTGCTCTATTGTCATAGAAGGAATCCATGCCAGTCGTAGTTGTCTAGCAATGGTTTGTAGACATGATGTTCCTCGATTATAAATACGAAGCGATAAACAAGATGTTGGTATCTACTGGATCACCGATCATCATCTGTACACCGCTTGGTATAGCGATTCAACGCTGTTCGTTTAGTAGTTTATGTAAATCAATCTAATCGAGTTTATGTTTTTCATTTCATTGTTTCAGTCTAACTAGTTGTAGTGTATTTTACTATTTTGTAACCATATTATTTTATGCAGGACTCTACTTAAACTAGCGCATGCTAAACTGGATATTCCTGTTGAAATATTGATTTAAAATTAAAAAAATAAAAAATTCAAAGCCATAAGACGATATTAAGTGAACAAATTTCTATCTTTTCAACCATGTTTTTCGCTATGTGACTGTTCGCGTTTTTTCTATGACAGAAAATGCGACCAAGACTACACACACACACAAACTCAAGAGTAAGCCTATCAGAATATCACCGGCCATCAAAAGTTTTATTGGATTTTCTTCCATATTTTGGTGCCCACAATGAGGCGCGTGCTGGTTAGCACGAGTGCTGTCCCCACAACAAAACAATTTCAGTTTACAAAAAGTCTCAGATTTGTTCCAGTAATTCAGTAGCTGATCAACGTTTTTCACTAACGGTGTTACACGAAGGCAAGAGTATGATTTGCGACTAAAACACGTAACCGGCCCCAGGCTGCGGCAGCCGTGTTTATATGTTACCAGGATGATATCCAAATCTGCCGCGATACAACTTGCTCAGGTCCCGTTTACATAAAGAACCGTCGTGTTTCTCAATTTTTTTCCTTTAAAACTATTTTTTGGTTGAAATTCGTTGCACATATAATTAGAGGACGAGGAGTTCTGCATGCAAGTAATTGCAGTGGGTGTTAGTAGTAGGTACTGTAATAATTAATCTGATTGGCCAAAGGATGCCTATGCCGTGCGCTTTATGAGAGCACACAGCACGCTCGCGCAGATGTTCAAACAGTTTTGTAACAAACAAAATTGAAAGCTTGGTGTCAGAACGGCACTAGAGAAGTGTTGAGAATCACTCCGCTACGTGCTTCTCCTAACACTTCTCTCGTGTTCTCATCAGTCCCCAAGTGCTCTAAAACTGCAGAAGGCACGCGCGTACGCGTTTTATATTTCTTCATGGCAATATTATAAAACACGGTACCTGTATCAATACTATAGAGTGACTGAATGTCAAAAAAGCCTCTGTTTACTTCAACTGAAAATGAAGACGCACGACAACGAATCTCTTGCGTAAAACGACGTTTTCAGAACAATAAGACCAAAGAACGTCTATTGTAAGCAGATATTAGAGAATTCCCAGAGGATTTTATATATTGATGACTAGCAGTACACTAATGGTAGTACTTACCAGAGGCTAATTTATTGATCGTGCAGGGTTTATTTGGTGAGACTGCCAAGGTCGCTCAGACAACAATTGTATATAACAAAATATATCACAAAAACATGTTTTCTTTGTTTGGTAATTTGAAAGAATAATAAAAAGAATACTGAATTTGTTAACCATTTTATTTGTTCATTAAATGCGCTCTTAAACTAAATTACAAGTTGCACAGCGGTAGATGCCTGTAGGTCAGCTTGAATATATCAATCATTCATATTACTGTTCTTATTATACGAAATATTGAGATCCAAGATAATTGTTTACCAGCGCTTCGTCATTGAGTGTCCGGTTTGTTAGACGTAAGCCCTCTCAGTAGTGTTTGTATAATGTGATCACGTACAGTTTACTGGCTCAGGCGGCTTTCAGTGCATACCGCACAGAGAACGTGTCAGTATTTGACTCTTTTCTATTTATTTTTTATCCCGGCCGCTTTAATTTCTCTCAGTTTTCAGTCGCCATAGTCAGCCAAAGAAGTGAAGCCATGATTGGACTTCGGGTCCTTGGTTTTTGTGCAGCACTCGTAACTCCTCTACTCGACAGTTTAGCTTGTTTAATTCATGTCTTTGTTTTTCAAGATATCTTTTGACTTCAGTTCCTGCAGTTTCATTTTCATCAAAATCGATCAGAAAATCTAGAGGAAAAAGTCGCTAAATCCTTGTTGTTTCGTCATTTTGACCGGCGTTTTTGCATTGTTTTTGGCATTATTATTGTTGTGAATCCAACCGTTTTCAAGGTGGTTGATGTGTACGCGATGGTTGAGCCGACAGCTCGTTATTTCGTTCACCGTAGTTTCGTATCGCGTTTCTAATCTGTCATCTCCACAAGCCTCGTTTCCATGCTCCTGTGTCTCCTCAATCGTGGGAAGAATTCTCAAAATCTTCTGTCTCTTTGAAGTCAGTCTAAACGATTCAGAATTGGAACTTCTTACACTTAAACAGTCGCCAAACGAACATTGTTGAAGACCGTACGTAAAACGGCACATGCTTTATGCTGATGAATGTGTGGTTAAACTGAAATCCTTCCGCTGCTTGTTCCCTTTTATTGCGTAGTACGTAAGTGTCACATAGTGTTACCATGGATACATGATGACGTCAGCGTTAGTCTAAGTGCACTTTACTCGATACGGAGCGGTATGTTGCTACTCTCCTGGCAGGTGCCAGAACACAATATCAAAAGTAAATATCAAAAAGACTATATATGAATATGTATGTATATATAAGTTTTAAAGTACTATAAGTATACTAAAGCATATATTTAACAATTATTCCACGAAATCGAGTCGTACATGAGCCAACGAGACGCTCTACTAGTAGAGTAGCCAATCAGAGCGCGCGCTGGTTGTCTATATAATCAGTATAATATATACCGTGATATTTTCTAGTATAACATTATCCTCTTGTTAAAGTAAGCATCTTGGTATGAGTTACTCATCGATTCTAAAGCCGATAACTGTATTTTAGTCGTTTATCTGAAAGCATTGCTATCAGCTACAGACTCAGTATCAGACACCGACAAAACCATCTATGGAATTCTATGGGATACAGCTTGAGATGCCGGCTGCAAGCAAGAATGATTCGCCCCCAAATTATCCCTCGAACAAAACTGTTGTTATTGAGTGAAACTCAAAGTGTTTGACAGCTGTTTGTTGATCGTTTTATTGATGACGTACGACGCACCACCAAGAAACCTAAAGAAATCGGGGAGACACAGACGGCGACACATTTATGTTGATATGTCATTGGTTTTCTTAAACTGTCACCGTTTTATTTTCTAAGTCAATTTGCGGGGTCGACAGTGCCTGCATGAACCTCTCCCCTCCCCCCCAGCTGCATTTACCCTCCCCCCCAGCTGCATTTCCCCTTTCAAACATATTAGCAGACGTTGTACATACTTTCCCCCATCCCTCCAGCTGCATTTCCCCTTTCAAACATATTAACAGACGTTGTATACATACTTTCCCCCATCCCACCAGCCTCCCCTTTCAACCATATTAACAGACGTTGTATAAACTTTTAGACTGACGTCAAACGGATCTTTTCACAAACGCTCATGCCAAAGTGGATATTTACAAAAACGCTGTGTACGTGTTCTCGTGTAGTAAACATATCACCATTGTCGTAAACACTGACGTCACAGCTCGGGCCCAGCCTACAAAAGAGCTAGAGAGATATACGAGTTCTTTTTCCCCCCAGTCGATGTTTGCCATCGCTTTCGATATTTTGTACTCGTTCGTAATCTTTAAAAGAAGCGGCGCAAGTGCCGCCGGATATTAGGGCTTTCCAATCGTTTTAGCGCCTTCGTGTGGACGGATATAACGATCACAGGATTCGTGTGGATGGAGAACTTCCGATGACTTCACGAACGTACCTCGACGTGTGGACGGTGCCTTCCGATGACTTCACGGACGTACCTCGACGTGTGGACGGTGCCTTCCGATGACTTCACGAACGTACCTCGACGTGTGGACGGTGCCTTCCGAGGCCGAATTTAGATCGATTTAAAACCATTACCGCTTAGATCAATCAGGATGAAAATGCCGCCGCGAATAATCTTTGCTATCTGCTCGGAATTATTTCAAAGGAGTACATGGTAACTAGAGCTTAATATGCTAATTACTCGGGCCCTTCCGAAGGAAGCCCGAGTTAGAAAATGCGTTTTTCGGTAGTAGTAGTTTTTATTGGCTAAAGAATGTCGAAAGTATGCGACGTATTTAATCGTATCCGGAGTTTCAGATTACTCAGCAGATAAGAAAAGACAATACGACACACAGGACTCAAGTAGATTATGAATCTTAGTTTTGAAAGCAACATGTCGTTATAATAATCCGTTACTGAGCAGCTTCGTATTATGTCTCTGAAGCTAGAGAGCAAGGGTTTGATTTTTCAGTAGATTTTGTTTAGATAGCTAATATCGCTTTGCTTGCTGCATGACTGTCGTCACGCGCCGTGAAAACCCGTTTAAAAAGTATCCGGCAATAAAACGAAACACATTTCTCAGATATATAATGATGGATGTTTATTCGATTCGACGTTTGAAAAATTCAGAAGGAAAAGAAATCGTAGAAATCATACTTCAAAACTTCATCAATTAAAGCAAAGCTAAACAAGCTCAATGTCCGAAATTTGGGGTCATGCCAAAGTTGTTTTAATAGCCTATTTATATACTTGCACAATACAAAAGCGCATTAATTTTAGAACCGCGGCACAGCGCTATTTAAAGCAGAATTTCCACGCTGAAAACAAGTCAGTGAACGGCAAAAATACAATCAAAATCAAAACGTCATTAGAGATTAGGGATCTGTTGAAGAAGAAGACGCTCAATGAGCGTATAGTCGGGTATTTAATATGACAATGAGAGTTGCGTGACGAGAAACAATTCGTGTCAAATAGTTATTGTTCGCTCAGGGCAGATACTGAGATATTGCTAAGTCATCGTATTCGACGACTAGAAGTGAAAGAAGCAGCTGACCTGTGCAGAAGTGAAATTATGTTGTATTCAAGGCAAGCCATCCATCCGTTCCTCTTAAATACGCTCTCACATACAAACACATACGCCGATTCGTGTGGGCCCACACCAAAAGATGTTGAGCGTTTTCGACAGGGCCTTTACATGAACTCATCAAAAGGAAATCAATTGAACTCAAAGTCCAAAGGTAATCAAATGAACTCAAGCTCAAAAGCAAATCAAATGAACTCAAGAACTATAATACAAATGAACTCTAATGTTGACTTAAATGTGAACTCAACTGAGTACTGCCTAGCCAAGCATGTATACCACAACTTGAAGCCAGATGTACTGATTCAGAAGTGTGATTCCAACATGGACAATTAAATCCAAAGGTGAGAAAACAACTTTGAAATGGCATCAAGAAGAACACAAATCTGAGGCGAAAACGAAGTCAATCCTTGTTTACATTCTGTTTATATTTTTTATTGTGTTAATGCTGTTAAAAATAGTATTTTTCTATATCAAAGAGAGAGTTTTAACGGAGTGCATATACCGTCGTTATCACCTTCATACCGTCATGGCCAACGATCGAGGTGAACAAGCAAGTTTGACTGAAAATAGACTAAGTGCTATAGATACCTTTGTAAATATATCTGAAGCCAGTGTACAAGTTAAGCTGAATGTCAATAATCATGAATTGAATACAATAAACAATGTAAGATCTCGCTATGCCATGTTTGTTGCTTGTGATAGTACGTCCACGCTTAGTAGTAAAATACACCGCCATGCTCATCGTGATCGAGAGCCAAGCAGAATTTCTTTCAAAAGCTTGACGTCTATTTTCCGAAAAACTGTCAATCACTGTCAGCTCCCTCCTCACGCAACTGACACTGTTCTTGTTATCTATGCACACCAAAAAATAGATATAAATATGCTTTTTCTTCAACCAACTGGCATTCATTTTCAGGTTCTTCCGCGGGCAACTGACATTTTCCTTTTCATAATGCCCGAGTGAACGCTCATTGAGCGTCTTGTTAATTATAAATGCGCAAGAGAATAGAGTGGAAAACTGACTGATGTGTAGAATCATTAGGTGTCACTAAAGACAGTTCCGATGGCATTATACTTAACAAATGTCAATAGACGCTCACTATATCCCACTCACTGTAATGTGATTCAATTCACGTAACAGAGGTTTCATACCGATATAATCATAGACATTTTGACAACGATCAACTCTTGACAATATCGACCTTTAATTTATCTCATTCATCAGTTTTCAAATATTCACACAAAAAATCAGTAAAATGATCGTGACTGACAATTATATCACTCAAAATTACACAGAAATAACTTATATACCCCTATTCCAAATATCGTTGTCCGGGCCGAAAGCAACAAGCAAGAAGCTGACGACCGCAAAGGACTTTGGGAATCTCCTAGTTAATTGTATTTATCCGTGGTACTTGAGAAGTTAATATCCCTACGAGCGTTGAATAGTTTTTTGATTTGTACCTTGGTAGAGCGCTCAAGTGTAAAACACGGCATAAGTTATGGGGAAATTGGTAGCCGGCAACAAAGGAGACGAAAGAACTGGCCCAAGAGACCCAACACTCAAACCTAAAGAAAGCACAGACGTTGAGTTTGCTTCAACACGAATAGCACGATCAATTATATTCTGTTATCCCCTGGGATAAAGTGGGAGTAGGCCCTTCCCAGGTGACCGCACGAGGGTTCGGACAGTAACCTTCAAAGGGTCAAAGCACTTCCAGATCTCCCAGTCGGGGGGCATTTGGGTGGGGAAAGGGCCAGCCCAGGGGATAACAGCCCTGCCGTTCGGTGGAACCGAAAGGGAATAACACTCCCCTGCAAGCACTGTTACACCCAGGGTGGTGGAGGAGGGAAAGAGATAAATATAAAAAAGCAAACAGGCGGAACGACCGCAACCATAACTGGAAACGACCAGTAAACAGGCGGACCAACCTCGACAATCTGGAATTTACCGACCAGCAAATATGCGGACTCACCGCGACAATCCGGAATTTACCGACCGGTAAGCAGGCGGACCAACCACGACAATCTGGAATTTACCGACCAGCTGCATGACATATGCGTATTTCACCGCGACAATCTGGAATTTCCCGACCAGTTAACATGCGGACTCACCGCGACAAACTGGAATTTCCCGACCAGTTAACATGCGGACTCACCGCGACAATCTGGAATTTCCCGACCAGTTAACATGCGGACTCACCGCGACAATCTGGAATTTCCCGACCAGTTAACATGCGGACTCACCGCGACAATCTGGAATATCCCGACCAGTTAACATGCGGACTCACCGCGACAATCTGGAATTTCCCGACCAGTTAACATGCGGACTCACCGCGACAATCTGGAATTTCCCGACCAGTTAACATGCGGACTCACCGCGACAATCTGGAATTTCCCGACCAGTTAACATGCGGACTCACCGCGACAATCTGGAATATCCCGACCAGTTAACATGCGGACTCACCGCGACAATCTGGAATATCCCGACCAGTTAACATGCGGACTCACCGCGACAAACGGGAATTTACCGACCAGTTAACATGCGGACTCACCGCGACAAACGGGAATTTCCCGACCAGTTAACATGCGGACTCACCGCGACAATCTGGAATTTCCCGACCAGTTAACATGCGGACTCACCGCGACAAACGGGAATTTCCCGACCAGTTAACATGCGGACTCACCGCGACAAACTGGAATTTACCGACCAGTGAACATGCGGACTCACCGCGACAAACGGGAATTTCCCGACCAGTTAACATGCGGACTCACCGCGACAAACGGGAATTTCCCGACCAGTTAACATGCGGACTCACCGCGACAAACGGGAATTTCCCGACCAGTTAACATGCGGACTCACCGCGACAATCTGGAATTTCCCGACCAGTTAACATGCGGACTCACCGCGACAAACGGGAATTTCCCGACCAGTTAACATGCGGACTCACCGCGACAATCTGGAATTTCCCGACCAGTTAACATGCGGACTCACCGCGACAATCTGGAATTTCCCGACCAGTTAACATGCGGACTCACCGCGACAATCTGGAATATCCCGACCAGTTAACATGCGGACTCACCGCGACAATCTGGAATTTCCCGACCAGTTAACATGCGGACTCACCGCGACAATCTGGAATTTCCCGACCAGTTAACATGCGGACTCACCGCGACAATCTGGAATTTCCCGACCAGTTAACATGCGGACTCACCGCGACAATCTGGAATATCCCGACCAGTTAACATGCGGACTCACCGCGACAATCTGGAATATCCCGACCAGTTAACATGCGGACTCACCGCGACAAACGGGAATTTACCGACCAGTTAACATGCGGACTCACCGCGACAAACGGGAATTTCCCGACCAGTTAACATGCGGACTCACCGCGACAAACGGGAATTTCCCGACCAGTTAACATGCGGACTCACCGCGACAAACGGGAATTTCCCGACCAGTTAACATGCGGACTCACCGCGACAAACTGGAATTTACCGACCAGTGAACATGCGGACTCACCGCGACAAACGGGAATTTCCCGACCAGTTAACATGCGGACTCACCGCGACAATCTGGAATTTCCCGACCAGTTAACATGCGGACTCACCGCGACAATCTGGAATTTCCCGACCAGTTAACATGCGGACTCACCGCGACAATCTGGAATTTCCCGACCAGTTAACATGCGGACACACCGCGACAATCTGGAATTTCCCGACCAGTTAACATGCGGACTCACCGCGACAATCTGGAATATCCCGACCAGTTAACATGCGGACTCACCGCGACAATCTGGAATTTCCCGACCAGTTAACATGCGGACTCACCGCGACAATCTGGAATTTCCCGACCAGTTAACATGCGGACTCACCGCGACAATCTGGAATTTCCCACCAGTTAACATGCGGACTCACCGCGACAATCTGGAATATCCCGACCAGTTAACATGCGGACTCACCGCGACAATCTGGAATATCCCGACCAGTTAACATGCGGACTCACCGCGACAAACGGGAATTTACCGACCAGTTAACATGCGGACTCACCGCGACAAACGGGAATTTCCCGACCAGTTAACATGCGGACTCACCGCGACAATCTGGAATTTCCCGACCAGTTAACATGCGGACTCACCGCGACAAACGGGAATTTCCCGACCAGTTAACATGCGGACTCACCGCGACAAACTGGAATTTACCGACCAGTGAACATGCGGACTCACCGCGACAAACGGGAATTTCCCGACCAGTTACATGCGGACTCACCGCGACAAACGGGAATTTCCCGACCAGTTAACATGCGGACTCACCGCGACAAACGGGAATTTCCCGACCAGTTAACATGCGGACTCACCGCGACAATCTGGAATTTCCCGACCAGTTAACATGCGGACTCACCGCGACAAACGGGAATTTCCCGACCAGTTAACATGCGGACTCACCGCGACAATCTGGAATTTCCCGACCAGTTAACATGCGGACACACCGCGACAATCTGGAATTTCCCGACCAGTTAACATGCGGACTCACCGCGACAATCTGGAATATCCCGACCAGTTAACATGCGGACTCACCGCGACAATCTGGAATTTCCCGACCAGTTAACATGCGGACTCACCGCGACAATCTGGAATTTCCCGACCAGTTAACATGCGGACTCACCGCGACAATCTGGAATTTCCCGACCAGTTAACATGCGGACTCACCGCGACAATCTGGAATATCCCGACCAGTTAACATGCGGACTCACCGCGACAATCTGGAATATCCCGACCAGTTAACATGCGGACTCACCGCGACAAACGGGAATTTACCGACCAGTTAACATGCGGACTCACCGCGACAAACGGGAATTTCCCGACCAGTTAACATGCGGACTCACCGCGACAATCTGGAATTTCCCGACCAGTTAACATGCGGACTCACCGCGACAAACGGGAATTTCCCGACCAGTTAACATGCGGACTCACCGCGACAAACTGGAATTTACCGACCAGTGAACATGCGGACTCACCGCGACAAACGGGAATTTCCCGACCAGTTAACATGCGGACTCACCGCGACAAACGGGAATTTCCCGACCAGTTAACATGCGGACTCACCGCGACAAACGGGAATTTCCCGACCAGTTAACATGCGGACTCACCGCGACAATCTGGAATTTCCCGACCAGTTAACATGCGGACTCACCGCGACAAACGGGAATTTCCCGACCAGTTAACATGCGGACTCACCGCGACAATCTGGAATTTCCCGACCAGTTAACATGCGGACTCACCGCGACAATCTGGAATTTCCCGACCAGTTAACATGCGGACTCACCGCGACAAACGGGAATTTCCCGACCAGTTAACATGCGGACTCACCGCGACAATCTGGAATTTCCCGACCAGTTAACATGCGGACTCACCGCGACAAACGGGAATTTCCCGACCAGTTAACATGCGGACTCACCGCGACAAACGGGAATTTCCCGACCAGTTAACATGCGGACTCACCGCGACAATCTGGAATTTCCCGACCAGTTAACATGCGGACTCACCGCGACAAACGGGAATTTCCCGACCAGTTAACATGCGGACTCACCGCGACAATCTGGAATTTCCGACCAGTTAACATGCGGACTCACCGCGACAATCTGGAATTTCCCGACCAGTTAACATGCGGACTCACCGCGACAATCTGGAATATCCCGACCAGTTAACATGCGGACTCACCGCGACAATCTGGAATTTCCCGACCAGTTAACATGCGGACTCACCGCGACAATCTGGAATTTCCCGACCAGTTAACATGCGGACTCACCGCGACAATCTGGAATTTCCCGACCAGTTAACATGCGGACTCACCGCGACAATCTGGAATATCCCGACCAGTTAACATGCGGACTCACCGCGACAATCTGGAATATCCCGACCAGTTAACATGCGGACTCACCGCGACAAACGGGAATTTACCGACCAGTTAACATGCGGACTCACCGCGACAAACGGGAATTTCCCGACCAGTTAACATGCGGACTCACCGCGACAATCTGGAATTTCCCGACCAGTTAACATGCGGACTCACCGCGACAAACGGGAATTTCCCGACCAGTTAACATGCGGACTCACCGCGACAAACTGGAATTTACCGACCAGTGAACATGCGGACTCACCGCGACAAACGGGAATTTCCCGACCAGTTAACATGCGGACTCACCGCGACAAACGGGAATTTCCCGACCAGTTAACATGCGGACTCACCGCGACAAACGGGAATTTCCCGACCAGTTAACATGCGGACTCACCGCGACAATCTGGAATTTCCCGACCAGTTAACATGCGGACTCACCGCGACAAACGGGAATTTCCCGACCAGTTAACATGCGGACTCACCGCGACAATCTGGAATTTCCCGACCAGTTAACATGCGGACTCACCGCGACAATCTGGAATTTCCCGACCAGTTAACATGCGGACTCACCGCGACAATCTGGAATTTCCCGACCAGTTAACATGCGGACTCACCGCGACAATCTGGAATTTCCCGACCAGTTAACATGCGGACTCACCGCGACAATCTGGAATTTCCCGACCAGTTAACATGCGGACTCACCGCGACAATCTGGAATTTCCCGACCAGTTAACATGCGGACTCACCGCGACAATCTGGAATTTCCCGACCAGTTAACATGCGGACTCACCGCGACAATCTGGATAAACCACTGAGCTACACGGGCGGAACAACTGAGCCTAAAAGAAACGAAAATATAGAACAAAAAACACGTGGAATGAAAAGGCGACGAGAACAAATATGCAAATGCCAAGCAGCTAGCCCAAACTAAAACAAAGTAAAATAACCTGGAAATATAACTATGTTAGAGAGACCCGAGACAAAAAAGAGCAGAAATAAACGATTAAAATAACTAGGCAACCCGCGTGAGGGGAATATAAAGAAGTGGGCGGAAGCCACCAGGAATAATGACATGACCACAACACAACGGCCACGTACGTGGAGCAAACCAAGAACGGTAAACAACTCTGAAGCAAATAAAACCGCGATAAGAACCAAACCGTTTATACCTACAAGTCCACGTATTCCCTAATAGAATGAACACTACAGCTTGACATAAGGCCAGCACCTTGAGCTGACGGGGAAAGCAGTGGAACCGTTGAAAGTAGAGAAGAGAGAAAGCCACGAACATCGACGACTTGAAGTCCAGAAGGGTTGCGCGCTTGAAATTATGGAGCAGGACGTTGGGAAGTCATAAACTGGTAGAAGCATTAAATGTAGACCTTTGTGAAAACGACACTGTTCGCTGCTCAACGCTTACTATCGAGTGACGATGGGGCATGGTTGCTCAGCCCTTATATACGCTGTGAGAGACCGCTGAGCATAGCAATCATTTGGAACTATTCGGCCATTTGAAAATTCATGTTGTCAAAATGTCTACGGATGAATAAAGCCCCAATACCCTTTGCGGTCGTCAACTTCTTGCTTGTTGCTTTCGGCGGGGACAACGATATTTGGAATAGGTGTATTTAGCAACAATATAACGCGCGCTCTGATTGGCTTGAAATTACACTGAAATAAAACAAGTTCTATAATATAGCAACAACTCTGAAGCAAATAAAACCGCGATAAGAACCAAACCGTTTATACCTACAAGTCCACGTATTCCTTAATAGAATGAACACCACAGCTTGACATAAGGCCAGCACCTTGAGCTGACGGGGAAAGCAGTCAAACTGATTGGCTTGAAAATTACACTGAAATAAAACAAGACCCTCCTCTACTTCATTGGGAACCGCACCCGCAATGACATCTGGGGTGCTTACCATTTACCCGGACAAACTGGAAATTCCGCTTTGAAAATCAAATTGTATGTGTATTTACGATCGGAAAGTTAGAATTCCGGAAAACTCGGGCTTCTGTTTCAGCATAGTTAATAACTATGGTTTCAGGTAATCCGGCCACTTTTCCCGCTCTGTTTTGTATGTGATTTGTGGCCGGATTTAGGCATACCTACCAAAATATGCACGTAATTTCACCTGACCTGAACTTCCGTTTATTTAAGCCGTTCATGTTTATTTTTCTTTGTGTCCAAAGCTACTGATTAGCGTCGTATTTCTGCCAAATATAATCTGTTTACGCTCCATAACTTACGAGGAAATGTTTAAAGACTTTGCCCACATGACTTAAGATGCACGAAAACATGAAAATTACTGAAGCGATTGCTTTACCTACTTTCAAAACACATTTGAATTCCTGCCTAAAAAGCGGTCAGGAATCCCACAACAGCAGTTAATAAACCTAAGCTCATCAATAATTCATACGATTATCTTGTTTGTCATTTTTTGAAATATACAAGAAATCACAGCGCTTTAAAGTTAAAATGGCCGGATTAGGGTACGGCCGGTATTTAGGGCAACACACTGTATATATAGGTTATGGAATATAATAAAATGACTTCGGCGAACCACTTGCATGCTGGTCCTGAAGACTTTAATATAAACGTTTTGGCCTGTTTGGCCTTCTTCAGTAAATGTTGTACAAGACTTGGAACAAGCTAAAAATAAAATCTAACAAGACGCTCAATGAGCGTACACTCGGGCTTTATGACAAGGACAATGTCAGTTGCGTAAGGAGGGACCTGACAATGACTGACAGTTGCGTGATCATGACGAGGGAGACTATGTGTATATGTGTCGGTGAGCATAGATAAAAATCTCCGAATCGTACTTCCGTAGCACGTGAATATGAGGTTCATATTCATGGTCAGACGGTTCTGATAACGTCTTTGGTTTCTTCGTTATCGCAGAGGAAAGTCGGTCACGGAAACTATTTGACACATTTGAGCGAATCATTCTTTCGGATTAAGTTCGATAGGCGTTCGGAAACTATTCGACTCGTTTGTGGCGAACATGAATATATATGCAACCTCAAGTGACCTCAAGTACGTTTAAAGACGTACCACAGACGTACCTCGAAGAGTCGGAGATCTTTATCGATGCTCACCGACACAAATAGTCTCCCTCGTCACGCAACTGTCAATGTCATAATGCCCGACTACGCTCATTGAGCGTCTTCTTCTGTAATAGATCCCTAAAATCTAAGGACGTTTTGATTTCGATTGTATTTTTGCCGTTTACTGACCTGTTTTGAGCGTGGAAATTCTGTTTTAAATAGCGCTACGCGGCGCTTCTAAAATTAGGTCGCGTAATAGATGTATGACTCACACAAGGATCACACAACTGTAATCGTACTGAATTTTTCAAACGTGGAATAAAATAAACATCCATCGTGAGCGGTTAATGAAAATAACTCGACTGGTTCGATTGTTAGCATGACTTCTGTACATATAGCTTTCTGTCGTAATAGATCCCTAAAATCTAAGGACGTTTTGATTTCGATTGTATTTTTGCCGTTCACTGACCTGTTTTGAGCGTGGAAATTCTGTTCTAAATAGCGCTACGCGGCGGTTCTAAAATTAGGTCGCGTAATAGATGTATGACTCACAAAAGGATCACACAACTGTAATCCGTACTGAATTTTTCAAACGTGGAATAAAATAAACATCCATCGTGAGTTACTGAAAATAACTCGACTGGCTCGACTGTTTACATGACTTCTGTACATATAGCTTTCTGTCAATAGATGTAGTTATACATCGCTGGTCGTGAGTTTAATTATAAATACTCCAGGACATAACTGTACACGTACTACTTCTGAATATTTCAAACGTGGAATAAAATAAACTTCAATCATTATACTTCTCAGAAATGTGTTTCATTTTACTAGTCGGATACCTTTTAACCACGGCGTGACGGCTCTCAGAATCTGAATGTGTTTCATTTTATTGTCGGACTGAATTTTTCAAACGTGGAATAAAATAAACTTTAGTCGGAAACTATTTGACCCTTTGAGCATAGAATTACTTCATTAGGCGTTTGGATATCATCGCCCCCGTTTTCAGCCAATCGAAACCCTGAAACAGACATTTCTAACCGATACGATCACATACTCCGCATTCTGTGTACTACCAAAAATACGAAGAAAAAAAATATACAAGAAAGCCCATTTTATAACTCGGGCTTCCTTCGGAAGGGCCCGAGTAATTACAAATATTTATACTTAAAAGAACAATAGGTTCAAATGAAATATAGGGTTATGTAATAAAAACAAAGGATATGAAAAAGTTATGTGGTAAACGACGAATGAATTAAAATCTAAAGTGTGAATGAGTGTATCACTAAAGTGTATAATACCTAAGGTCAATTGTATCTGATTCGCTCAGACGTCGTTGAACTCTTGCCTTTTATTGAGTCCCGTGGAGAGCTAGAGTACACAGTGTAGCCGGATGCCTCAAAGGAATGATATGAAAGACTGAGAATGAATGTGTGTGTATGTCCCCAATCAGTATGTAAGTAGTGTAGTGTACCAGAACGACAAGACACATTAATAAAGTTCATTATTATTATCATCATTATTATTTATTATTTTAGCATTAAAGTGTATTGCAACATCGCACGTTTTTTTGTTGGTTTTCATGGCTGATCAGTTTATTGCGATTCAGTATGATTGAGTTCATCACTATTGAGCGCATTAATGCCTTATTCTGAGTTAAAATAATATCGATAAGATTCTTTAAAAAAATAAACGCAAGAATCAAATCGATGACAAAGTACTGAATAATGTATTAATACTAAACCCTTCCTCTATTCAGTCTATGTTGAATAGATCCTTAAAACATACTCACCAGGGGTTAGGTGCACTTTAATAGAGCCGTACTAGTCCAGAACTGGACCCAATTTTATCTACGCGCGCGGCATAGAGCAGAAGAGAGGAGCTGGGCTAGAGAGAGACGATAATTTCCTTAGATAATTTCCTTAGATTGCGCGCGCGCTTTTCGTAGTCTTTATATTTCTTTCGCGCCGAGTATTTATATCAGTTATTGAGAAAGGTGGGGCCAGTTCTGGACTAGAGCTAGTCGTACTCGCACGTACTCGCACAGTATACAAGGTACGTTCATCTAACCTATCAAAATAGCTTATTAGAAGACCGAGTTTACTTCTGTACAATAATGTATTATGTCACTTTATTGTGAACGATTCTACAAACACACCACAGGAATCCCAATTCAGGAATTACGCTTTTTTATCCATAACACAGGAGTCCCAATTCAAGAAGTCTTCTTCCGTTGTCCTTCTATCCATACCACGCACGATCCCTACATCGCTGTCTGAAACAAGGGAGTATATTTGTACACAGTCTTCTCTCTTTCCAGCCATTCCACAGGACTCCCAATGTAAGAAACACTGGCCGACACAGGAATCCCAATCAGCTAAGAAAACAAAACTTTCTGGATTACATTAGTACGCATGTCCATAAACGAATCGTGGTGAATCGTGGTTAAGTTCAGGTAGCTGACTCGTACCCAGTACTCATTATTCTTCGCGGACAGACCAATAACCGGACTGGGTAGGAGTCAGGATGTGTTCCATAATTGATTCAGTTCAGTGCGGATTGTTTGGTGAATTAAGATTTTAATAATTGACTAGTCTAAACCACAAACTAAACTGATACTAGATCATTGAGTTAACTGTTTACAATGTTTTCTTCAAACTATATTTGTTGTATAACCGTGATACACACGGTTAGACCCACTTCAGACCAATCGGTTTTGCGTGTGTAGTTCAAGCCGTAAACTCATAATGTGGTCAGTCGTACTTTCATCGAATCAAAGCCATCTTCATTCAATTAAACCTTCATTTTCTTGCGATGGTATTTGTCGTTACCAAGTAAGGATTATGAGATCAATCTATCTAAATAAACTTGACTCTAAATACACAGCAATAGCTTTAAAAATTAATTAATTTCAAACACGTCATGAAATGTTTTTGTCTTTTATTTGTTAGGATTTGTTGTTGTCATGGTGATGGTGTTTGGCGGCGTACGCTATTTGCATACAGACTTTGATATCAGAGCACAGTGGGACGCATGTTAGAACTGTGTGTTTACGTTCCGCTAGTGCTGGATTGAACTACTCTGGTTTGCCAGTTTAACGAATCACCACAGATCATCTCGTTAGAACTCTCTCTGTGTTTCCGAGCAAATATATCGTTGATACAATTATAGATTCTTTTGTGGGATCAATTTCTTTCACTTTGCTTTAATGACATGACTATGAATTCCGTGATGCAAGGTTGGTGTTTGAATGTTCTAGAAGAAGCGAAGCCTAGCTAAGTGAAACGAACACATCTTTTTACTTCTAACTGACCGGTGCACGATATGCAGAAAACATCACTTCAATATCAACTTCAGGATGAACAAATTCTTCAACTCGACGACATCATCAAAAACAAAGTTGGTCAACATCAACAAGAAGATCATCAAGTAAAGCAAAAACGTGAACAAAGAAAACTACTGCGAGCAAGAAGAACCATGTCAGACCCAATGCCTCTTTCCAGTGAGTATGTCAGACAATTAGAAAGGAATCGATATCCCGCGCGAACCAATCGGGACAAACACACACATTTTGTCAATTCAAGACAAATCGCACAAACTATTTATCCTGATTTTCTCACTTCGCTTCCGAACGAACTGGAAAACTCTGGTGAACTTAAAAAGTTAATCAAAAAAAATGTACTGGAGAAGGAGAACAGCATGTGCTGTGAGTGCATAGCAAGTCAAGAACCTTCTAAGAAATCGCTGATCGCCTGGTATCGACGGGAGTATGGAATGAGCTTTGACGAAGCAAAGGCAACTCTTTCTTAAACGTTCCACCTGCAGTATGGGTCGCAGTATGGATTATAATAGCAATGATATAACTGGGCCAATTTAGCCACGATATCTTCTAAATGATACTGATAGCAGGTGGAATTATTTATAGATCAAATAGTTGACAAATATATGATTGGGGCTAGATTTGATTGATTTTATTTAAACAGTAGAGGTATACACCTGTGTATAAACAATCTAAAGTAAGTATGCAGAGTGAAACTTTTACATCGTGTAAATTTAGTTTTTTTTTCTTACACAGCGCTAGCCTTCCACACAATTTTAGCTCAAAAATATTTCCAGCAATTCGAAATACATTTCTGCTAGATTGATAGTCATATAAGATCATCGATATATCATAATAAAATGTTCTATCTATCTATACACCTAATTGCAACGATGACGTTGTCATATAAAAATGAAAAGAAAAAGAAAAAAGTCAATTATGAATGAATTAGCTTAATCATCATAGCTTGCAGCATTGTTCTTCCTGGAAAATGCGACCAGAATATTATGCTATGACAAGGACAAGTCCAAAACCAGTAATTATATCATGGTACATGTTTGAGAATGATTAAAATCAGAGAATGTAGAGTACAAACACTTAAACCGTGTAATGTAAATAGTACTATTTAGGCTGCGTTCGATTGACCTTATGTAATGTAAATAGTACTATTTAGGCTGCGTTCGATTGACCTTATGTAATGTAAATACAGTACTATTTAGGCTGCGTTCGATTGACCTTATGTAATGTAAATACAGTACTATTTAGGCTGCGTTCGATTGACCTTATGTAATGTAAATACAGTACTATTTAGGCTGCGTTCGATTGACCTTATGTAATGTAAATAGTACTATTTAGGCTGCGTTCGATTGACCTTATGTAATGTAAATACAGTACTATTTTTAGGCTGCGTTCGATTGACCTTATGTAATGTAAATAGTACTATTTAGGCTGCGTTCGATTGACCTTATGTAATGTAATTTAGGCTGCGTTCGATTGACCTTATGTATACAATACAAGTACTATTTAGGCTGCGTTCGATTGACCTTATGTAATGTAAATAGTACTATTTAGGCTGCGTTCGATTGACCTTATGTAATGTAAATAGTACTATTTAGGCTGCGTTCGATTGACCTTATGTAATGTAAATACAGTACTATTTAGGCTGCGTTCGATTGACCTTATGTAATGTAAATAGTACTATTTAGGCTGCGTTCGATTGACCTTATGCAATGTAAATACAGTACTATTTAGGCTGCGTTCGATTGACCTTATGCAATGTAAATACAGTACTATTTAGGCTGCGTTCGATTGACCTTATTCCGGAATAGGAATAATTCCAGATTCTGGGGCAGATGGATGGCGTCATTATTCCAGAATATTCCAAGCATTAATCTGCTATAATGAGCAGAATGTTTGGAATATATTCCGCTTATTCTGGAATCGGAACAGACTCAATTGAACGGACATTCCGTATTATCATTCACATTATTTTCTCCGTGATTTTCAATGGTCGAAAGACGACTACGTCACTGCAGATAACTTCCTACGAATAAGTGTTTTCGTTCTCCTCGACAATGGCAGCTCGATTTTTCCAGAGTTGTTGCTTTAGGTGAGAGAAAATAACGTGAATGATAAAACAATTATTGGACGAGGTTGAGCAAAATATCGTGATTAACATTTGTCAGTGGCGAGCAGATTAATTATTTTGGCGATGCCGAAGGCAGAGGCAAATAATTATCTGCGAGACACTGACAAAATCACGATATTTTGCTCAACCTCGTCCAATAATTGCTAATTATTCCAAGTATTCCTATTCCGGAATAAGGTCAATCGAACGCACCCTTAGTATTAAATACTGACATTTCTATTAATTATATTTCTATTTTCTATTATTATTATATATTTTCTATTGTTTAATTAGTGATATTTAGTACTAATTAGTAAAACGTTGCACGGTTTTAGTGTTTGTATTCCAGTTTGCATGCCTAATTTATTCCTATTTGGCTGTAATTTTATTTTTACTGGAGGGGCAACGTTACTACAATTAGGTGTATATCAAGCCTTATACACCTCGGTACGTTAGCGGTATATAACCTTTACCTATGTATACAATGGTTAATTGGTATAGTTGGTGTACTTGTAGTCTAGATGAAAACTCCATATTTATATCAACTTTACCAGATGATACAGTAGAGGCTTCGCCCCTGCTTTCATTGTGCATACCATTACTTACGATGACTTACAATGACTTACGCTGACATACGATGACTTACGATGACTTACAATGACTTACAATGACTTATAACGATGACTTACAATGACTTATAACGATGACTTACAATGACTTATAACGATGACATACAATAACTTACGATGACTTACGATGACTTACAATGACTTACAATGACTTACGATGACTTACGATGACTCACAATGACTTACGATGACTTACGATGACTCACAATGACTTACAATGACTTACGATAACTTACGATGACTTACGATGACATACAATGACTTATAACGATGACTTACAATGACTTATAACGATGACTTACGATGACATACGATGCATGACTTACGATGACTTAAAATGACTTACGATGACATACCGCGATGCATGACTTACGATGACTTACAATAATAATAATAACTTTATTTATATAGCGCTTGACTTAAGATGACTTACGATGACTTAGCACGACATGATGCATGCATGCTTTCGGCTTTAACAAGGCTGTACTTTTATAGCAAAGTGTATTTGACTGGCTGACAATAAACATGTGTTTGATGCTGATGTACAGCTAATTCAGAAAACGTTGTCGGCGATCGACTTCAAGCCTACGCGACTAGACCGAAAGGGAGTATGGGTAGATATGATAATTCGCTTGCATGCTTTTCGTATTTGATGACAATGGCAGGTGATGATCTGTAAATGTATGCCTACGCGTTTTAAAACAAGGAAACACAAGCAGATATGATTCATATTCCGTGAGAGACGTTCCTTTTTGATAGTGTATTTATAGACTCATTGAATTTTACCCATACTCCTTTTCGGTCTAGTCGCGTAGGCTTGAAGTCGATCGCCGACAACGTTTTCTGAATTAGCTGTATACAGTGAAGTTTGTGAAACTTAAAAACGAAAAATCACAATATGGAAATGTATTCTGTGCCAGAATACGCCAGTCATACCCGCCATGTCTGCCGGTCTAGCTATTGACTTAGCTGGCTATTATGGCCGTCTCAGTGGTATGCATGGACTGTGGTTCCACCACAGCACCACAGGGTTCCCAAAACCCGTATATTGATCTTGTTCATATTTGATTTGGTGGCCGCGGTAGTGCATGATGGTCTGACTGAAGAATTAAATGGTAGGACTGATGGGAGATAACGGTCGGGATTAGATAACGATGATAGTCGGACACTGAGTAGTCGGTTAGTGGCGTCAGCGTGTTTGTACGTGCCGCTGTCCATACAGAATGCAGTACAGCGGAGAGATGCCGGATTCATCGTTCTACTTCCGCCGTTATTTGTGTCAGTTTGTCATCGTTAAGTTATCGACGTGACTTAAAGCAGTAAATGGAAGCACAGCAAAAGTGAACAAATATCGGCTAAAATTGCAGTCAAGTATGATAAAAAAGATCGCCGAACACTGAGATATCACTATAGTCAGTTGTTACTGATGGCTAAGTTATGTGTTTGAATCAGTTTCAAATCAAAGGAAGTAAATCAGTTCAATGGAAAACAATAGTAATTAAACCAGGGAACAACATCATTTCAATACTAAACTGAATTACCCCCCTTAATTATATACCCAAAGCCTGCTTCCAGTATGTCCTTGTAGCTCAGCTGATCGGTGATCAGTTCTGAGGAGCGCTGGTCAGATATGTTTCCTCTTTCTCCTTTCTTTTCTAGGGCTGACGCGCAGAAGGATTTTATGGGTAATTTATAGCACTTAACTTTCATTCAATTTCTACATGACATAATAAAATGACAACTTCTTGTCATATAAGTTAATGGAGTAAGCTATAGATACATGAAAAGCGAATACATAATGGTATTGAAAAAAGGTTTATTTTATCAAAATCATTACACCTAAAGTAACCATGACCTAGTTATATACCTATCTACCTACCCTACTGTACCTAGATGAAATACAGAACATGTTCAACCAAACTTCATCCATCTATCTAATTTCTCTTTGCCTTGCATTAACGTAGACACAGACATCAATTCAGTTCTGGGTTCAGAGTCGTCTTCTTCAAACGTAAAAACAGGTAAAAAGTCTGGGAAGGTTTTCGCTCTGTTTCGATAGTGTGTAGTTTCATGTATTTCTGTACCTTCTGATTGACTTCGTCGCAGTAAACAAGACTTTGACTGTGGATAGGCTAAAGGTGGAGCTACTAAATCGCAACAAGATGTAGAACGTCTTGACAACATTTTCTTCGATTCCTTTGTTGGTCGTAAGGTTCTGTTTGTTTGTCTTGTTTCTTGTATCACCGTTTGTGCCGACTGTGTTGTCTTATGGTTCTCATCGCTGTGCTCGACTATTGTAGCAAGGTTTCGTACCGCAGCGTTGGTTGATGACGGGTAGCTGCTATACGATCTCATACTCATAACTGGACGGCCTTGACAGAGTTCAGCAAAGATGTAGTGGTCTTGCAGCCTTAGTTACCACTGAACCTAAAGCAAGGACGTGTTTTATACTTGATTAAACGGTAAACAATCTAAACTCTGTTAGCAAAAAACAGGTATACACAAGTCTACGTATGCGGGCGGCTCAAACTACAATCCGATCGTCACCGCTAGTGACGTCATAACGTGTTGGCAGACGTCATTATAATCAGATGACGACACAACTTCAGGAACCGAGTTGATTGAGAATCGGCAGCGTTGATGCAGAAATAACATTGGAACACGAAATATAACTTTGAGTTATTTTGAAATAGTTTGTTCCTTGGTTGTGAAACTGCTGACAAAATAGGTGGTAGCTGTCAGTGGTGTACTGTAGATTGCGCCGCTCACTGTCAGCTGCTAATGTTTCGTCCGTCTTCATATGATTAATTTTCTTCAGCATGATTGTGTTTCTGGTTCTGAATTGGTGACTTACGAGCGACTATAGTGATGTGTGCATTATTTTAGTCGGTGTAAAATCATACTAACATTGTTTTGGTTCTGTACGTACATGTGTGGTATAATACAATGTATTGTGAATTGTGGAGAATAATCACAACACGGGTTTGATTTCTTTTGTATATGGTGATCGTCGCACTAATAGTGAAGCGAATATAAAGATTCGTATTTGAATCAAACTGGGCTTCAGCTTCACGGCCTTTATAAAGCGGTTACTCGGAATCAACAGGAACGCATAATACAGATATCTAATGTATGTTCTGATAGAGAGATGGAATTTCATTCCAATTAGAATGCAATACAATTTATAGTCTAATTCACGATGAACTTCCATTCAAGGAACACTAAAACGGCTTTTGTTGATCAGTGGTGTGTAGTGTCAAGAGAGTATTGCTTATTTATAGATATGATTTATTTAAAGGAAAACTGGTGGCTTCGTATACGCGTCACGGCTGACGCATCCACTTTAAAATAACAACCAACAAAAAAATATATTTTTCCTGAATATACAATGTTTTGTTGCTCGCTATGGATGATTTAGTGACGCATTTATGACAATCCAAGTAGCTCAGCATCGATCAGGTAAATATAGAACCACTTACACACCATACACGCTTATCCAATCATATACGGGTATGTTTGCTCTTAACGTGAACAGGTGTAAGGCTGCGTGACGAATAGTATTGCGTTACAGGATGGTTGACGATAGTTCAGTGTTTTGATCAATTTTGAAGTCAAAGTGTAAGCTTGGGGAGATTGAACATTTGATGACGTCATAGTCACCAGAGGAAATGAGGTCATAGAAAATGAATAAATTAATCCATTCGTTAGGCCTTGCCGTACGTATGAAAATTATATAAATGTGAATACTAGAAGATTGGTGGGTTCTATGCCCACATCAATGTATATGAAAAGATTCGCATTTGCACGGTAAAGAATACAGGAACCAGTGAAACTGGTTTTATTCGATGGTTTAATATTTTCAGGTCAGTTCTTTTACTATTCGTATATATTTGTAAAGCGCTTTTGGTCTTTTTAGGAAAGGGCGCTATATAAAATAAAATAAAATTACTTTGTATAAAAAAGCCATAGATAAAAAAAATTGTCTGTTATAATAATATATGTGATTGTACAGTCCATTCAGTGATTAACCATGCTAGATCAAGGGGAACTAAATAGACCGATCGGTACCGCAGATAACTTAAAAGAAGAAAACAAAATAAGAAAAAACAACACTGACAAAAACACAACAACAACACTGACAAAAACAACAACAACAACAACAACAACAACAACAACAACAAAACAACAACAACAGCAGCAGTAATAACAACAACACAACAACAACAACAACAACAACAACAACAACAACAACAACAACAGTAGCAGTAATAACAACAACAACAACAACAACAACAACAACAACAACAACAACAACAACAACAACAACAACAACAACAACAACAACAACAACAACAACAACAACAACAACAACAAAAAACAACAACAACAACAACAACAACAAAGAGAAAACACCAAGGTTTCGAGATTACGCCGCTTTTTTAAAGTGCAAGACTATCTTCATACGAGTCACAAAAAGAAAGAAAGAAAGACATGAAAGACAAAGAGAGAACAACAAAGAAGGAAAGAGAGAAAGGGTTTCGAGATTACGAGAAAGGAAGAAGTGCAAGACTAGAAAGGGAACGAGTCAGAAAAAGGGAAGAAGAAAGAGAGACAGGGAAGAAGGAAAGAGAGAAAGGGAAGAAGGAAAGAGAGAAAGGGAAGAAGGAAAGAGAGAAAGGGAAGAAGGAAAGAGAGAAAGGGAAGAAGGAAAGAGAGAAAGGGAAGAAGGAAAGAGAGAAAGGGAAGAAGGAAAGCAAAAAAAGAAGCAAACTGACAAGCAGCATACTTGTGTGTGAGCTTGAGTGATCAATTAGTGTCGACTAAATTGACTTGAATAATATCGTTAAAGATTTCCTTATCCGGTCTTTGTCATAGCTTTGAAAAGATGTCAACGTCAAGGCTTATCTCTTGTCTAGCCTCTAAGCTCATCACGCTGGACGCAAAGTTAAAATATCGCTTTTTACCGCGGATTTTATTCAAACTGCTCCATCATATTGAAGTTCAGTAAATGATTTCTAGTTCTACTGCTCTAATTAACGCAATAATGAGGTGTATTATTAGATATAATTTTGCCTTTGACATTTAGTGAATAATTTGCCATTATAAGTGCATACAATTAATGTTTTCAGAGTATGCAAATTTAGGCCAAAAGACATTCTGTATTTACTATCATCTCTACCAACACAAACAGTACTACTCGCATTTCTTTACTTTTACATAAAGCTTGAGTTATCTGCAGAACGAAGCGACTTTAAGGTGGCCGAAACACTGCCATGAAAATAGACGGAACGACAGCCTTGGTTACCGGTGCTGCTTCAGGGATTGGGAAAGCAGTATGTGAAAAGCTTCTTGATCGGGGAGCAAAGGTGAGCCGTGCACGGAAAGCAATAATACTACAACTCTTGCCATCAACACTTTCATACTTCTTTAAGCTAAAAGTGGATAGTTTTTGCTCCAAGCGTCCAGACTGAGAACACTAAATAACACTTTAGCCGTAAATTAGAGTGTCACTTAGTGATGTTTTAGCAGTGCATTTTTACATGCCACGTTGATTGATTATAGTTCTGAAACTCTTATGTTGAGGTGATTGAGTTTTAAAGAAAATATATTTGATCTGCTATTCATTTTTATGATCTAATTCACGGTAGCTGTATTTTCGCAAAATATCTTAGTTAGTAATCAGTTTGTGTTGTGTTTGTTTACAAAGGTATAGCTAATGACGTCGCTCTACCATTATTAAACGTACACAATACTCAACAATAACTGTACGACTATTTCAACAAGATAGTATTTCGGGTACAACTTGGTGTAGGATCGCACACCTTTTGTGTGTTCAGTGTTTGCTTGCAAAGTACACTCTACACTATGATAACTTATTGTTCACCCAAGTTTCTCAGGTATTTAGTTCAGTGTTTGTCTTCTAAGGAGCTAAACTGAATTCCTTTCCATTTTTAGTTTCTTCTTCAATCACCCCCTCCCCCTCAGGGTTTTATTTTCTCGCTCGTCTCCAGTCCTTACAGAGTGCATAACGAGCTAATTATTGTTGACTGCAGGTTGTTCTAGTTGATATCAATAAGCAGAACGGTGAGGAATTAGTGCAACAGTTCCACAGTACATACGGTAAAGACCGATCACTTTTCATACACTGTGATGTATCGAATCAAGAACAGTTACAAGGTTGGTAGTAGCAGCAGCCATATTTAATAGAAACAAACCTTGGTTGACATCTTGTTACGGTGTTCTTACTAAAGTCGAATCTCTCCGCCGCGTGAACGGCCGCGCGCGTGGGGAGAAAATATTGTGGCCGTTATGCAGAGGTGGCCGTTGTGTGGAGGTTTTCATAACAATAAATGTTTGCTTGCACGAGACTGGGCCGGGATGAAAGTCCGGCTCTGGTCGTTACATAGAGGTGGTCGTTACATAGAGATGGTCGTTACATAGAGGTGGTCGTTACATAGAGGTGGTCGTTACATAGAGGTGGTCGTTACATAGAGGTGGTCGTTACATAGAGGTGGTCGTTACATAGAGGTGGTCGTTACATAGAGGTAGACATAGAGGTGGTCGTTACATAGAGGTGGTCGTTACATAGAGGTGGTCGTTACAGAGAGGTGGTCGTTACAGAGAGGTGGTCGTTACATGGAGGTGGTCGTTACATAGAGGTGGTCGTTACATAGAGGTGGTCGTTACATAGAGGTGGTCGTTACATAGAGGTGGTCGTTACATAGAGGTGGTCGTTACATAGAGGTGGTCGTTACATAGAGGTGGTCGTTACATAGAGGTGGTCGTTAGAGGTGGTCGTTACATAGAGGTGGTCGTTATAGGGAGGAGGCCGTTACATAGAGGTGGTCGTTACATAGAGGTGGTCGTTACATAGAGGTGGTCGTTACATAGAGGTGGTCGTTACATAGAGGTGGTCGTTACAGGGAGGTGGTCGTTACATAGAGGTGGTCGTTACATAGAGAGGTGGTCGTTACATAGAGGTGGTCGTTACATGGAGGTGGTCGTTACATAGAGGTGGTCGTTACATAGAGGTGGTCGTTACATAGAGGTGGTCGTTACATAGAGGTGGTCGTTACATAGAGGTGGTCGTTACATAGAGGTGGTCGTTACATAGAGGTGGTCGTTACATAGAGGTGGTCGTTACATAGAGGTGGTCGTTATAGGGAGGAGGCCGTTACATAGAGGTGGTCGTTACATAGAGGTGGTCGTTACATAGAGGTGGTCGTTACAGAGAGGTGGTCGTTACATAGAGGTGGTCGTTACATAGAGGTGGTCGTTACATAGAGGTGGTCGTTACATAGAGGTGGTCGTTACATAGAGGTGGTCGTTACATAGAGGTGGTCGTTACATAGAGGTGGTCGTTACATAGAGGTGGTCGTTACATAGAGGTGGTCGTTACATAGAGGTAGTCGTTATAGGGAGGAGGCCGTTACATAGAGGTGGTCGTTACATAGAGGTGGTCGTTATAGGGAGGAGGCCGTTACATAGAGGTGGTCGTTACATAGAGGTGGTCGTTATAGGGAGGAGGTCGTTACATAGAGGTGGTCGTTACATAGAGGTGGTCGTTACATAGAGGTGGTCGTTACATAGAGGGTGGTCGTTACATAGAGGTGGTCGTTACATAGAGGTGGTCGTTATAGGGAGGTGGTCGTTACATAGAGGTGGTCGTTACATAGAGGTGGTCGTTACATAGAGGTGGCCGTTACATAGAGGTGGTCGTTACATAGAGGTGGTTACATAGAGGTGGTCGTTACATAGAGGTGGTCGTTACATAGAGGTGGTCGTTACATAGAGGTGGTCGTTACATAGAGGTGGTCGTTACATAGAGGTGGTCGTTACATAGAGGTGGTCGTTACATAGAGGTGGTCGTTACATAGAGGTGGTCGTTACATAGAGGTGGTCGTTACATAGAGGTGGTCGTTACATAGAGGTGGTCGTTACATAGAGGTGGTCGTTACATAGAGGTGGTCGTTACAGAGAGGTGGTCGTTACATAGAGGTGGTCGTTCGTTACATAGAGGTGGTCGTTACATAGAGGTGGTCGTTACATAGAGGTGGTCGTTACAGGGAGGTGGTCGTTACATAGAGGTGCGTCGTTACAAATCCTCTGAGGTGGTCGTTACATAGAGGTGGTCGTAATAGATATATTTGAGATATGTGGCTCGTTACAACAGAACAGCAATGATCGTTACATAGAGGAGGCCGTTACTATAGAGGTGTTCGATCGACAAGCGTTAATAGAGGTGGTACGTTATAGGGAGGAGGCCGTTACATAGAGGTGGTCGTTACATAGAGGTGGTCGTTATAGGGAGGAGAAGGCCGTTTACATAGAGGTGGTCGTTACATAGAGGTGGTCGTTACAGAGAGGTGGTCGTTACATAGAGGTGGTCGTTACATAGAGGTGGTCGTTACATAGAGGTGGTCGTTACATAGAGGTGGTCGTTACATAGAGGTGGTCATTATAGGGAGGAGGCCGTTGCACAAGTCGCCACTGTTGCGCATGCGTGGTACATATCAAATCCTCTGGAAGATTGTAGTGACATTGGTCTAATTCCTTATTTGGTAATGAGATTCCATATTTGGACTGATATGTGGCTCTTGTTTATCCGCAACAAAACAGCAATGATTCTTAAAACTCGTGTTCTTTACTATATTTGTTCGATTGTTTCCGACAAGCGTTAATATATTTATCGTTCCAGGTACATTCACCAAAGCAATTTCAACGTATGGACATCTTGATATTGTATGTAATAACGCTGGGATCTTAGACGAGAAGAACTGGATTAAAACACTCGACGTTAACCTGGTAATGATTACACGCGCTACATGCAGGCTCGCGTCTACACGCATTACATGCAGGCTCGCGTCTCGTCTACATGCAGGCTCGCAAACTAAATGATATGCGCAACACTGCGTCGAGAGAGGATCTCATTCAATCAAATCAGATACATACATATACAGTATCGCAAACTAAATGATATGCGCACATGAATCAGTAACATGAGTTGGATGGAATTAATTAATTCAGTTTGTTTTTGTTTTCAAGAAAGCGATTGTTCATGGGACGTTGTTAGCGTTAGATCACATGACGTCAGGTGTGATTATAAACACCTCATCTACAGGAGGTACTCATTGCATGTAATTACTTTGACAACAATGATTATAAACACCTCATCTACAGGAGGTACTCATTACATGTAATTACTTTGACAACAATGATTATAAACACCTCATCTACAGGAGGTACTCATTACATGTAATTACTTGACAACAATGATTATAAACACCTCATCTACAGGAGGTACTCATTGCATGTAATTACTTTGACAACAATGATTATAAACACCTCATCTACAGGAGGTACTCATTACATGTAATTACTTTGACAACAATGATTATAAACACCTCATCTACAGGAGGTACTCATTGCATGTAATTACTTTGACAACAATGATTATAAACACCTCATCTACAGGAGGTACTCATTACATGTAATTACTTTGACAACAATGATTATAAACACCTCATCTACAGGAGGTACTCATTACATGTAATTACTTTGACAACAATGATTATAAACACCTCATCTACAGGAGGTACTCATTACATGTAATTACTTTGACAACAATGATTATAAACACCTCATCTACAGGAGGTACTCATTACATGTAATTACTTTGACAACAATTTATAACAATCAAGGAGGTACTCATGATTACAACAATGATTAAACACCTCATCTACAGGAGGTACTCATTACTCATTATGTAATTACTTTGACAACAATGATTATAAACACCTCATCTACAGGAGGTATTCATTACATGTAATTGATTATAAACACCTCATCTACAGGAGGTACTCATTACATGTAATTACTTTGACAACAATGATTATAAACACCTCATCTACAGGAGGTACTCATTACATGTAATTACTTTGACAACAATGATTATAAACACCTCATCTACAGGAGGTACTCATTACATGTAATTACATTACATGTAATTACTTTGACAACAATGATTATAAACACCTCATCTACAGGAGGTACTCATTACATGTAATTACTTTGACAACAATGATTATAAACACCTCATCTACAGGAGGTACTCATTACATGTAATTACTTTGACAACAATGATTATAAACACCTCATCTACAGGAGGTATTCATTACATGTAATTGATTATAAACACCTCATCTACAGGAGGTACTCATTACATGTAATTACTTTGACAACAATGATTATAAACACCTCATCTACAGGAGGTACTCATTACATGTAATTACTTTGACAACAATGATTATAAACACCTCATCTACAGGAGGTACTCATTACATGTAATTACTTTGACAACAATGATTATAAACACCTCATCTACAGGAGGTACTCATTACATGTAATTACTTTGACAACAATGATTATAAACACCTCATCTACAGGAGGTACTCATTACATGTAATTACTTTGACAACAATGATAGCGTCACCTTGTAATCATTTTAGTGCAGCATGATGTTCAGTGGCGGATCTAGGGGAGGGTTGGGGGGAGGAGTGTCCGGACCCCCCCCCCCCCCGCCCCCTGTCATACTTGAGGTTCAATTGATTGTTTTATCCTATAGAATCTAGTTTTGCCACAGCTTTGAAGTCTATTTTGCTTGGTATACGTTTGAAATCCCCCACCCTCCCCTTCCCCTCTCAAAACTTCCTTGGATCGGCCACTGATGTTCACTTGTTTATGATTGTCATGACTATTCAACACACTCTTGTTGTCCTAGGTCTCCACCCTGCATCGTTCTGTCCAGTCTATTGTGGTTCTAAATATGGTGTTATTGGATTTACTCGAAGTATCGCTCCAGTATGTATCCTACAATGATCTTGTATGTTGAAACTGTAAAATACTAAAATTGATCCTTTTTTTAAACTATCGAGGCCGCTTTTCGGAAAAAAGGGATTCGCGTGAACTGCATTTGTCCAGGAGGAACAGACACCGCTATTTACGCAGCTTTTGAAGAATTAGAACTTACTCAAGAACAAGTAGATCTGAAAGAGAAATTAGCAAAACAAACGTAAGTGGCACACTTCTTGTACAGTACATTTATTCTATGGTACACTTCTTGTATGGTACACTTCTTGTATGGTACATTTCTTGTATGGCACACTTCTTATATGGGACACTTGAATGTATGGTACACTTCTTGTATGGTACACTTCTTGTATGGTACACTTCCTGTATGGTACACTTCTTATAATTATGGTACACTTCTTGTATGGTATACTTCTGTATGGTACACTTCTTATAATTATGGTATACTTCCTGTATGGTATACTTCTTGTATGGTACACTTCTTGTATGGTATACTTCTTGTATGGTACACTTCTTGTATGATAGAGTCGTTTTCGTATGAGTGGGAAACCTACGGCACGGAGTTACGGTCACGGTACGGAATCGAACACATTGTATTCAACCAATCACAGCGCGCGAAATCATTTCTCAACCAATCAGAATGATTGGATACCGCACGATGATGGCGCGATACGGTCACGGTACGGCACGATCCGTACCGTAGCTACTTCCCACTCATACGAAAACGACTCTATACTTCCTGTATGGTGCACTTCTTATAATTATGGTACACTTCTTGTATGGTATACTTCTTGTATGGTACACTTCTTGTATGGTACACTTCTTATAATTATGGTACACTTCTTGTATGGTATACTTCTTGTATGGCCGGTACACTTCTTGTATGGTATACTTCTTGTATGGTACACTTCTTGTATGGTATACTTCTTGTATGGTACACTTCTTGTATGGTACACTTCTTATAATTATGGAATTATGGTACACTTCTTGTATGGTATACTTCTTGTATGGTACACTTCTTGTATGGTACACTTCTTGTATGGTACACTTCTTATAATTATGGTACACTTCTTGTATGGTACACTTCCTGTATGGTACACTTCTTATAATTATGGTACACTTCTTGTATGGTATACTTCTTGTATGGTACACTTCTTGTATGGTACACTTCCTGTATGGTACACTTCTTATAATTATGATGGTACACTTCTTGTATGGTATACTTCTTGTATGGTACACTTCTTGTATGGTATACTTCTTGTATGGTATACTTCCTGTATGGTATACTTCTTATAATTATGGTATACTTCTTGTATGGTATACTTCCTGTATGGTACACTTCTTATAATTATGGTACACTTCTTGTATGGTATACTTCTTGTATGATATACTTCCTGTATGGTACACTTCTTATAATTATGGTACACTTCTTGTATGGTATACTTCTTGTATGGTACACTTCTTGTATGGTATACTTCCTGTATGGTACACTTCTTATAATTATGGTACACTTCTTGTATGGTATACTTCTTGTATGGTACACTTCTTGTATGGTATACTTCCTGTATGGTATACTTCTTATAATTATGGTACACTTCTTGTATGGTATACTTCCTGTATGGTACACTTCTTATAATTATGGTACACTTCTTGTATGGTACACTTCTTGTATGGTACACTTCTTGTATGGTATACTTCCTGTATGGTACACTTCTTATAATTATGGTACACTTCTTGTATGGTATACTTCTTGTATGGTACACTTCTTGTATGGTATACTTCTTGTATGGTATACTTCTTGTATGGTATACTTCTTGTATGGTACACTTCTTGTATGGTATACTTCTTGTATGGTATACTTCTTGTATGGTATACTTCTTATAATTATGGTATACTTCTTGTATGGTATATGGTATACTTCTTGTATGGTATACTTCTTGTATGGTATACTTCTTGTATGGTACACTTCTTATAATTATGGTACACTTCTTATAATTATGGTACACTTCTTGTATATGGTATACTTCTTGTATGGTATACTTCCTGTATGGTACACTTCCTGTATGGTACACTTCTTATAATTATGGTACACTTCTTGTATGGTATACTTCTTGTATGGTACACTTCTTGTATGGTATACTTCCTGTATGGTATACTTCTTGTATGGTATACTTCTTGTATGGTACACTTCTTGTATGGTATACTTCCTGTATGGTACACTTCTTATAATTATGGTACACTTCTTGTATGGTATACTTCTTGTATGGTATACTTCTTGTATGGTATACTTCCTGTATGGTACACTTCTTATAATTATGGTACACTTCTTGTATGGTATACTTCTTGTATGGTACACTTCTTGTATGGTATACTTCTTGTATGTATGGTATATAGAGTCTTTTTCGTATGGTAAACCTACTTCTTGTATGGTACGGTACTTCGATGGTATACTTCCAGTATGGTCATTTCTCTTCTTATAATGATATGGTACCGCACTTGATGGCTTGTATGGTACGGTACTTCTTGTATGGTATACTTCTTGTATGGTATACTTCCTGTATGGTGCACTTCTTATAATTATGGTACACTTCTTGTATGGTATACTTCTTGTATGGTACACTTCTGTATGGTACACTTCTTATAATTATGGTACACTTCTTGTATGGTATACTTCTTGTATGGCCGGTATACTTCCTGTATGGTACACTTCTTGTATTATGTACACTTCTTGTATGGTATACTTCTTGTATGGTATACTTCTTGTATGGTACACTTCTTGTATGGTATGGACTTCTTGTATGGTACACTTCTTGTATGGTACACTTCTTGTATGGTATACTTCTGTATGGTACACTTCTTGTATGGTACACTTCTTGTATGGTATACTTCTTGTATGGTATACTTCTTGTATGGTATACTTCTTGTATGGTACACTTCTTGTATGGTACACTTCTTGTATGGTATACTTCTTGTATGGTACACTTCTTGTATGGTACACTTCCTGTATGGTACACTTCTTATAATGGTACACTTCACTTCTTGTATGGTATACTTCTTGTATGGTACACTTCTTGTATGGTATACTTCTTGTATGGTATACTTCTGTATGGTATACTTCTTATATGGTATACTTCTTGTATGGTATACTTCTTGTATGGTACACTTCTTGTATGGTACACTTCTTGTATGGTATACTTCTTGTATGATATACTTCCTGTATGGTACACTTCTTGTATGGTACACTTCTTGTATGGTATACTTCTTGTATGGTACACTTCTTGTATGGTATACTTCCTGTATGGTACACTTCTTATAATTATGGTACACTTCTTGTATGGTATACTTCTTGTATGG
The DNA here is from genome assembly GCA_033675265.1 of Actinostola sp. cb2023. Lineage (NCBI taxonomy): Eukaryota > Metazoa > Cnidaria > Anthozoa > Actiniaria > Actinostolidae > Actinostola > Actinostola sp. cb2023. Next base: position 54,686 of record JAUJYZ010000345.1, on the reverse strand, counting down.
TACACTTCTTGTATGGTACACTTCTTGTATGGTATACTTCTTATAATTATGGTACACTTCTTCTGTATGGTACACTTCTTGTATGGTATACTTCCTGTATGGTACACTTCTTATAATTATGGTACACTTCTTGTATGGTACACTTTTGTATGGTACACTTCTTGTATGGTATACTTCCTGTATGGTACACTTCTTATAATTATGGTACACTTCTTGTATGGTATACTTCTTGTATGGTACACTTCTTGTATGGTACACTTCTTGTATGGTATACTTCTTGTATGGTATACTTCTTGTATGGTATACTTCTTGTATGGTACACTTCTTATAATTATGGTACACTTCTTGTATGGTATACTTCTTGTATGGTATACTTCTTATAATTATGGTATACTTCTTGTATGGTATACTTCTTGTATGGTACACTTCTTGTATGGTATACTTCCTGTATGGTACACTTCTTATAATTATGGTACACTTCTTGTATGGTATACTTCTTGTATATGGTACACTTCTTGTATGGTATACTTCCTGTATGGTACACTTCTTATAATTATGGTACACTTCTTGTATGGTATACTTCTTTTCTTGTATGGTATACTTCTTGTATGGTATACTTCCTGTATGGTAATTTCTTGTATGGTATACTTCTTGTATGGTACACTTCTTGTATGGTATACTTCCTGTATGGTACACTCTTGTATGGTACACTTCTTGTATGGTATACTTCTTGTATGGTATACTTCTTGTATGGTATACTTCTTGTATGGTATACTTCCTGTATGGTACACTTCTTGTATGGTATACTTCCTGTATGGTATACTTCTTGTATGGTATACTTCCTGTATGGTATACTTCTTATAATTATGGTACACTTCTTATAATTATGGTACACTTCTTGTATGGTATACTTCTTGTATGGTATACTTCCTGTATGGTATACTTCTTGTATGGTATACTTCTTGTATGGTATACTTCTTGTATGGTATACTTCTTGTATGGTATACTTCCTGTATGGTATACTTCTTGTATGGTACACTTCTTGTATGGTATACTTCTTGTATGGTATACTTCTTGTATGGTATACTTCTTGTATGGTATACTTCCTGTATGGTACACTTCTTGTATGGTATACTTCCTGTATGGTACACTTCTTGTATGGTATACTTCTTATAATTATGGTACACTTCTTGTATGGTACACTTCTTGTATGGTATACTTCCTGTATGGTATACTTCTTATAATTATGGTACACTTCTTGTATGGTATACTTCTTGTATGGTACACTTCTTGTATGGTATACTTCCTGTATGGTACACTTCTTATAATTATGGTACACTTCTTGTATGGTATACTTCTTGTATGGTACACTTCTTATAATTATGGTACACTTCTTGTATGGTATACTTCTTGTATGGTACACTTCTTATAATTATGGTACACTTCTTGTATGGTATACTTCTTGTATGGTACACTTCTTGTATGGTATACTTCCTGTATGGTATACTTCTTATAATTATGGTACACTTCTTGTATGGTATACTTCTTGTATGGTATACTTCTTGTATGGTATACTTCTTGTATGGTATACTTCCTGTATGGTACACTTCTTATAATTATGGTACACTTCTTGTATGGTATACTTCTTGTATGCATGGTACACTTCTTGTAATGGGACACGTTTAGAAGGGGCACTTTTGGTACTGCAATTGATGGAGTACTTCTCAGTACAGTTTATTGTATAAGAAGTATTTTTCACTTTGCTATTTCAGTCCCGAGATGGTTGCCAAGTGTTTTATAGATTTGATTACAGATGATAATGATAATGGACAAATCATGAAAGTAACATACGAAAACGGTGCTGAGTACGTCGACTACCACGATGTAAGTCGTGTTTAAAAGTGTTAGAATTACACCATATGTAGAGAAAACTGATATCGTATTTCTTTTTTTAGACCGTCATTTAATGGAGTGACAGGGATTTAAACATCAGGTCAGTTATCCGCAGGCAAGAGTGATTAGAACAAAGTGGTTGATAATCCTATCACTGATACAGTAGTAGAGCCTGCTTTTACATTGGCCAGCGGTTCTTCCCCCGCGGAAAGTGACAAGACGGTTCACAAGGACGTTTTCTACTAAGCCTCGTGGTCGACTCAGTTTAATTTGGTTATTTTCTTTATTTTAGTGAGCGTGATTGGTTAATATCTGACGACGATTAGCACCAATACTGGTCTAGTGCGCATGTGCATGGTAGCATTATAAATAGTTATTGTACATCAAATTGATTGCATTGTTTGTTGATACTTTTTATTATCAGGATAATAAAGTATACTAAAAACTGACTGATTTGTGATGCACAATACAAATCCATATAAAATATATAGTATCGCTATACTTGACTGGAACTCGCTCTCAGTCAAATCTTGGAAATTCACCTGGAAATTAGTCGATTTTTCCATGGTTTTGGACCTCATTTCCAAGGAATGTCTAAGGTGTGAAGAGCGCACGTTTTTTCCTTGTACGTTGTTACAAATAGTATTTTCGTCCAAATAACCTTTTTATAGGTTGTACATGGTACTTCTCGTAAGGAGTGAATAAAGACCCTATATATCCCATGATGACTTACGAGCCTTGACAAAAGCATTGACCACACATCTCATTGCAATTGAGATTCTTGAATTATGTCCAAATTCTCCGTATCTTAATTTTTTCCAAAAAGTGCGAAAAATTATTTCGTTAATTACTTATTTTAAACCTTCAAAATGGCTGCTGCGGCGCTCAAAGCATGACGGTAGTCACGTGTTTTAAAGCTACACAATATACATGGTGAGTAAATCCTCTATGATGTCATTACTGTGATCTAGGATATTTCTAAATCAACACCAACATTCTTAAATAGTATGTCAACCAATACTATGATCACTAGTCTGATACAAGCATCAAGACTTTCGGTGCGCACGCAATGCATTATGAAATTATTACAAAGGAAAAGTGAGCACCAATTCTAGACACAGGGAGCCCAAGCTATGTTTTTGCTCACTTGGTGCTCACTTTTCCTTTGTTAATAATCTCACAATGCACTGCGCGCGTACCGGAAGTCTGGAACTCTTGATGCTTGTATTGGTCAACTCAGTAGTGCGGACACTTTTCTTTCAGATTCAGACTCGTACAGATGAAACACACCACGGGAAGCCCAACCATATCTTATCAGGCTAATTGTAATAACCTTAGAATATATTTGTATCCAGGTGTGCGCGTCTTTGTTGGACGTAAACGCGCGCGATTCCGTTTTGCGATTCCAATACGCGCATGCGTACAAATATTTATTACAATTAGCCTCAGAAGAAATGGTTGGTCTTCCTGTGGTTACACTTGCTCTAGTATTCCACCTTTGTATTTTGTTACTTTTTGATACACAATATATTCTTATCCATGCAACATTCTGATACCAGTCTTTGATAGCCTACACTGCCGTAGCTTCGTTAATATATCGGTAATGTAATCGAACTTTCATCCATCTCTCGTCGGTTGTCAATATCTGACTATTATATTCTTCAAGTATCTTTTATTTGTAGTGTAAACTGATTTGAACCACCAATCACGTGACTTCAAACAAGGCCTGGTTCCTAAGTACATCCAGTATCACGTGGTGTAATCCTGACACGAACTCCTGTTTTACTTCGCAGAACCAGCTCTGGGAACAAATCCAAGTCGTCGATTTTGTCCTCTGGGTCAACTGACAAGTCAAACCTGTTTTAACCAGAGTAAAAGGTTTATCAGGCCTGCGTCCCAGTCGCCCTCCTCCTCCCCAGTCCCCCCTCCTCCTCCCCAGTCCCCCCTCCTCCTCCCCAGTCCCCCCTCCTTCTCCTCCTACCCAGTCCCCCTACTCCTCCCCAGTCCCCCCTCCTCTCCAACCCTCTTTCCCTCCCCTATAATAATAATAATATTTATTTTGAGTGGGTTACAAATACTACAGCAAATACAACAATACTGGTTTCCCTGCTTGTAGGGCCACAATACAGGTTACCAGGTTACTGTTTGTATGTGTTTATCACTGACATAAGACTGACGCCCCAGGGAGGGGTTAGTAAAATACCATTAATTAACTTACTTTTGTAGAATCATGACCAAACTCGTCTTTATTTCTTGCATACCAAAGCTTTTTCCAATACAAATCCTGTGAACATGAATAGAGCGGTGTCATTTTAAGCCTGATAAAACTATATAAAAGTATGTAAGGTTTAACCTTTAAACAAGGGCGCTAAGGGATGAAGAAAATGTCCGTATTATAGAGGTGTCCGTTGTATAAGAGGTTTCTCTGAATAAATTAAGAAATGTGTGGTGGAGATTTCAACTGCCGAGAGAACTGTCCCGGGTATTAATGAATACGGAGGTCTTACCGTGGACCCAGCGAGAAAGGAATGAATGAATAAATAGAACGCTCTTTGCATCTTTCAGGAAGAAATCGATCAGGATTAAATTCCTACGAAAAGAGATGACATCGTTTGATAATATCAATAATAATAATAATAATAATAATAATAATAATAATAATAATAATAATAATAATAATAATAATATAATAATAATAATAAATAATAATAATAATAATAATAATAATAATAATAATAATAATAAAAATAATAATAAAATAATAAATAATAAATAAAACAAATAATAATAATAAAAAATAATAAAAATAATAATAATAAAATAAATAATAAATAATAATAATAATAATAAAAAATAATAATAATAATAATAATAATAATAATAATAATAATAATATAAAAATAAAATAAAAAAATTGATAGTAAGGTCAAGGTTACCTGAGGGTTTTCCCAGACGTGAGGATTTCTGTGCAATGCGTAAATGTTTGCCAGGACAAAAGTTCCTGAAATTACAACACATAGAATTCATTGTTGTTGTCAAATGTAGTTTTTAGAATAGTGACACAAATGATTTGCGCAATGAAAGACATTGAATATACTTTCTGATAATACCAGATAAAAGGTAAATCAACTCTTTCAAGTCACGTGATTATCATTTCAAGATTTACAAAACAAAGGTGACCAGGCTCTCGCGGTTTTTGGTATTCAAGTGTGAATAGTCGTGACTGAGCTAAAGTTTTATTCGTTAAAATGTCTCTCTGTTCAGACAAAACTGTGGTACGTCTTTGAGATCTAGAAATGAAAAAAGAAAACATTTGCCTAGTTTGGGTGCTACTTCGAGGTGTTTTGGCGAAGTTTAGGTTTATTTATTGCAAACCTTGGTTGCTGTTGAGTTTGTTGTCCAAAGACATGCACCAGAAGACTGATTTTGCTGCTTGCTTTTTAACACAGCGTTCAATTCAAGCCTATCCTTGCCTCGGTAAGTAGAGATTCTACGTTTACCGGATTGTTTGAGTGGAGTTGAGAAAGTTTTCATTCAGAAATTTCATTTTTCGTTTGTTGGAAAGGCGCCACGACTTCACACTTTCCTCACTACATATGAATTGTGTTATTCCTCTAGTTTATTAGACATTTCTCAAGATCTTTGTTGTTCTATTCATCAGTTAATTAACGAAAGGATGATTCGTACTTTTATTGTTTAATAATCAGGGATCAAAATAATAATGATTCATATAAATAATGATGATGACATGGATCGACATTAGGTATTGCTTGTCTTGGTGCGATACATGAACAAGGGTCATGTTTGTTTAAAAGGTCATGTTTGTTTGTTTGTTTATTTGTTTGTTTGTTTATTTGTTTGCTTGTTTGTTTGTTTGCTTGTTTGTTTATTTGTTTGTTTGCTTGTTTGTTTATTTGTTTGTTTGCTTGTTTGTTTATTTGTTTGTTTGTTTATTTGTTTGCTTGCTTGTTTGTTTGTTTGTTTGTTTGCTTGTTTGTTTATTTGTTTGTTTGCTTGTTTGTTTGTTTATTTGTTTGCTTGTTTGTTTGTTTGTTTGTTTGTTTGCTTGTTTGTTTATTTGTTTGCTTGTTTGTTTATTTGTTTGTTTGTTTATTTGTTTGTTTGCTTGTTTGTTTATTTGTTTGCTTGTTTGCTTGTTTGTTTATTTGTTTGTTTGCTTGTTTGCTTGTTTGTTAGTTTGCTTGTTTGTTTGTTTGCTTGTTTGTTTGTTTGAATCCAAAGCAACAACTCAAAAAACAACAGCAAAACAAGTATTTTCCATCAAACCCGTACCTTCAGGGACTTCTTTACCATCGATGATGTACGTTTCGTCAAGTGTTCGAGCAATGACAGGCACTGGAGAGTAAAGTCGCATTGATTCCTTAAGGCATCGGTCCAAATATGGCAGGCTGGCAATTCCTTCCCTATCCAAATAAAGATCATATTAAAGATCATTTTAAACATTAGTTGTTATTATTATTGTTATTATTATTATCAGCTATGTGCAACCAACAGATGTCTCTTATAGCGGGATCCCTGTGGTAAACGGGGTGCAACGTGGGAGACGCTGGAAGATTCTAAGTTATTTAGATTGCAATGATGACATGTGGGTTATATTATATAGAAGAGGACATCCATACCATGTCATGTGTTCATTGTTGTTGATGGCTTGATTGATTTCTTGTTGACATATTCTCTGATGCTTCACATTCGATGCCAAGCTGTACAACGTCCAACACATAGCTAAAAATAACATTAGCATACTTTATGACCCGTATGTAAGCTGTTGTGTAGGTAGGAAATGAAATATTGGAAGAAATAACATGAAAGGAAAGAAAGAATGAGAATGAAGTAGAACGTTTTCTGAGTTGAGAAGAATACAAGAAAGAAAATGAAAGACCATATAACTGCAAAACCCTCGAGAAAACAAGAACAGATAAAGCGACAAATGAAATAAATTTAAATGCTTTTCGTACCGCTTGCTACAGTGTCATGTCCAGCGAACATAAATGTGTTGACTTGAGAAAGAATGTCCTCATCGCTTAGACCATTACCGTTTTCATCCTATAAAGAAACATACGTCTATGTCATGCTTTCTGTTCAGACACATGTTTTTGCTGCGTCCAAATAAATGATCTAGCTACAATGTCTAGCGGAGTAGTTCCTACCTTCGCCTCCAGTAGAATGTCTAAAAAGTCGAGATAACGCTGTTTGGTGAAGCCATTCCCTGGAGCCTTTACAAACAAAATGATTAGGAAAACCAAATGACAGACTAATAGACACAGCAGACAATACTAATCAGTAATTAAGGATTGCATGTCAATACACAAGGTAAAATATCGGTACAAATCAGACAGATCATCTCTAGTGAGACAGACGGATCTGCGAAGATGATCGGCTGACTGATCGTTTAGTATCTTTACTGATATTTTACCTTCAGCTAATGACATAAGGATTGTACCTTTGCACGAGACTCTCTTCTATTGGATATCACCTTGTTTGATTCACGATGAATGACGTCACAATATTCCACAAATTTCCTCCGTGCTGGCGTCAGCTTGTAAATCCACTCAAAATGATACAATGGGTTCCTAAGACGTCAGCAAACGATTGAATAGGTATCATGAACAGTTTAAGGGGTTTATACTGTTGGGGTAATAAATACACAATCTATAATAGATGTACTTACAGCAAGCGGTCTAACAAGGCCTTTGCAATACCATTCACTGCTGCAATATAGTCATCCTGAATTCTGTAAAAACAAACATTACATGCGGCCATCTGTGTGGGTTATGCCAAGACTATTTAATAACATTAAAACTATTAAAACGATTTGTGAATCACTAGGGTCTGATGGAGATAATCTCGGTACTTATCACACCGTGTGTGTGGCCACGCCTATTAATCACCTTACTCTTAGTTAGACATGTATAAGCTAGTTTAATCCAGTCCAACTTTATTGAGTATTTTATTTGCAATTATGTCGGTCAGAAAATGTTCGCGATAGCCGTTGGATCCAGCCATTATGATAATCATATTCGTGCCGAATCCAGTCCAATCCATGTCCAATCCTCGTTTTACAAAAGGAGGTATTACTTACTTGCGAGTCTGACAAGCGCTTGAGTAGCTGAATGCACATTTGAGTATGGAGTCAAGAGTCATGAGACTGATGTCTTGGAAGAGTTCGACCTTACCATTGGCAGCACGAGACCACTTATCCTATACAATACAAACACCAACAATTGTTGACTATAAGTACCCGTCTTTGATCAAGATCTTATCTATTTCAGTTATAATGACTATCTTATCTCATGACTTGTACTGCATAGAAATCATTCTAAGCAGAATTCACAATGTTGTGGATCAACGTGCCAACGCTTGCTAACTTTTGGATGCTTGCGACAGCTGCACAGCGGGCACGTTTTGCGTGTATTCCACGCACTATGCCAATCATGGGTGAGTCGTCATTAGCTGATAGTTAGCACGAAAGGTGGATAACGCAATCCGTTAAGTTCCTTATCCAGGGGATGAATTTATTGGATAACAGCATCAACTAATCCACTGGATAAGATGTATCCAACGGATAGAGCCTGCTGTGCTGTTAGAGTTAGGTCTTACCATAAGTACTTGGGCTGATTCCTGGAAAACAGGGAAATAACGTTGCAGAATCTTGAAATGGAATGATGGTGTCAGAAGCTTCCTGGTACATTCCCATTGTGGTCCTTCTTGTAAACCAAGCCCATTTCCTGCCAATCAAACACGCGTCATAACAGAAAGTGAATTGCAAGATCACGTGACAGGAATAAAGTAAAACCCCACTATTTCCAGTCTACCTCGGTTATTTCGAACTCTCGCTATCTCGATCAGGAATGTATATCCCTTGGACTTGGACACATTGGGTTTGGACCTCGCTATCTCGAACCCTCGCTATCTCGATCAGAAATGTATATCCCTTGGATTTAGACACAATGGGTTTGGACCTCGCTATCTCGAACCCTCGCTATCTCGATCAGAAATGTATATCCCTTGGATTTGGACACAATGGGTTTGGACCTCGCTATCTCGAACCCCCGCTCTATCTCGATCAGAAATGTATATCCCTTGGATTTGGACACAATGGGTTTGGACCTCGCTATCTCGAACCCTCGCTATCTCGATCAGAAATGTATATCCCTTGGATTTGGACACAATGGGTTTGGACCTCGCTATCTCGAACCCCCGCTATCTCGATCAGAAATGTATATCCCTTGGATTTGGACACAATGGGTTTGGACCTCGCTATCTTGAACCCTCGCTATCTCGATCAGAAATGTATATCCCTTGGAATTGGACACAATGGGTTTGGACCTCGCTATCTTGAACCCTCGCTATCTCGATCAGAAATGTATATCCCTTGGATTTGGACACAATGGGTTTGGACCTCGCTATCTTGAACCCTCGCTATCTCGATCAGAAATGTATATCCCTTGGATTTGGACACAATGGGTTTGGACCTCGCTATCTTGAACCCTCGCTATCTCGATCAGAAATGTATATCCCTTGGATTTGGACACAATGGGTTTGGACCTCGCTATCTTGAACCCCCGCTATCTCGATCAGAAATGTATATCCCTTGGATTTGGACACAATGGGTTTGGACCTCGCTATCTTGAACCCTCGCTATCTCGATCAGAAATGTATATCCCTTGGATTTGGACACAATGGGTTTGGACCTCGCTATCTTGAACCCTCGCTATCTCGATCAGAAATGTAATGATCCCTTGGATTTGGACACAATGGGTTTGGACCTCGCTATCTTGAACCCTCGCTATCTCGATCAGAAATGTATATCCCTTGGATTTGGACACAATGGGTTTGGACCTCGCTATCTTGAACCCTCGCTATCTCGATCAGAAATGTATATCCCTTGGATTTGGACACAATGGATTTGGACCTCGCTTACCGACCATTGAACTATCTGTCTCTTGAGTGTCCCTCTACTGCATGATACTCTGCACAGTTTTTATTTCATTTTCTTTTCAGTCATCCCTTTAATTATTTCCTATTTTCCTTATTGAAGTAAAAGAGAATCAACGTACCAAGAAAGGGAAACAAGAACTTGTAGAAAAAGCGTTCTTTAGGTGAGTTCTTCATCAATACTGCTCCAGCAGTGTCGGGATGGCAGACAATCAAAGCAGAGCGGAACGGGCCAAACCATACCCGATACGATGTCTTGTATATTTCTGCGCACTTCAAATGAAAAGCCAAACCACGACCATCGAAGGTAATCTGTGATACAAATACAAGTGATGGATTGGATTTGTGATGGATTTGTTCTATGTGCTGATAAAGCTAGTAATTTTTAAGCCTCTTTTTTCCTGATGGCTTTCTACGGGAGTAAACCGACCTACGACCGCACCATCTTGTGACTTGTGACCACATTCTAGGGATGTCTAGAAGCAGCAGGCACAAACAGTAATAGAGATAAGACAAGAGTGATTATCAAACAATATCTGACAGCAGAAAACAAAAAAGCTCAGTTTTATTCGTACTTTAGTTACTTAGATCAAAAGTACCGAGGTCAAGGCAGATAAATGCCTTTATAGCATCATGATGAAACGCACTAATCATATCCGGCCCTTGAAATACAATGGAAAACCATGATAGTAATGATGTACCAGAATACAACTACATGACCGTGTATCTTAAACCTAACAGTTAGTAACCAACAGACACTGGACTGGACTGCACTGGAGACTCAAAGATATAAATATAGCAATAAGAATTTGAGAGACAAATCCTCTTGTGGATTATCATCAGTCTAGTGTGTGTGTGTTCTTGTAGCAGCATTAAACCTCTTTACAGTGATACGATATCGCTAAAATGATGAACGGAAAACAAAGACTTTGGGTCATAAGTAGCTGCTAATTACGACAGTTTGATAGAAGAATAGATATAGGAATCTACTAAATCCATCCTATGAGTTCTTTGTATGTAGTACTCTGCTCTCCATCTATACCGCACCTTCAGTGCTCAGCGCTTCGCATCGTCTTGCTGTAGCAAGACTCGAGGCATGCATCAGGCATGAATGCAGTTATCATTGATCAATGACTTTTCCTTGATCACGCTGTAGACAAGTCCCTACTTATTGAGACCTTGCCGTACTAGTTGTTACTGACTAGCTGCATGTACAGCTGCAGCCCGAGTTATTGAGGCCTTGTGGTATTAGTGGGTACTGACTAGCTGCATGTAGTTGCAGCCCGAGTTATTGAGACCTTGTGGTATTAGTGGGTACTGACTAGCTGCATGTACAGCTGCAGCCCGAGTTATTGAGGCCTTGTGGTATTAGTGGGTACTGACTAGCTGCATGTAGTTGCAGCCCGAGTTATTGAGACCTTGTAGTAGTGGGTACTGACTAGATGCATGTACAGCTGCAGCCCGAGTTATTGAGGCCTTGTGGTATTAGTGGGTACTGACTAGCTGCATGTAGTTGCAGCCCGAGTTATTGAGACCTTGTAGTAGTGGGTACTGACTAGCTGCAGCCCGAGTTATTGCTCAGTCGCCGTCAAACTAGAGGTATTCGATAACTTTTTACAGTTTTGCTTTTGTTTTCAAAGATTTCAGTGAAAAGGGGACATGAAACTAAGAACTAATTTTTCGTACTAAAACTTAACGTGTTCAGACAAGTTAACGAATGTAGACGCACATGATGTTCGTGGTATGTAAAAATATAAAGCTACGACATTACTGCTGCATACTCGTACATTGTTGTCTCAATATCTACCCTATAAATAATAAGATATTAATAATGCTGATAGTGAAGATTGCGTTTATTTAGTTTTAATATCAACTGCACAGTGTTAGAAAAAGGCCCAACTTTTATATTTGGTTATCCAGAAATGCTTCGCACTGTCGTTAAACTAAATAGAATCAGTGTAATACTTCTTTATCTTGTCAATACAATCTGTCTGCATTCAAACAAGGGTGTGTACAGTTCCGCACAACATTGAATCGCTCGCTCGCCCCACAGCAAGAGAAGCGTGCCAAGCTCTTCATCACGATTCATATTACAGAGATCAATTGCTAATATCGATCTGCGTACTGATATTGCTAATGCGTCCTCGGACGCCGCGACAGGGTACATTTCAAGCCAAGCGTGCCAGTGTTATTTTTAACAGCATGATATGAAGTGTGCACGCGCCACTTGTCATCTACGAGCGACTACTTATCATCGAAGTAGTTAAGACTTGATTATGACGAGCAGTTGTAAACGAGGTCCCAAATTCCTTCGATTCTACAATGTACTTTGTATCTTGGCAAAACTATTTCTTTATTACAAAAACTATCTTTGTTGAGTTCGATCCTCCAAGAAAACCCGAAAACCATTTATGACGACTGATAAGTAATGTAACAAGCTACCTTAGCGCAAACTATAACAACTGTTGATGCGTGTTCATTGTCAGCTAGTAACACACGTAAATCCATGATAAAACAAACTTCTTCATTTCATGTCCAGTTTTTCTAACCTTTTCGCACTATTTTACTGATCTCGATAAAACGTGTTCATTTGGAATGTATTTGCATGTTCACTTTTCTCCGCTAAAGTGGGTGGGCTACACACTTCTGCTGAATGGGATTAGGTGGCATTCCTATCCTGAGGCAAATACTCGGATTTACATTCTAGTGTAGGTTTTCATCCCGTCTGCTTTATACACGACAGGAGTTAGATCACCCGATCTGTGGGGTTGAGCGTCTACCAAATAGGTTAAGTGAAGTCTGATAAACAGAAAACTGTGTACACTAATTTTAAATGCTGGCACGCGAACGAATTAGTCACCGTGGCGCATGGAGTCAGGTATCCTGGTCAAACAGCCTGACACGAAGGCCACCGTTTGACATATAAGTACTTTCTTTTTCAACTGATATTGAAGAAATAAAACTACATTTTCAATAGTAAAAGAAGTTCAATGACTGAAACAAATCCTGCTCACTTACGTCTTTTATGTTTCCTTTCAACCAGTGTGTAGAAGGGCCAGGGAATTCCTTGACTTGCTTGGCGGAGCGCCATTTCATTGCGATCAAAGAGGCGATAAAGTGAATGATTCCCACTGCTATAACCACCAAACTCATTGCCATCCAAAAGCTTCCACGAACCAGTAGTTGCTCCATGTCTGCGTTATCTTTGGCGGTCAATATTTTAAATGATTTTGTTGTCTGTAAAAATAAAGCGATAAAGAATGGTCGATTAGTTACAATGTATCGTTCAACTAGAGTTCTTTTTATATACATAAAGTGCAACAACCTTACGAATGCTTTTGCTGTGCGTCAAGACTTCAGCGCTTCTAACCAACGCAAGCAGCTGATGATCACTCTAATTCACTGGTAGATTTTGTCGACAAAGTATTTGGGGCATTTCACCTATGGGCCCGCAGTGCTATGTGGCAATAGAGATAAGCAAACACGGGGTTAGGTCCCACCATCAGGTGTGAACATAAGGTTCTTCAGAATTAACCAAATTGAAAGCTGTTTGCGATCTTTAAGTCTGATGGTTGGCAGGACAACTGGAGTATCTGTTAGTTGTCTATCATTAATTTGCTCATTATATTTGCGCGTAATTACTAACTCCAAGACAAGTTTATATTGTAATATATCAGCTTGTGTGCGGCACACGCCAACCCCTTAGGGCCAACACATGGCGATTTAGTAATTACTTAACGTTATCTGTTACCTAGTCAGTTTGTACATGCATTGAGATTGCATGTCCTTGATTATGCGAACTTAAATCAGAGAATAAGTTGACTATCTCAGATTAAGACAAATCTCCTCAAAATCCGTCTAATTTTTCAACCGTGTTGCGCAATTGAAGGCCAGAGTAGGCTATAAATAGGTCTGTAGATCGAACAAGTACGTTCTGGAACGAGAACAAAGTTAATGGGAGACTGAGAAGATCGTATTGTCGAGCAGTCAATACAAGTTTATCCAGGTTGTTCTGTGATGACATGTAAGCGACGGTACGATTGTCTTCAGTCAACAGAGCCAAGTTAAAACAATATTAGGATTAACATGTTTCTTATAAAACAAATTTATATTACATCAAGTGACGCTCCAACTGTGAGTATTCAACACTCAACTCTCAGTTCTTCCGTTCTACTCTATTCACTGATTCAAAGTGTCAATACTATTGCCGCTGAGCGTGTAGCTTCCCAACCCCTTCTCTGATAGTACCTTATATTATGATGTGTTTGGTTTACATTACTACCTACCGCAAGAAGCCGTGTTCTTACTGATACAGGCTGGGATGCAAAGGGATACTAATCAGATTACAAGATGATCATGCTAACAACACGTTGTGGCTTCGTTAAAATGACCGGAACCTCAATATTTAACATTGATTTAAATCACCGCGAACTTTCCATTGATAGTGATGACTGTTTTCCTCCAACAATCGAGGACTGATGTTTCAAATAGTAACATTGTTAGCCCATGACAACTCAGGTGGGCGTTTACCGGAACTGATATAATATTGCAGTTAAAACAGGACTTACTTCAATCATTGTAAACAGGATGTTTTATATGGTTTGTGGAACCGTTTAAAAGTAGTTTGATATCTAGGCGGGTTGTATGTTACTGATGAAGCTCTGCGTTGAGAAGATGAATAATGAGGCAAAAGGAATCCCTGCTCGCTGCAGGGTAATTCAATCCATTCTGATTTCTGCTTGCAAAGGTGCTGAAACAGGGCGGGTGCGAACTACAAACACTTTAAAAGAACTTGTAAATAGCACAAAGACAAGGGTAAACAAACGGGTAAATCACCATCCCTCACTCAAAAATAACTGGACCGGAGAACTGAAAGCTAGATGAACAAAAGGTTATAGTGCCATCTCTGTTGGAAGCAAAGAAGATGATCGTTTTAATGAGATTAAGACTACTGTTTGAAAGATTATAATAGAGTTGACTATGGTTAGGTACTTGGTACTAAGACTTATAGCATACTTGTTACTAAGACTTATACCAGTAACATCTTTAGAGATAAATAAACCGCACTTGGTCAAGTAAAAGGGGCTTTAAACATGGCTTAATTTTGTAGACCATACAGTGATCCATGACCGTCATAATATAGCAAGCCACAGGCCCAATGTCACACCGACCGGTACTACACGTGTCATATCGACTTACCTCACCCAAAATCCAAGAAATACTACATCTAGATAGCGTAATCTTTAATGATAACTGATATTGAGTTTTCTTGGAAAATTTCACGTCAATACGATGTTTTGTTCTTGAGTTACAGAGATTTGAGTTTGTGGCGGTCTGGACTCATTGTGTTAGTACTGTATTTAAACTAAATTATCTTTTTTATCATCAAAACTCCTGAAAGATGATATTTAATTTTAAATTATAAAGTTACTTGAAGTGTTTATGCTGCAGGACAAGAGGGGTTTCTATATTCTTGGTGTTACATCAACATGGCCGCCGCATCTGTACTGACTACATACTAATTAACCAAAATGTCCAAATATTCATATTCGAACAGTGGATCATAAGTTTGATTTGGTCTGCTGTTTAGACCTGAAATGAAGTTTTCCAATAAAGTGGTCGGATATTTTTGTTTGACCTTGGTGCAAAGCACCAAACAAGCTTTGCATGGAGCATGGGTTCGTGTGCATGTGTCAGCAGACCATCAATTACTTGATACGTTGCAGTTTCAGCAAACAATCTTCCCCAAATATACACTTACCAACTCTTTAGTTTGTATCTTTACTGCTAATTCTCGCCTCACAAGCTACAACAAGTCTACCGCTGCACTCCTCGTGCTGTGTACTGATTGAGTGACGTGAGCAAACGACTTATCGCACTGCAAACCTTCCTTCGGTTGATAACATCAAGACTAATTAGTATCGATTAACAATGATATGGCAGACAAACACATGACTGCTCAGTGTATAGAATAATCATACCTTACAGTTTACTGTCCAAAAACATGACCTACATAAATAGCAGCCTAAACTATGCTAAATATTTGAAACAATTCCAAATCTAATTCCGATGGATTTTGAGGTCTTGAATCACCCACACTCGCCAACGCCAAGCGCGAAAAAGACGGAAATGTTTGAATATCGGGAAGAAAATTAGTTTGCGGTTTAGAATGTTAGAACGTATAGATTACAACGAGAGAATCCGAAGTACATATACTTAGATTTGAAGGCATTCATTCATAACCAGCTTTCAATCTTAAGTTTGGAGTTTAATGTTTTGAGTTTCTTTACTGAAATGTTCGTAGGAAGACTGAAGGAAGAACGGCCAAAAACTGATGTGAGCATTTTCCTGGCTCTCTACTCTTTTCTATTTCTGTCTCGTGTTTTTTTCCTCATTTTCCCCCCTGATAATATCACGTGATAGCATCGTGGACAGCTATGACATCCTTGCGAGTGGTCGCTTCCGGTTCGCTTATCAGCTGGAGAAGTTGAAGTGGCTGGCGCGTGCCATATAAGAGTGTTATGAATAAAACCCAGACACTTCACGAAATACAACTATTCTTTCACGAGTAAAGACTTCTTGTCCATCACTAGATTTCCTGTACTCCTCGTGGTCAGTACGCATACGCCTGTATCGCGCTGATCGGTCAAATGCCGGCTTCCGTTACGTTGCGTGGAACTACACCATGTTGTCTTCTATCAAAGTATTATGGGCGTGAAGTATTAAGACAATTGGATTGACTAATAAACGAATTAAAATATTATAACAATTGGGAAAGTCATACTACAAAAACGTTATCTTTTCTCTAAAAACAAACACGGCAGAACAACAACAACAACGTACGTTAAACAACAGCAGCAATGAACCATAATACTGAACTCACATCCTGACTGATGGAGCAACAACATAGTGATGTGTATCCCGACCATTCTTTATAGTAAACACGGTTCATTGACGTAATCACGGCACTGCCTTGTTGGCGTAGACTCAAATCATCCTCGATATATCAGTATAAAGTAATCCATGAAAATACTTACAAAACAGATGTATTAGGGAAACTTAATCTGCAAAAATATGTTTTGTTAATTGTCAAAATTCATGATTTGCGACACCGAGTGAGT
The DNA here is from genome assembly GCA_033675265.1 of Actinostola sp. cb2023. Taxonomy (NCBI): domain Eukaryota; kingdom Metazoa; phylum Cnidaria; class Anthozoa; order Actiniaria; family Actinostolidae; genus Actinostola; species Actinostola sp. cb2023. The sequence goes on along the minus strand of JAUJYZ010000345.1, from coordinate 37,716 downwards.
TTGAGGTCAGTAGAGAACGGAAATTACTACTAATGAAATTGCTAGTATATAAACACTGAATACCTGGTGTGGTGTATCAATAGACTGGTAGTATTATTGTATTATTGTTATTTAACGTGTATTTAATTAAATAGATTGGCAGGGAGTCTAGTTCTGTCTTTGATGACTTTGCTCAACAGACCGTAAATTAACCCCGTTCCTGCAAGATTAGCTATGCAAACTGTGCAAATATTGGTCAGAGTACCTCATATCTGACTTCAATTAAACACTAAAATCTTTCCTTATCTCGCAGGCCATTTGCTGGCAGAAGTGATAGGCTACAAATAAGCAATTTGGGCGCCATATTTCGAGCTCATTTGTCCAGTAATGCGACGCGAGAAATAATCGATCACTTTCTACTGTATAGTGGAAGGTAAAAAAATAAGAAGACTTCGGTACCAACAGTAAACTATAGCCTTACAATTCCACGGGAATTCCTTTAAACTAAATATCAACATTGGAAACGAATGTAACACGAAGATTTGGACTCACCACTCCATTGACAGCATGTCGTTCAGTGAAGTGAAGTTACCAGTCGCGTGTCACAGTTCCAGCGTCTACTTTCGAATAGACCTGTTATCAGCTAATAGTCAATTCCTGTCTTATAAGGATGTTCAGCCCAACCATTAACTATAGATGTCAGGATAATATTTCAGTTGGTTCAGACCGCATTCATCTCTAGTTGACAACCATGAAAAACAAAGCTTTTTGATGAAGGTTAGGTTGATGTTGCCGCCGCGAGACACTCACGTAATACAGACGCGTTTGTTTTCTTATCTTTTAAAATATTTAGAATGAGTGAACATAGGAAAATGTTTTTAATAATGCAATAACACTGTAATGGTTTATAACCGTTTGCATGTTTTCCAATAACAAACAGCTGTCATCAGAGGTTCCCCGTGTTGCTCCAAATACAACTGATCCGTGCATTAAAAACCGGGACATTCCTCGAACTAAATAATGTTAAGAAAACCTTATCAGAGAACACCAACACGTGTGAAACTTAATTGAGTATTTGTTCTTAACGCACTGGGCAAAGTGTTCGTCAAATCCCACGTGTTAATCAGTCATCACTGGTCGTGTGCCGTAGGTCAGAAGTCATGTGTGCCCACCATCACGGCTGTCATACGATGCCTGTTAGATGTTCACTGCTTTGTGTGTATCGTCATCGTACATTTATCAACTCAGACCCTACGTATTCACGAAACTGGCTACGCCGAGAAGATTTAACTTCGATCCAGTCGTCGTTGTTCGTACCGCGCGAGAGAATGAGACGAGACGAATTAAGCGAAACGTCTCGTCCTCATTCTCTCGCGGCCTGAACCACTACTCGATCGAACTTGAACACTTCTCGGCGGAGTTTCGTGAAAAAGGTCTGTTCTGTAGTTTATCGTACATTTCCTTTCCTCAATGTTTCGGTAGCACTTTTTAGATAAACACACAACTGGGAAGTGGATAGAAAGATGAAGTGCATGGGTAGATAGATGAAGTGGGTAGATAGATGAAGTGGGTAGATAGATGAAGTGAGTAGATAGATGTAGTGGGATAGATAGATGAAGTGGGTAGATAGATGAAGTGAGTAGATAGATGAAGTGGATAGATAGATGATAGTGAAGTGGGTAGATAGATGAAGTGGATAGATAGATGTAGTGGGTAGATAGATGAAGTGGGTAGATAGATGAAGTGGGTAGATAGATGAAGTGGGTAGATAGATGAAGTGGGTAGATAGATGAAGTGGGTAGATAGATGAAGTGAGTAGATAGATGTAGTGGGTAGATAGATGAAGTGGGTAGATAGATGAAGTGAGTAGATAGATGAAGTGAGTAGATAGACGAAGTGAGTAGATGATTGATGTGTAGTGAGTAGATAGATGAAGTGAGTAGATAGATGAAGTGGGTAGATAGATGAAGTGAGTAGATAGATGTAGTGGGTAGATAGATGAAGTGAGTAGATAGATAATATGAAGTGGGTAGATAGATGAAGTGAGTAGATAGATGAAGTGGATAGATAGATGTAGTGGGTAGATAGATGAAGTGAGTAGATAGATGAAGTGGATAGATAGATGAAGTGAGTGAGTAGATAGATGAAGTGGATAGATAGATGTAGTGGGTAGATAGATGAAGTGAGTAGATAGATGTAGTGGATAGATAGATGAAGTGGGTAGATAGATGAAGTGAGTAGATAGACGAAGTGAGTAGATTGATGTAGTGAGTAGATAGATGAAGTGAGTAGATAGATGAAGTGGGTAGATAGATGAAGTGAGTAGATAGATGTAGTGGGTAGATAGATGAAGTGAGTAGATAGATAATATGAAGTGGGTAGATAGATGAAGTGAGTAGATAGATGAAGTGGATAGATAGATGTAGTGGGTAGATAGATGAAGTGAGTAGATAGATGAAGTGGATAGATAGATGAAGTGAGTAGATAGATGAAGTGGATAGATAGATGTAGTGGGTAGATAGATGAGTGATAGATAGATGTAGTGGTAGATAGATGAAGTGGGTAGATAGATGAAGTGGGTAGATAGATGAAGTGGGTAGATAGATGGGTAGATAGATGAAGTGGGTAGATAGATGAAGTGGGTAGATATAGATGAAGTGGGTAGATAGAAGAAGTGGGTAGATAGATGAAGTGAGTAGATAGAAGAAGTGGGTAGATAGATGAAGTGAGTAGATAGATGTAGTGGGTAGATAGATGAAGTGGGTAGATAGATGAAGTGAGTAGATAGATGAAGTGGATAGATAGATGAAGTGGGTAGATAGATGAAGTGGATAGATAGATGTAGTGGGTAGATAGATGAAGTGGGTAGATAGATGAAGTGGGTAGATAGATGAAGTGGGTAGATAGATGAAGTGGGTAGATAGATGAAGTGGGTAGATAGATGAAGAAGATAGATGAGTGAGTAGATAGATGTAGTGGGTAGATAGATGAAGTGGAAGTGGGTAGATAGATGAAGTGAGTAGATAGATGAAGTGAGTAGATAGACGAAGTGAGTAGATTGATGTAGTGAGTAGATAGATGAAGTGAGTAGATAGATGAAGTGGGTAGATAGATGAAGTGAGTAGATAGATGTAGTGGGTAGATAGATGAAGTGAGTAGATAGATAATATGAAGTGGGTAGATAGATGAAGTGTAGTAGATAGATGAAGTGGATAGATAGATGTAGTGGGTAGATAGATGAAGTGAGTAGATAGATGAAGTGGATAGATAGATGAAGTGAGTAGATAGATGAAGTGGATAGATAGATGTAGTGGGTAGATAGATGAAGTGCGTAGATAGATGTAGTGGATAGATAGATGAAGTGGGTAGATAGATGAAGTGAGTAGATAGACGAAGTGAGTAGATTGATGTAGTGAGTAGATAGATGAAGTGAGTAGATAGATGAAGTGGGTAGATAGATGAAGTGAGTAGATAGATGTAGTGGGTAGATAGATGAAGTGAGTAGATAGATAATATATGAAGTGGGTAGATAGATGAAGTGAGTAGATAGATGAAGTGGATAGATAGATGTAGTGGGTAGATAGATGAAGTGAGTAGATAGATGAAGTGGATAGATAGATGAAGTGAGTAGATAGATGAAGTGGATAGATAGATGTAGTGGGTAGATAGATGAAGTGAGTAGATAGATGTAGTGGATAGATAGATGAAGTGGGTAGATAGATGAAGTGGGTAGATAGATGAAGTGGGTAGATAGATGAAGTGGGTAGATAGATGAGTGGATAGATATAGATGAAGTGGGTAGATAGAAGAAGTGGGTAGATAGATGAAGTGAGTAGATAGAAGAAGTGGGTAGATAGATGAAGTGAGTAGATAGATGTAGTGGGTAGATAGATGAAGTGGGTAGATAGATGAAGTGAGTAGATAGATGAAGTGGATAGATAGATGAAGTGGGTAGATAGATGAAGTGGATAGATAGATGTAGTGGGTAGATAGATGAAGTGGGTAGATAGATGAAGTGGGTAGATAGATGAAGTGGGTAGATAGATGAAGTGGGTAGATAGATGAAGTGGGTAGATAGATGAAGTGAGTAGATAGATGTAGTGGGTAGATAGATGAAGTGGGTAGATAGATGAAGTGAGTAGATAGATGAAGTGAGTAGATAGACGAAGTGAGTAGATTGATGTAGTGAGTAGATAGATGAAGTGAGTAGATAGATGAAGTGGGTAGATAGATGAAGTGAGTAGATAGATGTAGTGGGTAGATAGATGAAGTGAAGATAGATAATATGAAGTGGGTAGATAGATGAAGTGAGTAGATAGATGAAGTGGATAGATAGATGTAGTGGGTAGATAGATGAAGTGAGTAGATAGATGAAGTGGATAGATAGATGAAGTGAGTAGATAGATGAAGTGGATAGATAGATGTAGTGGGTAGATAGATGAAGTGAGTAGATAGATGTAGTGGATAGATAGATGAAGTGGGTAGATAGATGAAGTGAGTAGATAGACGAAGTGAGTAGATTGATGTAGTGAGTAGATAGATGAAGTGAGTAGATAGATGAAGTGGGTAGATAGATGAAGTGAGTAGATAGATGTAGTGGGTAGATAGATGAAGTGAGTAGATAGATAATATGAAGTGGGTAGATAGATGAAGTGAGTAGATAGATGAAGTGGATAGATAGATGTGTAGTGGGTAGATAGATGAAGTGAGTAGATAGATGAAGTGAGTAGATAGATGAAGTGGATAGATAGATGAAGTGAGTAGATAGATGAAGTGGATAGTGGGTAGATAGATGAAGTGAGTAGATAGATGTAGTGGATAGATAGATGAAGTGGGTAGATAGATGAAGTGGGTAGATAGATGAAGTGGGTAGATAGATGAAGTGGGTAGATAGATGAAGTGGATAGATATAGATGAAGTGGGTAGATAGAAGAAGTGGGTAGATAGATGAAGTGAGTAGATAGAAGAAGTGGGTAGATAGATGAAGTGAGTAGATAGAAGAAGTGGGTAGATAGATGAAGTGAGTAGATAGATGAAGTGGGTAGATAGATGAAGTGAGTAGATAGATGAAGTGAGTAGATAGATGAAGTGGGTAGATAGATGTAGTGGGTAGATAGATGAAGTGAGTAGATAGATGAAGTGGGTAGATAGATGAAGTGGATAGATAGATGAAGTGGATAGAAAGATGAAGTGGGTAGATAGATGAAGTGAGTAGATAGATGTAGTGGGTAGATAGATGTAGTGGGTAGATAGATGAAGTGGGTAGATAGATGAAGTGGGTAGATAGATGAAGTGGATAGATAGATGAAGTGGGTAGATAGATGAAGTGGGTAGATAGATGAAGTGGGTAGATAGATGAAGTGGGTAGATAGATGAAGTGGGTAGATAGATGAAGTGGGTAGAAAGATGAAGTGTTTTGATAGATGAAGTGGGTAGAAAGATGAAGTGGGTAGTTAGTTGAAGTGGGCAGATAGATGAAGTGGATAGATAGATGAAGTGGGTAGATAGATGAAGTGGGTAGATAGATGAAGTGGGTAGATAGATGAAGTAGGTAGATAGATGAAGTGGGTAGATATATAGATGAAGTGGATAGATAGATGAAGTGGGTAGATAGATGAAGTGGGTAGATAGATGAAATGGGTAGATAGATGAAGTGGGCAGATAGATGAAGTGGGTAATTCTGTGTGACCAGTGCTCGATAGCTCAGCCAACTATTCTGAGCCGGCGTATGGCCCAGTCTCAGTTTCATGTTCTATTTTGTCCACCCTGCATGGACCCTTTATGAAACCCCCTCAAGGTGTAGACCTCACATGAACCCTGCATGGGACTCTTTATGAACTCCCGGCCTCAAGGCATACATGGGCATAGCCCTCACTGGCATGCATAGACCTCATATGGACCCTGTATGAACTCCCCCCTCAAGGCATAGACCTCACATGGACCCCCCTCAAGCAAGGCATAGACCTCACACGAATCCTGCATGGACCCTCTATGAACCCCATTTCCCCTATCGTTTCCTTCTTTCGACGCCTTTCCTCCGAATTCCTCCGTATTTCTTCTCCAATCCTCTCCTCTCCCTCAACACTTTCACCACCTTTTTCTCCGTCCCTCATATTTTCTGGCTTATTTCTCGCACAAAAAAACCGTCAGACACAATCGCACATGAACTAACATACACCGAGTCAGTGATCAACAGGCATGCATACCTCGATCCGGCTTCCCCTTTATTCACGAATTCCTAACGAATAATCACAATATTCTTCATGGAATTTAAGAGACTAATTTGAATTCCTCAGTATTGTTCTTGGTCACAACTTTTTCTCGATATGTCAGTTTTGCATCTTTGATTTGCCTCGTTGGTTTACAATGTACTACAAGCTATTCGTGTTTCGCTTCATTGTGCTAGTGCCTTACTAAAGTGATAAGTCTTTCGATGTACTGAATGATAGGTTCTCTTTTTCTCTCGATGTAAAGTAGCATTCAGTTATGTAAGAAGCGTAAAGAAGAATATACAACACCACAGGCAAAGCTATGACACTGAGGAGATACAACGCCATTGTACCCAGTGGCGGATCCGCCAGGGGGAGGGTCGGGGGGTCCGGATCCCTTGTCATACCTGAGGTTCAAATGCGGCTTGTTTTATTTATTTTATTTTCTATTGATTGTTTTTTATGCTTAGTATACGTTTGGACCCCCCTCTCAATAATTCCTGGATCCGCCCCTGGTACCGGCGCTGTTTGGTCGGCTCAGTGCACACCAGCAATCAAGACAAAAGACATACAACCATGCACAGCACCCGCGGAGCAAGCTTAAAGTGGTGGGGCTAAAATTGTTATAACGCAATGACGATAGGTACATTTTTAAAAAAATTTCCTTAAACATTTTACTATCTGTGGACATAAAAGTGGTGGGGCTATAGCCCTACCAGCCCCTCCCCCCTCCGCAGGCCCTGATGCAGACTGCAATGTTCAAGAACACAGAACATTTTGGACACTCGACCATCCAAACTTCACATGTTCATCTTCTTTGCTTTGATACTTAGTCTTGATACAGGATTAACGCTAAGCGGCTTCCAAGACTTTAAAACGCAATTCAAGCAACGAAAAGAAACACAAGTGCATGGAAATCTAAGTTTTTGTTGGTCAAATGTCAAGTGAAATGCTACACCAAAGATCTAATGAGTTGGTTTAGCTGTTGTCTGGATGCTTGGATGCCAGAGGAATATATAACAACAGTCCTTTTTGGTTAGTTAGGGATAGAATAGTAAGAACGAACAAAAATAATATTACATGCATATGTGCTGTTGAGGTTTTCAGTTTCATTATATCATATTATATCAACGCCTAGTATTCTAAATAAGAACTTTGACACTAAAGACATGTGTTATAGACGTGTTACACCTAACAAATATATTTTTTCTTTTTTTCTTTTAGATTAAATATTTTTATTTCACCAATTGCAACAATTACAAAACAAAAAATAAAGATGAACATCACCCATAAATCGTACAATCTCCAGTTCTCTAATAAATGATTATAGAGGGTTACGCCCTGGTCGCTACATATCTTATCAAATAGCCTAAAGAAGATGAACAACACCCATAAATCGTACAATCTCCAGTTCTCTAATAAATGATTATAGAGGGTTACGCCCTGGTCACTACATATCTTATCAAATAGCCTAAAGAAGATGAACAGCACCCATAAATCGTACAATCTCCAGTTCTCTAATAAATGATTATAGAGGGTTACGCCCTGGTCACTACATATCTTATCAAATAGCCTAACAAACATGAACAACACCCATAAATCGTACAATCTCCAGTTCTCTAATAAATGATTATAGAGGGTTACGCCCTGGTCACTACATATCTTATCAAATAGCCTAAAGAAGATGAACAACACCCATAAATCGTACAATCTCCAGTTCTCTAATAAATGATTATAGAGGGTTACGCCCTGGTCGCTACATATCTTATCAAATAGCCTAACAAACATGAACAGCACCCATAAATCGTACAATCTTCAGTTCTCTAATAAATGATTATAGAGGGTTACACCCTGGTCACTACATATCTTATCAAATAGCCTAAAGAAGATGAACAGCACCCATAAATCGTACAATCTCCAGTTCTCTAATAAATGATTATAGAGGGTTACGCCCTGGTCACTACATATCTTATCAAATAGCCTAAAGAAGATGAACAACACCCATAAATCGTACAATCTCCAGTTCTCTAATAAATGATTATAGAGGGTTACGCCCTGGTCGCTACATATCTTATCAAATAGCCTAAAGAAGATGAACAACACCCATAAATCGTACAATCTCCAGTTCTCTAATAAATGATTATAGAGGGTTATGCCCTGGTCGCTACATATCTTATCAAATAGCCTAACAAACATGAACAGCACCCATAAATCGTACAATCTCCAGTTCTCTAATAAATGATTATAGAGGGTTACGCCCTGGTCGCTACATATCTTATCAAATAGCCTAACAAACATGAACAGCACCCATAAATCGTACAATCTCCAGTTCTCTAATAAATGATTATAGAGGGTTACGCCCTGGTCACTACATATCTTATCAAATAGCCTAACAAACATGAACAGCACCCATAAATCGTACAATCTCCAGTTCTCTAATAAATGATTATAGAGGGTTACGCCCTGTTCACTACATATCTTATCAAATAGCCTAACAAACATGAACAGCACCCATAAATCGTACAATCTCCAGTTCTCTAATAAATGATTATAGAGGGTTACGCCCTGGTCACTACATATCTTATCAAATAGCCTAAAGAAGATGAACAACACCCATAAATCGTACAATCTCCAGTTCTCTAATAAATGATTATAGAGGGTTACGCCCTGGTCGCTACATATCTTATCAAATAGCCTAACAAACATGAACAGCACCCATAAATCGTACAATCTCCAGTTCTCTAATAAATGATTATAGAGGGTTACGCCCTGGTCACTACATATCTTATCAAATAGCCTAACAAACATGAACAGCACCCATAAATCGTACAATCTCCAGTTCTCTAATAAATGATTATAGAGGGTTACGCCCTGGTCACTACATATCTTATCAAATAGCCTAACAAACATGAACAGCACCCATAAATCGTACAATCTCCAGTTCTCTAATAAATGATTATAGAGGGTTACGCCCTGGTCGCTACATATCTTATCAAATAGCCTAACAAACATGAACAGCACCCATAAATCGTACAATCTCCAGTTCTCTAATAAATGATTATAGAGGGTTACGCCCTGTTCACTACATATCTTATCAAATAGCCTAACAAACACGAACAGCACCCATAAATCGTACAATCTCCAGTTCTCTAATAAATGATTATAGAGGGTTATGCCCTGGTCGCTGCATATCTTATCAAATAGCCTAACAAACACGAACAGCACCCATAAATCGTACAATCTCCAGTTCTCTAATGAATGATTATAGAGGGTTACGCAATGTTCACTACATATCTTATCAAATAGCCTAACAAAAGATGAACAGCACCCATAAATCGTACAATCTCCAGTTCTCTAATAAATGATTATAGAGGGTTACGCCCTGGTCGCTACATATCTTATCAAATAGCCTAAAGAAGATGAACAACACCCATAAATCGTACAATCTCCAGTTCTCTAATAAATGATTATAGAGGGTTACGCCCTGGTCGCTGCATATCTTATCAAATAGCCTAACAAACATGAACAGCACCCATAAATCGTACAATCTCCAGTTCTCTAATAAATGATTATAGAGGGTTTACGCCCTGGTCACTACATATCTTATCAAATAGCGTAAAGAAGATGAACAACACCCATAAATCGTACAATCTCCAGTTCTCTAATAAATGATTATAGAGGGTTATGCCCTGGTCGCTACATATCTTATCAAATAGCCTAACAAACATGAACAGCACCCATAAATCGTACAATCTCCAGTTCTCTAATGAATGATTATAGAGGGTTACGCCCTGGTCACTACATATCTTATCAAATAGCCTAACAAACATGAACAGCACCCATAAATCGTACAATCTCCAGTTCTCTAATAAATGATTATAGAGGGTTACGCCCTGGTCACTACATATCTTATCAAATAGCCTAACAAACACGAACAGCACCCATAAATCGTACAATCTCCAGTTCTCTAATAAATGATTATAGAGGGTTACGTCCTGGTCACTACATATCTTATCAAATAGCCTAACAAACATGAACAACACCCATAAATCGTACAATCTCCAGTTCTCTAATAAATGATTATAGAGGGTTACGTCCTGGTCACTACATATCTTATCAAATAGCCCAACAAACACGAACAGCACCCATAAATCGTACAATCTCCAGTTCTCTAATGAAATGATTATAGAGGGTTACGCCCTGGTCGCTACATATCTTATCAAATAGCCTAAAGAAGATGAACAACACCCATAAATCGTACAATCTCCAGTTCTCTAATAAATTATTATAGAGGGTTACGTCCTGGTCACTACATATCTTATCAAATAGCCCAACAAACACGAACAGCACCCATAAATCGTACAATCTCCAGTTCTCTAATGAATGATTATAGAGGGTTACGCCCTGGTCGCTACATATCTTATCAAATAGCCTAACAAACACGAACAGCACCCATAAATCGTACAATCTCCAGTTCTCTAATAAATTATTATAGAGGGTTACTGCTTGGTCTGCCTGTACGAATATACCACAGCTAGCCCATGCTGCTTGTTCTGCCTGTACTAATACCACAGGTAGCCCAGACTGCTTGTTCTGCCTGTACTAATACCACAGGTAGCCCAGACTGCTTGGTCTGCCTGTACTAATATACCACAGGTAGCCCAGACTGCTTGGTCCGCCTGTATATTAGTACAGGTAGACCAAGCAGTCTGGGCTACCTGTGGTATTAGTACAGGCAGACCAAGCAGTCTGTGCTACCTGTGGTATATTAGTACAGGCAGACCAAGCAGTCTGGGCTACCTGTGTTATATTAGTACAGGCAGACCAAGCAGTCTGGGCTACCTGTGGTATATTAGTACAGGCAGACCAAGCAGTCTGGGCTACCTGTGGTATATTAGTACAGGCAGACCAAGCAGTCTGGGCTACCTGTGGTATATTAGTACAGGCAGACCAAGCAGTCTGGGCTACCTGTGGTATATTAGTACAGGCAGACCAAGCAGTCACTGGGCTACCTGTGGTATATTAGTACAGGCAGACCAAGCAGTCTGGGCTACCTGTGGTATTAGTACAGGCAGACCAAGCAGTCTGAGCTACCTGTGGTATTAGTACAGGCAGACCAAGCAGTCTGTGCTACCTGTGGTATATTAGTACAGGCAGACCAAGCAGTCTGGGCTACCTGTGGTATATTAGTACAGGCAGACCAAGCAGTCTGGGCTACCTGTGGTATATTAGTACAGGCAGACCAAGCAGTCTGGGCTACCTGTGGTATTTAGTACAGGCAGACCAAGCAGTCTGGGCTACCTGTGGTATATTAGTACAGGCAGACCAAGCAGTCTGGGCTACCTGTGGTATATTAGTACAGGCAGACCAAGCAGTCTGGGCTACCTGTGGTATTAGGCTACAAAACCGAGACACGCATGTCTTACAAAGGGTTCGGTCTTGTATGTTAAAGTCACACTAATCATCAAAACTATATTACAGTTATCGTTTGAGGTTCAGCATATTCCTTTAGCAGCGAGTTCTTCTTTGACTCTTTTTAGGTAGCCTGGGTCTGGGTACCCAAACCTGTTGGTTGAACAGGACAAAATGAGTAGTGAATAGGGGATATACATGAACACTCTTTACACGCACCTGAGTCCACTGCACTTGTAAGGCGCTAAATTATTGAGAAAGAAATTATCTTCATGAATATTTTTTTTCTCAGGCCAGTTAGAACATCAAATGCTACAATCTCCTATGATCGCTATGAACTAGATGCCATTGTGTGCGTTATATTCAATATTGTATCCTCAGAGTTCGTACTTCTTATCTTTTCAGAGTTCACATTATATCGGATCTTGATTTTGCTTGTTACTGTGCTACGGAGAAGCTATACATACATAAGCGAAAGTCTTGATATTTCAGCCGTCATTTTCTCCACCAAAACTAACGGAACAAAAATGGTCGAAAAAAGTGCAGTGGAGTCAGTTTAGCATGGTTTGTTGTGTGCACAAAAAGCGGTCGTACACGTTGCCGATTAACATGATTTGAAGATGACCGGTTGCAGCACATAAAGCTTTACTTGATGAATGAAAATCACCATTACTAACATTATCATTAATAATAGCATCAATATCTGCAGCAACATGTGAAGCATTACCATAATCATCATGACCCTAACATCATCATCACAACAAGAACATAAACATCAGTGCTATTATCATCATTACTATCATTGTTTCATCATAATCATCACTGCAATATCTGTAACAGTATCCAGTTGTGCTTCCATGGTTATCAGTTTCCATGATCCCCATCAATATCAATAATTAATCTTCATCATAACTGCACCGAATATTATCACCATCATTTTCAATGCACTGAATTCACCATCATCATCATTGCCATCATCATCATCATCATAACCGCTACCATCACCACCATTGTCATCATTATCATTTAGTGTCACTGACCATCATCGTTGTCACTGACCATCACTGCCATCACCACCATTGTCATCGTCATCATTTAGCGTCACTGACCATCATCGTCGTCACTGACCATCACTGCCATCACCATCATCATTTAGTGTCATTGACCATCATCGTCGTCACTGACCATCACCACCATCATCATCATCGTCATCATCATTTAGTGTCACTGACCATCATCGTCGTCACTGACCATCACTGCCATCACCACCATTGTCATCATCATCATTTAGTGTCACATGACCATCATCGTCGTCACTGACCATCACTGCCATCACCATCATCGTCATCATTTAGTGTCATTGACCATCATCGTCGTCACTGACCATCACTACCATCATCATCATTTAGTGTCACTGACCATCATCGTCGTCACTGACCATCACTACCATCATCATCATCGTCATCATCATTTAGTGTCACTGACCATCATCGTCGTCACTGACCATCACTGCCATCACCATCATCGTCATCATCATCATTTAGTGTCATTGACCATCATCGTCGTCACTGACCATCACTGCCATCACCACCATTGTCATCATCATCATTTAGTGTCACTGACCATCATCGTCGTCACTGACCATCACTGCCATCACCACCATCGTCATCATCATCATTTAGTGTCACTGACCATCATCGTCGTCACTGACCATCACTGCCATCACCACCATTGTCATCGTCATCATTTAGTGTCACTGACCATCATCGTTGTCACTGACCATCACCACCATTGTCATCGTCATCATTTAGTGTCACTGACCATCATCATTGTCACTGATCATCACTATCATCGTCATCATAAACAATATCTATAACTCACTCAGTTGCTCCTCCATGAGTACTGGTTTTATGATGTATGTCATTCCATGTGACAGTGTTTTGTTGACTAGTAGTCACAGATGTCCCGATGGTAAACGTAAGACGAGCAGCAAAGGCCTTCTTAAGTAGATTCAATACTTCTCGTCCTTCAGGACTATCCGGCAAGTATGCAGTGCGTGATGTACCGCTGTACCATTGTCCTGGGTTTGGATGTTCTGGGCCTTGTGTTCCACTCGGGAAGTTATATGATATTTCAGTGGTGCCATATTTATCATGTCCTGGAAGTCTCATGTAATGAAGCAACCGACAGTTCATTGTTCCACGTGGCATGTTACCTGTTTGCACTCCATAAACCATACCACAAGTAGGACATTTCTTGTGATGTTTGAAGGCTGATTCAATGCATTCCTTACAGAACTGATGCTTGCATTTTTCCAGTTTAATTGGGTTAGAAAAGTCCTCCAAGCAAATGGGACAGACATCTTGTTCCTTTGCTTTACTCTTATCTGAATTAAGGACAAGGATTATTTTACTCAATACTCTCGTGCTATTCTATGGCGACATGAGCTGTACATCTTGTATTAGGTTGTTAGTAAAAACATAGTGTGCGCAAGCGCTAAAACACATTGGACACTTATATAAACAGTTATTTATTTATTTATTTTATATAAACAAAGATAGATACAGCAGCAATAGTTATCAACTTACCCGTGGGAGTTCCATTGCGGTTTTCAGTTGGGCGTGTCGCACTGTGTTGATCATGTGCCCTGTTTCGTTCACGAGGATCAGCTCCTCTTTCAGTAGTTGGTGCTCCAAATCTCTTGCTTAATTCTTGTCTGAATACCTCGAAGGCATCAGGATTCAAATGAATGAAGCGGATATCTGCAACAACAATATTTGTTTTGGGGTTGCCGGTCTTCATGTATTCCTCAACACCATTAAGCATTGCTGTAGCGCAGTCTTGGAGAGACAATCCCACTTTATTTGCACCAACTGCTGGGAAGGCAATAGAATTCTGATATTTTGCCCTTCGTAGGCAGTCCAGGCAGGCATCTTTTACCATGTTCTTTAATACATTAACCTTGTTTTTTTTGTTATGCGAAGCAATTATATGCATGACTTTCGAGCAATAAAGATTTCCTGCTTTCGTCATTATGATCTCTCCAGCTTTCAATATTCTTTTCTTCGAGTGAGCTACAGCTTCTAGTTGAATCTCTCTTCCACCTTTATCAACTATTGCTTTAGGGAGCCCTTTGGAGAATCCAGTTAAATAATCATCGTTGCAGTTGACAATAATATCGACTTGCTCTTCCGTTATATCTCCCTGGGAAACCGACAGTTTGAACCCTTTCTTTGTCAAATATTCTTCTCGGCGCTCGTCACTTTCACTTGCTGGGAATTTCTTGTCAGCATCACTTGAAGTGCCAGGCTGTAAATTTTCCTTATCACTACCAAGGTTCCTCTGACTGGTGCTGCCTTCCATGTCATGTCGTCCAGAGTCGTCTATGTGTTTACGACCTCTTTTAAAAGGATATTCAATCTTCAATTTCTTGCATATCTCTTCCATTGCAAGTTTTACTTGCTTTTCCTCGCCATAGAATAGCCATGTGTCCTGAGTGGCAGTTGATTGGATGATCACAGGTGCATGGCATAACACCTCATCTATAGCCTCTTGTGCAGTGAAGTATGCTGCACCAGGGCCTGGCTTGAGAACCATTTCCTTGGACAACATTGGACCATCATACACCTCTCTATACAGATTAATGTACTCTTCACACGCCTCGTCAAAGTCCTTCTGTGTGCAACGGTGCAATGGTTGAATGGTCACTTTATTGCCACTATCTATTTCACGAATGTTAACTTTGTGGTCTTTCTTGATTTGTTCCAGCTGTCTCCTGTACTTTGATACAGAGAGTATAAACTTAAAGACGATGGGCACCGTCTGGTAGACTACGTCTTTGATTTCCTTGACTGTATTCTTGATCTGGAAGTGGGGTTCTTCAGTGGTTATGCTAGCGTTGCTTGCTTCTTCTGCAAAGTTTGAACGTGAAACATCTTGGTGGTGCTTAGATTGAATTAGATCAAGAATGTATTTGTGACAATCCTTAATCTGTACGAATGAACCAGTGATGTATATCCCACTGCTACTCTTTTTGTAATCCACTCCACATTCACGTTGAAGCTGCTCTACTACATTCCCCAACATATCCGTCGAGTCAAAGATGTTGCAATTCAATCTTGCTCGAACATGATCAAAGACCTACGAAAATACAAAACAAAGCAAAACAGTATTCAAAAACAAAAAGCTTCAACAGCCTTCATATAGCCTTGCTGTTCTGATAAATACAATCATGAGGAATATTTAGACTAAATATATATCCCTCATGACTATTCATGAGAGTCCCTCATATAACAATCACCGGGACCTTGGACAGAGCAGAGGCAACACTACTCTGTACAACTTATGTTTAAGTTGAAAGCAGGCTCTACTCCATGCTACATTTATTCAAGCATCCAACACATGTGGGATGCTATGTCCTCGATTCTGCGCATGGGCAGAGCATATGCAAAGACCAGAATTCTTTCTTTTCTGGAATAAAATCTTGGAACTCTATATTTCTTCCCTTTAGCCCATTGCTTATATAAACGTTTGCACACCATGAAGTGTGTTTTTCGTATTTTCGGGCACTTTTCCATGCTTGGTCAACTACAGCGTCTTTTACAAAGGCAAAACAACTGCCCGCCATGATTTGTGACCAAAATGACGATTAAATATTCCTAAACTGACTAAAAAATACTCGATCATTGTACAAATGAAACAAAGCATTCCAATGTATTTTATTCCTCAGTGTTGTGTAATCAAAGGCTCTTTGAGAAAAAGATTGTAGTTCGTACCGCTCTAAGTTAATCAAAGTGAACTATATTTTACTTTATTTCCTCGGTGATCATGGTATTACAAACTAATACCATGGCACTGACTTAGGGATATTAGTGATTAAATGTCCCTGAAGCCGAGGGAAGTTTTAAGTGGAAGTCCTGAGCCTCCGAATATACTTATAATAAACACAGCCCTGGACAGTTCTTTGTATCATTTTCATCAATATAGAGACTCCCAATAATTTTGTTACTATTTTTAAATGTATCTACAAATATTATTATATTATTATCCTAGCTTGAACAATTTTAAGATCCATTTATCATATATTCATTATTTTTACTTAATTCATTTTCAAGTTCATATGACCTACAATAATTGAACCCAGGTCACAGTTGTGAAAGAAGACAAGTGGTCTCACTGTGCCACCAAGCTAGCATGCCACCCATATTTTAGCAAGAAAATAATGTGGTTTGGATTCATTGATTGATTGACAGGGACAGTTTTGCACATGTCAATCAAGCTATGACATGAGGAATTCCACAGATACAGGTAACCCACATTTGTAATGCAATTAACAAATTGCAAGCAATTTTCCATTGTCTGTACTCTTATTGACAATGGATTTGACGTCACAAAATGTTCAAAACTCAAGTGGAACCACAAGCGTAGCAAGTGGTTTCACTGCAAAGTTTTGAACATTTTGTGAAGTCAAATCCATTGTCAATAAGAGTACAGACAATTATGGAAAACTGCTTGCGATTTCTTTTTTACAATAACAAAGTCAAAAAACATCCAAAAACAAGGATAAAGTTTGAAAGAAAAACCGCTTCAAGCGCACGCTGGCTCTGTGCGTGAGCGATTGGTCAAGCTATGTGTCTGTACTCTTATTGACAATGGCTGAGCTGGAGCCAATCAGATTGCGAGATTACGCTATGTTATTGTATAATGTAGTTTCGAGCTGCATGCAGCCGACTGGTCACACTATATATATATCTACTCCTTTAGCAGTATTACAATGTATTCAGTGGAATATTCAGTACGTAAATATTAACATATGAGTCTATAATACCTCTGGAATCATTACAGGGACAGGATACCGCTGTACTGTCACTTCATGTCCCTCAACTGTGTGAGGACGGCGAATGGCCGTTTCCACAGCTGAAATAAAGCAAACAGCAAATAAGATAACTGAGTTTGGATCCTGACCAGGCAATTATAACTCCAACCTACAATAGCCTGCAAGTGTAGCGAGGTTCTCACTCACATCAGGAGCAAACACATTAAATTAACATTTCAAAATCATTCAATTCAACCCTAGTCTCCCTAGCAGCCATGCTTAAAAGTGTCATCACGCAATGCTCTCTCCGACACTAGTCACGCAATGCTATCTCCAACAATAAACACGGCTGCGAGGGAGACTAATTCAACCATGGATTAAACACAGGAACGCACACACATACTCAGAATATTTGCTATACACCAGTCCTCCTCTTCCTCACTTACCACAGCAAGACCAACAAGTAATGTCCAAGCAGGAAGGTTGTCAAATCGAAAGTGAAACTATAATTTGAAATAAAACTTTTTGTGCTGATCGAGAAACCTTTTATGTAGCTTTTGTAAATTTTCTGGGCCAATGGAATGAAATAGTGAGTCAAGAAAATATTTTTTGAGTAAAACCCATTGTTTTGATCTACATGTATGGGAGGTTTTACGTGTGACGTAGTGGCCGTCAAGATCTACAAAATGTTCGAGCCTAACTTTCAAAGTCTGTTAGTTTTTCTTCAAGCAACTAGATGACATTTGTTTGTTTGTTTATAAGTAACTTATATTTGGTATATTTGACAGATATTTAGACTTCACCGATCTAAAATTGAAGTTTTGAGCAAGTAAAATGACGGTTTGACGGCCACTCGCGACAGATTTTGTGGAGATACGATCTATCTTTCGCCCGTATCTCTCTTAATAATTCTGCCCTGATTACCCAGCATACACCTTACATCGTGAAGTGGTCTATTTCGCTCGTAGAATTATGCAGATATTCCAAAGTTTAAAAGTGTTTTTATGTTTACAAGTCTTACTTGAAGGGTCTTCAAATGTAACAACGACAGCAGAATGATCTCGATGGTCGGGATACACGGCTGAGTCCACCTCGCCGCCGCCATTTCTTTCTTTCTGAAAATGAATAATGACTTTATCTATCAAATTAGAGCCTCGAATATTTGACACTAAGATGCTTCTTCTTGCTCTTTCTTCATCCATCTCGTCTTCTTGCAAGGAAGAAGCCATTTTAGATCGCAGTTTTGTACATCAAACCACACAACGAACGAACAAAGAACGCTTCAGGGAAATTTCCCGGAAAAGCCGGAAGTGGCGCCAGTGACTTTGGTATGCAAATAAGTGTCACGCAACACAAAAAGGTTTTGCAAATCAAAACTTAGTCTCCCTCGCAGCCGTTCGTACATGTAGTTTCGGAGTATGGGACCGAAACTAAGAACGGCTGCGAGGGAGATTACTCAAAACTGGAAGAAATTAGTTGTAACCAAAGCCAGAGGATAAAACACAGCATAGAAGAAGGAAACAACTCATAAATATCTACATTTTATAGGCAGCTCTCTTCGTGTATTTATTTTGACCCGGTTTCATGCATTTATTTTATTTTACGACTGTTCCCGAGCGGAGCTGTTGTAAATTCCAAACTTTATTTACATGACCTCCCTAAGCTTTATATGGACGCTTGACTATCGTATAATAATAATAATAATAATAAATAATAATAATAATAATAATAATAATAATAATAATAATAATAATAATAATAATAATAATAATAATAATAATAATAATAATAATAATAATAATAATAATAATAATAATAATAATAATAATAATAATAATAATAATAATAATAATAATAATAATATAATAATATTAATAATAAATAATAATAATAATAATAATAATAATAATAATAATAATAATAATAATAATAATAATAATAATAACAATAATAACTTGATAAGAACCCTTCACTACGCTACCTATCCTTACTCAGTCATGGCCGATGAACAAATTCCTGTCCCAGCTGCTGTTGAACAAGCCCAGGCGTTGAGAATTCAACCCAACGAAGTATATAAGTACCTGCTGCGAATCCAGACCATGGTCCTTTCAGGTATCAACTTTTTCTAGGTCGTTTTCAAGTTCGTTCGATTTCCCCCGGCCCTCGGCTCCCTAAAAGTTTGCACGTGTGTGGAACTCTAGCTACAGTGAGGCTTCGCCTCGCAAACACCGGGTTTGTGGAGTTGCATTTCCCTCAGTTTCCCTTCTCGGTTGCTTGTTTGTGTTCTATAGTCGGTACTATACAACATGATACAACGTCATCTTTACTTTATGCATGCTTTACCTCACTGACAAACCCCTGGTTTGCTTTCCCTCCCCTTTGCCTCGTTAAGTTTTGCATGCTTCGGGGTATGAGGTTGAACATTGTCGTATGGCTTGTGCTTGATATTTCCCTTTGCGTACCGTGACGTAATGTCCAAGCATTCTAGTTGCATGGTTAATGTTGAGCAATGATTTCCCTTAATAGCGTTAATATTATTATTATAGCGTTCTGCACCCTATATATTGTCAAGACGGTGCAAATTCGACTGAGTTGTTCGGTTTTGGGTATATTTGTGTTTTCGACATTTGCAGATTTGCTGCTTCTCGCACTTGCATCCAATTTGGTGTTGTATTGTTTCTCTTTGTTGTTGTCCCTCCCTCCACATCTCCCTTTGTTTCCCTTCCTTTGTGATTGTCTCCCTTTGTTCTTCCCGTTTTCGCATATCATTCATTGTGCGGGCCTTACGGTATTTTCACTGTTGGTCCTTTGTGGGCGCTACAAGAATTATTAATTAGGTTATGGTGTTGTGCCTCAGATACGTATGCTATTCGCGCCAGTCCCTTGCAGCGCGAGTATAAATAAGAGCTCTGCATCTAATTACTGCCCAGTTCGCGTAAGAATCCTTCGGCCATTGGCAGCCGTGACCTGGCTTGACACTCTCTTTCGCGCTTGCCTCTAAAAGCTACCGTGCTCTTTCCTTTCCCCTCCCTGACCCTATCCCTTTGCACTTCCAACTCTCTCAAGCGCGGTTGCATTTCTCCATCTCTTATTAAGCGAGCGTGAAGGGGACTGTCGCGAATAGTATGCTATAGCTAAATAAATTGAAATAAATAAAAATATGAGGACTGTTATTGCAAAATGCGGGGTCTTAGTCAACAAGACCGTTTTGAGAACATATACTTCATACACCGAATCGAAATATGGCGACCAATTTGAATAACTATTGTTCCTGACTGACCAACCTCTCATTCATGTGAAAACGCTTTTGTGTTTTTATTTATTTATTTTTTATTTATAAAATCTTTTGACAGACGGCCTACGTCAGCAGAGCTGATTTTCAGAAGGGCTCTGTATAGAGAAATATGTTTCCACGTGAACACGAGGTTGGTCAGTCAGGAACAATAGTTATTCAAATTGGTCGCCATATTTCGATTCGGTGTATATCAGTGTACAATTATAAAAATAACTTAGCATTTTTTAATTATTTTAATTTATTTAACATTATTAATATAATCATTTTCGTGAGTATAGAAATGTTTCTACAAAAACAAACAGTAAAAAAAAAAAGAAGTATTCGGTGCAGCGAGGAATCGATCCCGGGCCCATGTACAATACAATGTGCTTCTAACGCGCTGTGTTTCAGTGCGAGCCACGGGACCATAGTAATTACTCGTGCCCAGGCCTAAGGGACCATAGTAATTTGCAAAACAATAGACAGTCCATTCACAGGATACACTAGGTTATTTTGTCCTCCAAATCAATAAACGTGCACGATAGCCTAGTGGTGCGGGGCAGTTACTTAGTGGGCCTAGGAGTCGACTGTTCCCTCCCTCTTTGACTACTAAGCTGATTAATGGTGTAATGCCCGATAGTGAGGATGAGGCCGAAATCTTCATCCTATACGTAACATACGGTGACTCAGCATAATGTCTGGGCTTTAGTATGGTCCTTTTTATGGAGAAATTACCGGCATTATTGTTCATCTCTTTTGAACCTGGGGGTCTAGGGTTCGACTCCCAACCGTGACGCGTTTTTTTTTTTGTCATTCTTTCTTTTTTTTTGTTCTTGTTTTGTTCTTGTTTGTTTGTTTTCTTTTTTATAAATGATTTTTTAATTTTTTAAATAATTTTAGTATTTAATGTAGCTTTAGTTGAGTAATAACATTTAAACAAATATTCAACAGACACAAGAATTCAGGAATTTATTATACTGATAGATGCACCTGTTCAAAGAGTGCATAGCGTAAATAGCGCAAGCATAAATCAACTTTTATTATACATTTTAGTGTGCAGTACGGCTGGAGTCGTGCCGTATTTTGATGAGATGTAGGCAGCCGTACTGCACACTAAAATGTACAATACGTTATAAAAAAGAGGAGTTAATATGGATATACATGTATGTACTTAAATTAAACCCAGTGGAAGACTGGGTTCGAATCGTAACCGCAAAGCATCTACGTATTGTTTGGATGGACAGATGTACTCTAGATCATTTCAACTGCAGCAATTAATCATACTGTTTCGCACATATTGTACTGCCACCTAACTCAACGAATATAAACAAAAAATCTGACTTTCACACATGAAAAGAACATGAGACACGGTCCGAACCACGTCAGACATTAGAACGCTCCATAGAGCTAATTGCATAATCGTTGTCGGGTTGAAAATCATAAATCATAGAAGCTGAGACCGCAAGGATGGATGGGAAATCAGTTCATGACCCGCATTACATGCAGATATATTCAATGTTCTCGTAGTTTTGAAAAAATATGAGCTATTTAACTAAGATCCTACAAGTCTGGATGAAAAGGTCGATCGTTTGACGGCGTTATTTGAGAGTTTTAATTTCCCAGAATTCCTTTTGGTCATAGCTTTCATGATTTTCAACCCGACAACGATTATGCAATTATATATAATACAAACACCATATAAATGATAAAGCTGAGATTAGGAAGGTATGTTTCGTGTAGGTGCATGAGGCGTTTAATAGGTTGCATGATAGGTTGGCCCGGTTTCTTAATTTATGCATGTATTTCAGTATTACTCGGGCTTCTTATGGGATGCCTCGTCAACTATAATAATAATAATAATAATAATAATAACTAAGATACCTAGTTTACACGAAAGTAAGCTAATGGGGGACACCTATCTATAGATAATATCAAGATTTCTTCTCAGTTAATGTGTAATCTGTTTACTCACATACCAAATATGGAAGTTTGTTTCCAAATAAGGGACACCATTCGGCCAAACACTTAGTAAAGCTGGTAGACATGAGTATAGACTAGCACTTCGGTAGAGAAAGTTTCTATCCTATTCTATCTACGCATAGATACTGTACGTATTCTATCTATCTACCACATAGATACTGTACGTAACAGCTTCACTTATCAAAACTATGACGTATGTTCTAAAGTTTCTGCGAGGTAGCGATTTGTGCGCGCAATTTATAAAAAGGATTTTGATTAATTTTTAATTTTAACTTTTTTAATTTTAATGTTTTTAATTTAATTTATTTTTATTTGTTATGTCAGTATTATCGAGTCAACATGGCTGATGTCAGTATTATCGAGTCAACATGGCCTATGTCAGTATTATCGAGTCAACATGGCTTATGTCAGTATTATCGAGTCAACATGGCTAATGTTAGTAGCATCGAGTCAACATGGCTTATGTCAGTATTATCGAGTCAACATGGCTGATGTCAGTATTATCGAGTCAACATGGCTAATATGTTAGTAGTATCGAGTCAACATGGCTTATGTCAGTATTATCGAGTCAACATGGCTGATGTCAGTATTATCGAGCCATCATGGCTTATATGTCAGTATTATCGAGTCAACATGGCTTATGTCAGTAGTATCGAGTCAACATGGCTTATGTCAGTATTATCGAGTCAGCATGGCTTATACCAGTCAACACGGCTGATGTCAGTATTATCGAGTCAACATGGCTGATGTCAGTATTATCGAGTCAACACGGCTGATGTCAGTATTATCGAGCCATCATGGCTTATACCAGTCAACATGGCTTAGTGTCAGTATTATCGAGTCAACATGGCTGCATGATGTCAGTATTATCGAGTCAACATGGCTGATGTCAGTATTATCGAGTCAACATGGCTTATGTCAGTATTATCGAGTCAACACGGCTGATGTCAGTATTATCGAGTCAACACGGCTGATGTCAGTATTATCGAGTCAACATGGCTGATGTCAGTATTATCGAGTCAACATGGCTGATGTCAGTATTATCGAGTCAACATGGCTGATGTCAGTATTATCGAGTCAACATGGCTGATGTCAGTATTATCGAGTCAGCATGGCTTTCAGTATCTGTTGGACTTCAGATAAGTACGTCTGGTCTGGGTATCCATAGCTACAAACAAATAACAACAACTTGTTATTAACTCAACGCGTAATGAGTGAATTCTTAGATAAACAAGTATAACAACACAAAGTAACACCTGGACGAGGTTGAGCAAAATATCGTGATTTGTCAGTGGCGAGCAGATACGTTGGAAGTAGGAACCCATTACGTCTCTCGACCAATGAAAATCACGGAGAGAATATATAATGTGAATGATAATGTTCCTTTTCAGGAGCCCATAGGTAGGAGCCTCCATCTGAGATGTATTCGTGAGACGACATTGTGACCGGATCAGGCTATTTTTAGAACACCAGTTTTCCAGCGAAATTTTAACACCAGGGATTTTTGATTTCGGCTTTGTTACGGAGTTTCTAGCTTTTGGCTTCTTGGTAGGTTTATTATTTGATGTTTTTTTAGTTCCTTGAGAAACAGAACACGAACTTGAAGACTCTTGGTCACTTTCCGATGAAGTACTAAAGTCTGCAAAAGAGTCACTGTAACTATCACTATCATTTTCGCTCTCTTCACTTTCAGTTTCTTCAATTTCGCCAATTTCTTCGTCCGCCACTTTGTTCATATATCACAAATAAACACAAATCATCTATCTCATTCAAGCTGATTGGCTCTGTTTAATTCCCATGGGGTATTCCTATTGATTGATGATTAGTTCGCGCGAAAAGGTGTTCTAAAAATAGCCTGATCCGGTCACAGGTCGTCTCACAAACCCAGCCGGTAGATGGAGGCTCCTACTTATGGGCTCCTGTCCTTTTCCATCAAGTTTGTTTGCTCATTTTAGAATTCAACTAGACTCCACAAGTGAAGTTATAAACTCGTTGCATGCTAAAATTGGAACGATACAGAGAAGATTAGCGATTGACATACTCGACCGACGAGTTTTCGGAAAGTCAATCGGCAACTTCGTAGATCTGAGCCTGCGATGCATCATGAAAGCGGCACAGAGCGTATGCGCAATAGTGGTCCATTGCAGATTTGACGACCAAACATGACGAAGAACAGTTTGCATTTTTAGACTCGGGCCTCCCTGGCCGCATGTCAATTGCGAGTTCGTGTTTTGTCTTTTTTGACAATAGCCACGTGCCAAATATGAACTAAATATGTTACCATATATGGACCAAATATGCTACCATATATGGACTAAATATGCTACCATATATGGATTAAATATGCTACCATATATAGACTAAATATATATGCTACCATATATGGACTAAATATGTTACCATACTGATAGACTAAATATGCTACCATATATAGACTCAATATGCTACTGCATATATGGACTAAATACTAAATATGCTACCATATATGGACTAAATATGTTACCATATATAGACTAAATATGCTACCATATATAGACTCAATATGCTACTGCATATATGGACTAAATACTAAATATGCTACCATATATGGACTAAATACTAAATATGCTACCATATATGGACTAAATACCAAATATGCTACCATATATGGAATTGCTCAGAATAAATGAAGAGTCTAAAATGATGATTAAAACTACTGACGTGATACTTACTTTCCTCCATTGTGAGCGAATGTTTTGTGTGGAATGTCACCCCACACGATCTGGTTATCCATTCCTAACGTTATGGATCGTCCAACAGTGAACACCAATCTGCAATCGAAAGCTCTTTTCAAAAGCTTGAACACGTCTCTTCCTTGTTGATTATTGGGTAGATAGGCAGTACGGCATGTACTATCGTACCTTTGACCAGGGTTAGGATGGTCTGGACCCTGTATTCCACCATTAAATGAATACTGTATCACTATAGTACCGTACTGCTCGTACCCTGGTAGACTAAACTGTTCGTCACGATGAATCATGCTACCATCTGGCTGGTTGCCTATGTGTCTTGACCTGACTGGCATGCTACCATCTGGCTGGTTGCCTATGTGTCTTGACCTGACTGGCATGCTACCATCTGGCTGGTTGCCTATGTGTCTTGACCTGACTGGATCTCTACAGAGAGGACATTTGGGAGACTTCCGCAAGGCTTCGTCGAGACAGCGTTTGCAAAATGTATGTTTGCATTTCGGTAACGTTTTAGGTTGGCGGATGTTTGTCAAGCAGATAGGACACTCTGGATCGTCTGTGAATGAAAAAAACTTATTGTAAATAAGCACTAAACTACAAGATGGACGCACGCATGTAGACTGACTGACTGACTGACTGACTGACTGACTGACTGACTGACTGACTGACTGACTGACTGACTGACTGACTGACTGACTGACTGACTGACTGACTGACTGACTGACTGACTGACTGACTGACTGACTGACTGATTGATTGACTGACTTACTGACTGACTGACTGACTGACTGATTGACTGACTGGATGGATGGATGGATGGATGGATGGATGGATGGATGAATGGATGAATGGATGAATGGATGAATGGATGAATGGATGAATGGATGAATGGATGAATGGATGAATGGATGAATGGATGAATGGATGAATGGATGAATGGATGAATGGATGAATGGATGAATGGATGAATGGATGAATGGATGAATGGATGAATGGATGAATGGATGAATGGATGGATGAATGGATGAATGGATGGATGGATGGATGGATGGATGAATGGATGGATGGATGGATGGATGGATGGATGGATGGATGGATGGATGAATGGGTGGATGGATGAATGGATGGATAGATGAATGGGTGGATGGATGAATGGATGGATGGATGAATGGGTGGGTGGATGGATGAATTAATTAATGACTGTCTAAATAACCTAATCTATACTGTGCGTATATACCTTTGAATCGTTTCTTGGACGATAGTAACTTGTCTTGTTCATGACCAGTGCCTTGGCTGGATTTCTGTTTTGGACGAGCACCACCATATCCACCAGAAAGCATCGGACTGCTCTTTGTGCTAGCCTTATATGGGCTGATTAGTGTCGTGCTAGTCTTATATGGGTTGGGTGGTGTGCTGGCCTTACTAGGGTTGGGTGGTGTCGTGATAGCCTTATATGGGCTGGATGGTGTCTTGCTAGCCTTACTAGGGTTGGATAGTGCCGTGCTAGCCTTATAGTATGGGTTGGGTGGTGTCTTGCTGGCCTTACTAGGGTTGGAGTGGCTGGATTGTTGTCGGTGCGATGGTCTTTCGCTTTGAGGTTCTAGTAGCTTCCATGACACGTACGGTGACGAATCATCATAAGACTGAAATACTGGAGATGCTTGTGACGATATCATTGAAATTGCACGTCCACGACTCTCTTCTTTGCGCCACGTCGCTTGTTGATTACTGCTACCATCACTTAAACCATCAACGTGTTTGGCTCGATCAAGCATCGAACTGATTGTTTTTCTAGTCAGTTCTGGCTCTAATCTAACTTTTCCTTGGCCATACCTTGCTCTGAACTCTCTTTGAAATATGTTGACTGTTTTTACATCATTATTGACGAATCTAACATCATTTACTTTGAATGCCCTTGATGGCGGTGTAGAGTTGTTGTACTCTTCAACGACATCAAACATAATCTTTGCGCACACGTTCTTGGACATGCCGTTTATACCAGAGCTAATAGCTGGAAAAGCGATGGACTTGAAGCCATATTTCTCTGCTTGCTGTAGACTTGCCATACACGCCTTGGCCAAAAGAGCTTTGTCGTTATCTTTATCGTTGCCATTCCAATTTGGACCTACCGCATGGATGACCATCTTACAGTTTAGGTTCCCAGAATGGGTAATAATTGCCTCGCCTGTTTTAATTTCACCTTTAGCAAAGACTATTCTTCTGCATTCATCTTGTATTGGTGAGCCACCTTTAGATACAATTGCCTTTGCAACCCCTGCGTCATGACTGAGGTGTTGGTTTGCAGCGTTAACTATTGCATCACTGTTCTCGTCTGTGATGTCTCCTCTGTAGACTGACACCTTTACATACCCTGATAGAAACATGTAATAAATATCAGTCAGTGATAGCAGCCGTATTAATGGAGAATGCATCCTCCAAACACTGAAGTAAATCAACGTAAGATGTCACGTGATACAACACATACCTAAGTCATGTTCAAGTTTCTGGCTTGAATCATCATCATCGTCATCATATTCACTGTGATCATCAGTCTCACTGTTGCCATCGTCCAAGTTATCTTTACCATTATCATTTGTATCATCATCAACATCAACATCATCATCATCAGTCTGATCGTCTGATCTTGGATCCAGTCTCTTTATCTTGATTTTGCCCTCGAGTATTTGTAGAATTTCTTCAATTGTTGTCAATTCCCCCAAAATCTGCCAGCTTTGTCTATCAGGAGCTCTCTCTAACGTTACAGGAAACATCTTGTTGATTTCCAGTACAGCTTTCCGCAGCTCCTTCATTTGCTGCTCGTCGACCAAAGCAAACTTCATACACGTCATCATGTCCTTGGTCGCTTTGTCATGATGAGTTTCCTGACTCACGATTTCAACATCTTTGGCGCTCTTTTGGCGACGTTGTTCATGGGCAGATGCTTTCTCTGTTTCGATGAATTCTTTTTTCCTTTCAGTATACACTTTCTTTTTCCCTTCCTCTGCTTCATTTCTTCTTGAATGAGTCTCGATAACTTTTCGCTCCTGATCACTTGTTGTTTGGCGATTGACGACTCGTCGAGTTCTTATACTATCGTTGGATTGAGAGAGAAGCTGACAAAGAATACCGTGACACTTGACTATTTGTTCATAGGAACCTGACATCACAAACGTTCCATCGCTCAGTCCCTCCACGCATTCGACATTGATCACTTTCTGTACTCTGGCAACCATAGCACGCGTGTCTTGCACAGAAAGGTTGATCGTGTCTGGCTCAATCTTTGCTGATAATTTGGAGAAAACCTTTGAAAACAAACAACATCTTTTAAGAACAAAATATAAAGATTTAGAGAGTAAAAATATATAAACGTAATGATGCATGTCCTATCGGACAACCAACGCAGTCTCACCAGTCACGAAGAAGACCGTGTAACTTGTCACGGGTCAATCATGGCGACTATTGTAAATCACGTTGCAAGCAAGTTATGACTGACATTTTTCACATGCAACTCCTGCCTTGTGAGTACCTTGTGTCCCCTGTGACATGATATATCGTATGAGTGGGAAGTAGTTACGGTACGGTTCGTGCCGTGCGGTGACCGTATCACGCCATCATCGTGCGGTATCCAAGCATTCTGATTGGTTGAGAAATGATTTTGCGCGCTGTGATTGGTTGAATACAATGTGTTCGATTCCGTACCGTGACCGTAACTCCGCACTGTAAGTTTCCCACTCATACGAAAACGACTCTATTACTTACTTGGATGTGATTAACCAAGTCTTGACTAGGACATGGTTGTACGGCTAGCGTCAC
The DNA here is from genome assembly GCA_033675265.1 of Actinostola sp. cb2023. Taxonomy (NCBI): domain Eukaryota; kingdom Metazoa; phylum Cnidaria; class Anthozoa; order Actiniaria; family Actinostolidae; genus Actinostola; species Actinostola sp. cb2023. Next base: position 8,505 of record JAUJYZ010000345.1, on the reverse strand, counting down.
GCCATTTATTTGATGTTCTTTTCCTTGAACACTGGTCACATCTTGCAACAATAAACACACATTCAACATGTTACACTGATTGCTTTCCTGACGTGAGAAAAAGGTTTCCACGGAAACCGTTTCGGTGATACCGGCTCGCATATAGTGAGGGTCTTGGGTCACCCCAAATATTTTGCTTTCATTACATCTCCCAGTTCAGGTTGATTGTACATCCCCTAGTTGTTCAAAGAAATACTAGCGCTCCAGTGGCGAATCCATTAGGATTTAAAAAAAAAGGGGGGGGGGGGGGGGGGGGAGTTCCAGAAACGCTATCTTTTAAGGACAAACCATAATTTCAATTTCATTCTACTTTTAAACGTAAAGAACACGATTGGCTTCACAAAGGAGGGTTCCATGCAACCACCCCTGGATCCAATACTGAGTACAAAACACTACTTACTACATTTACTGACAAACCATAATTTCAACTTCATTCTACTTAGCGTAAATAACATGATCGGCTTCACAAAGGGAGGTTCCATGGAACCACCCCTGGATCTGCCACTGCGCTCTCCTTTTTATAAAGGAGAAAAGCTGATGCTGTATTTATCCCGTAGGATAAAGATAGCGCGCTGTCCTCTCTTCGAACATCCGGGTTCTGAACAGACGATCAGTACAGTGCAACCTGCATTAAAACAGTGAATATAAATAACATACATTTCTTGTTATCAAACGTTACGAGTGCAGATTGATGTCCATGAAGAACTACATTGTCGATGTCACCGCCACCATTCCTACGAGACTGGAAGTGCATAACAATCTCATCCTTGTCGACTGTCGATGGCAAGCAACTTACAATAATGCTACGCGATGCGATACTCTCATCCACAGCCAGACTACTCATGGACTGTAGATCGTCCATCTTGGAAGGCAGGCTAAGAAGATACATAAACCAAACCAATGAACAGATTGAAACTGACGAAACAAAAGCTTGACCGGAAATGCAAATAAGCATCAAACTCATCGGGGAATCCCCTAATTCTGGGAATCCCGGCTTGATGATGTAATGCCATTCTATCTGTTTATTTTTAATTAAAGATGATCTTGCTAATTTCCATACTTTATAATGTTGAATTCCTGAATCCCTTCTGAGCTGAAATCATTTCAATTTTGCTTTCTATGACGGCATATTTTTGTCAGATCTTTCGATTTTCTGTTGCCATAATTCTGTGTAGTCAAAGGGGATATTTACGCAATAAAATTTCCCCAAACTGCAAAGTACAACATTCCTTAATAAAATATACATAAGATCTTATTCAGTAACCAGCTGCAAGAAACACTGGGGGACGGGGGTTTCCCCGAATCGTGTCACGCTATGTCACGCTGGCCCCAGTCCTACCGAGTACTGGTTCGACTTCCAGGAATTCAGGTTCTTGGAACGATCTCCAGATGCTAGCAAAGCGATGGAGAAGAGCAAGAAGAGTCTTGCCGTTCCTGCCAGTAGTAAAGCAGCCTCACTAACCGATGAACAAGCATCACGTAGTGTTGTTATATCGAATATACCGTCAGGGATAGATCATGGCAAACTTTATATTCATTTTCAAAAGCAATGCAATGGCGGAGGAGAAATCGATGAGTTGGGGTTGGTATTGTTAGAGGATGGCAAAGCTATTCTTACATATGAACAGACGAAAGGTTTGTATGGAGATGTTGAAGTCTATTACATTCTTCTTGATTAAAGCTTTATACGGTAGTATTAAAATCTTTACATTTATAAACCTTATTTCCGGTTAGGACAAGCTTTCACTTTCGTGTGCACAACTACGTTACTGTGTAGGGTGGGGTACGGCATGTATGTGTCACACCCGGACTATGAACGAGAAATGCGTTTTAAAACTAAACTAGACGCTCACTGAGCGTTCACTTGGCGGATGGGATGATCAGCTGGAACTCCTAGCCAAGCGCTTTCCACAGTCGACAATACCAGCTCAGAATGGGTATAAAACTTAAACAGCAAAAATACAATCGAAAATCATCCTTAGATTTTATGGAACTTAATTCAGAAAATAGTGCAGAAAATAGTTAGAACGGAACTAAATATAGGCATTGCAGCGTGACTTTAACAAACGGTCACTCGTTAATTGCGTGACTGTACTCGCTAGAACATGCATGTAGATTTTCTCTTCTATTTTGACGATATTCGACCATGGAACTATTGTAAATATAGCCAAGAACTAAAGCTTAATAGTTGATCTTTAATCTGTCAGTAACTGTAAAATTCTGTATTTTAATTTCATCTCTTTCCAAATTCTTCAGACTATTGATAATTGTACTTGATTTATCGGCATCGACGCCATCTAGAAATCGCGTGTTTGCCAAGAAACACAAGGTGATTATAAACTTGGCTGCTGATGCCCTTAACGCCTGCAGATATAAATTAAATACTGCTCTACAAGAGCAGAGAGAAATCAATGGAGGAATTTACGCTTCGTGTGGCGACTGTTGTTGTATTTTCTTGTCGTACACCCGCCCGTACATAAACGAGTTGTTTTCTTCAGCTTTCTAAGTTCTTCAGATCAGGAGTCTGGTATTTATCAGCATCTGAGTAATACAAGAGTTTATAGTCATTGGTTTGATTATATTTTGAGTAGGCCGAACGTTTGTAAGCATAGTAAGCCTTTGGAGAAGAAGGTATGAAGAACTTCGAACCAAATCTTTTCGATCCTCAAAGTCAAAGAGAACGATCGATCGAACCGAGCGAGGTCATTATGTGATAGTTGCCATGGTTTCAACTTTGGACCAATCGAATGACGTGCTGCTCCTACGACCGGGATAGACTGGATCTTCTAACCCGAAAAAAGCCCATTTTAAGACTTGGCGTCTGCCACAGGCAGCCCGCCAAGTAACAAGAGCGAACTATTTGACCCGTTTGAGCATAGAATTACTTCATTACGTGTTCGGATATCATCGCCCCAGTTTTCAGCCAATCGAAAACCTGAAACAGACATCTAACTCAGACTTCCTCCGAAGTGTCCGAGTAACTAGACGCTCTACTAGCGTGAAGTCGGGCTTCTAACTGGCATGTAGCCTATTTGAACTAAATATAGATATCTTAACTAGTGTGATTATTGCGTGACTCGGTAGAACATGCTTTTCTTGCAATTTCAGTACTGCGATTTCACAAACTCAGCGAATCTTGAATAACAATGACATAGTTTATTTAGTACCATAAATATATCCAATCGGCATACAAATACAAATACCGTATACATAAACTAGAAATCGCAGAGTGATTAAACAATGTTTGGATGATTAATGTTATACTATATTATTTTCCAGCTTTTTATCAACAACAACAACAACAATAATTTTATTACCTAACTTTTTTTCTTTTTTTACAAACAATTTATTTTTCAATTCAACTAAAATAAGGTAAACTCGTAGCTTTATCATTCATGCCAAACTAAACTATTTTAAAATTATATTTTGTTAGTTGCAGAAAGTGTACTTCAGAAGAAACAAGAGGTTGGTGGGGTTGTGCTTCAATTGGAACCATACACAAAGAATGGAGTATTCAAGGAAGAGGTACATTAGAAGGGTACTGGTACCCATCCTAGTTTACACGGCAAAAATATGGAACAGTTTTGATATAACCTGTAGCTTGTAAATACTATGAACTGCTACATTTTAACCAGTGCTGTTTATCGGTTCAGGGACCATAACCTTTTCTATGTTGTAACCTACATTAATATTTACTCGCATGTCTTATTATTATTATTATTATTATTATTATTATTATTATTATTATTATTATTATTATTATTATTATTATTATTATTATTATTATTATTATTATTATTATTATTATTATTATTATTATTATTATTATTATTATTATTATTATTATTATTATTATTATTATTATTATTATTATTATTATTATTATTATTATTATTATTATTATTATTATTATTATTATTATTATTATTATTATTATTGTCTTATGTCTTATTTGTTCCCATTTAATATTTTAATATTATTTTCATTTTTTTCCCCATTTGTTTCATTACAGTGTGGACACTCGAACCATGAACACTTAGGTTTTTTTCTAACACATAAAGATAAATTATTGATTGAGCAAATTGACCAGAAAAATGATTTATGTTGATCACTAAGTGTATTTAAATTCGATGCTCCATTTGAGAGGCTGTGAGGCAATAGAAAGTTTGAAAAAAAAAGGTTCGAAAAAAAAAAAATCAAAGTGTTCACGGTTCGAGTGTCCACACTGTAACTGTTGTCATTTTGTTTGTTTGTTGTTTACAGATGGAGGTGTTTAGTTTGGTCAGTGCTAAAATAAGCCCCACAATATTCAATTTGTCAACAAATGAAATGAAGGAAATCCTCACACCTATTCAAGACAAAACTAATATCCAGTTCATTGAATTGTGTGATGGTTTCTGGGTGTCTGGTACTTACGAACAGATAGAGAAGACTTGTTCAATGCTGTCAACTATTGCTGCAACTCGAGGAGCCTGTGACGATGCACGTGGTATCAGCCACAAGGACATGCGCAATGGTCAAAGTCAGACAAACGGTGACACAGATCTTACATGTGAACCTGTCGTTTTGGATGTTCAGCCAAAGTTGATGTATATTCTTCATAAAGGGGTTCAAGAAATCGAGAACAAATACAAAATAAAGATCCAATCCAAACCTGATAACCAATCTAAGGTAACATTAAGGCAAATAGGGAGTGAGGAATTATTTGAGGCAGGAAAAGAAGAATTTATCACTCTTTATCAAAAAGCCTTTCAACAAATGGACGAAAAACGTTTTGAGCTGGACAATGAAGATGATGCTAAAAACAAAGTATCACAATACAAAAAAGACTTGATGGAACAATTTGATATAGTGATTGAACGAAAGGACAAGACAATCTGCATTTACGGCAGAAATGACCATGTTGAAAAAGCAATGCAACGTCTCCAGGGGAAACCAAGAAGATCCAGGAAACCTTACAAAGAACCAGACAGTGATGTGTTGTCTAAGCCTGACACCTATGCACAGCTGCCACGGGTTCTGAATCATACCCTGGAAAATGGTGTCACCGTGTCAGTGTACCAAGGTGACATCACTCAACAACGTGTTGACGTCATCGTTAATGCAGCAAATGAGCGCCTTGAACACGGAGGGGGCGTGGCAGGTGCCATAGTCAAACGTGGAGGTCAGCAGATCCAGCACGAATCAACACGTATAGTACAACAATATGGCAGAATTCCCGTGGGAAACGTTGCATACACCAACCCTGGAAATCTTCCTTGCAAGCGTATTTTCCATGCCATTGGCCCACAGTGGAAAGTACATGGACCAGAGGGGAGCCGGCAGCTGATTTTTCAAGCATGTTGCAACAGCTTCTCTCTTGCAAGTCAGTTTGGTGCGGGGTAAGTAAGAAATTGTGCAGACTTATTTTGTTATAAAAACCCTAAAACTTTTACTAATTATTAACTCTACTGATATTTCTCGCGCAGATCCATCGTTCTACCTGCAATAAGTTCAGGAATATTTGGAGTACCTAAAGAGGTTTGTGCAGAGATGATGTTTACTGCAGCAGAATGCTTTGGCTGTGAAACCACTCCTCAAAACCAGCTACGCGATATTCGTTTTGTCAACATCGATTCCCCCACCAACGACGCATTCAGAAAGGAGTTCCATGAACGTTACATTAAAAAGCATCCAAGAAGCAGTGACCTTGAAAATGGGCAACAAAATGGAAAAGAAGTCATGCCTGATAACCAGTCCATTGATCGAAAAGGGAAAGTTGACAAGGGAAATCAAAGTAATAAAGCTCCACTTACACCAGTTGTCACTCCATCGAACGTCGCGAATAATGAGGAAATGAACGACAAACCAATTAGCTATGCTGCAGTTGCTGCAATGAAAAGAAGGGATGACAACGTGGCAATGGAAGTTCCCGAAACATCAATCAAAGGAACACCACCGAACGTACCATCCTCTGAACACCCCTCTATATCTTTTCAAGGTGGGTTTGATAACCGTCAGGATAGAACCACTAGAGAGAGTCATGGAGAAACTAAACCTCATTTAGTTGGTCCAGAACATCAAAGACCCAAGACGATTCCTCACCCTGATATGAAAGATACCACTACAAATGCAGCTAAAGATCCGAGATCGAATATCAATGCGTCACAGGAAGAGAGAAGCAACACAGAAACACAGGTAACACCAACCAAAGAAGGAAGGGAAGATCAAACTGTAAAAGGTGAAAGTACAGCCAATGTAATGTCTGGCGATAAACGAACTCCTCAAGATACAGATAGTTCCAGTTCATCAAGACCTTCAGGAGGACAAACAGGAAGAACAACAATGGAGAAACCTTGGAGTGAACCTCAGTTCAAAGGCATCGGTAGAGGACGGGGTGCTCATTACCTTGCCGCTAAATTTGCACACCCGGGTGTTGCCAAGAGAGACGTGTCCACAAACAAACAGCCCAGCGTGGTTGAAGAAATTAAGTATCCACCAGAATTTGCTCCATCACATCCTCCGGCAGAACTGCAATCTCCACAACAAGTGGTTCCCCCAGGACTTGAGGTAACTCAAGAAGGATTGACTCTTGCTGCAAATACCCAATGCAAAGGGGAAGACGGAGAGCTTGCATCCACTTCTAAAGCAACATCTTTGAATACAACGTTAACAGATAAAGAGAGGAAGCAAACAAGTCATAAGCGTAAAAATAACGACGACGTCTCGCCAAGGTCTGTAAAGCTGAGAAAAGAAGATACGCAAGAACACAAGGAACATCAGCGTAAAAATAACGACGACGTCTCGCCTAGGTCTACAAAGCTGAGAAAAGAAGATACGCAAGAACACAAGGAACATCAGCGTAAAAATAACGACGACGTCTCGCCAAGGTCTGTAAAGCTGAGAAAAGAAGATACGCAAGAACACAAGGAACATCAGCGTAAAAATAACGACGACGTCTCGCCAAGGTCTGTAAAGCTGAGAAAAGAAGATACGCAAGAACACAAGGAACATCAGCGTAAAAATAACGACGACGTCTCGCCTAGGTCTACAAAGCTGAGAAAAGAAGATACGCAAGAACACAAGGAACATCAGCGTAAAAATAACGACGACGTCTCGCCAAGGTCTGTAAAGCTGAGAAAAGAAGATACGCAAGAACACAAGGAACATCAGCGTAAAAATAACGACGACGTCTCGCCTAGGTCTACAAAGCTGAGAAAAGAAGATACGCAAGAACACAAGGAACATCAGCGTAAAAATAACGACGACGTCTCGCCTAGGTCTACAAAGCTGAGAAAAGAAGATACGCAAGAACACTACAAGGAACATCAGAAGGAAGAAGAATCACAGCAAGAAGAACAAAGTGTTAGTGATGGAAATAGTGCAAACGAGATATCTATTCAAAACATGAAAGAAAACGACAAAGCGATATCTACACAGGACGGTGTCAAGGCTGAAGACACCCTGACTTCTTCCTCTGTAAAGGAGAAGAATGAAAAGCAAAATACAACTAAAAGCACTAGTGAAAAAGGATCCTCAAAAGAAACCATTAAAAAGGAGATTGAAAAGATTAGTGGTGTGAACAAGAACTCTGATGATCCACAACTGGAGGTAAAGGAAAACAACAAGAAAGACATACAGGCTGTTGGTGATAATGATGAAGTACAAGGCAAGAATCATTTGGAAAAAGCCAAAATCCAAAGCAGTAATGGTAGTGAACACAAGGAACATCAGAAGGAAGGAGAATCACAGCAAGAAGAACAAAGTGTTAGTGATGGAAATAGTGCAAACGAGATATCTATTCAAAACATGAAAGAAAACGACAAAGAGATATCTACACAGGACGGTGTCAAGGCTGAAGACACCCTGACTTCTTCCTCTGTAAAGGAGAAGAATGAAAAGCAAAATACAACTAAAAGCACTAGTGAAAAAGGATCCTCAAAAGAAACCATTAAAAAGGAGATTGAAAAGATTAGTGGTGTGAACAAGAACTCTGATGATCCACAACTGGAGGTAAAGGAAAACAACAAGAAAGACATACAGGCTGTTGGTGATAATGATGAAGTACAAGGCAAGAATCATTTGGAAAAAGCCAAAATCCAAAGCAGTAATGGTAGTGAACACAAGGAACATCAGAAGGAAGGAGAATCACAGCAAGAAGAACAAAGTGTTAGTGATGGAAATAGTGCAAACGAGATATCTATTCAAAACATGAAAGAAAACGACAAAGAGATATCTACACAGGACGGTGTCAAGGCTGAAGACACCCTGACTTCTTCCTCTGTAAAGGAGAAGAATGAAAAGCAAAATACAACTAAAAGCACTAGTGAAAAAGGATCCTCAAAAGAAACCATTAAAAAGGAGATTGAAAAGATTAGTGGTGTGAACAAGAACTCTGATGATCCACAACTGGAGGTAAAGGAAAACAACAAGAAAGACATACAGGCTGTTGGTGATAATGATGAAGTACAAGGCAAGAATCATTTG
>JAUJYZ010000578.1:642500-801414 GCA_033675265.1 Actinostola sp. cb2023 | reverse complement strand
CCTTTGATGAAATAGGGCGTAGCGGCAAGTTGAGCATTGCGCGGTAGTTACAAGTACCGCGTTTGTGAGATTCCCGCAACCGAGGGGCCCTGGGTACGAGAATACGTTTTGTGACAAAAACAAAACCCAGAAAATTCAACTCGACGGCGCCACAGGCACCCCGCCCGCCGAGTAATCAACAGTTCGCAATTGTCAAAATTGTGAATATTTTGTGAATATTTGTTCAAATTCAAGCTTTAACTTAGAAATTCCAGTTAAACCTTAGCTAGACTTAGACTCAGCAGAACTCGAAACCCCAGAACGTGCTTTGGACTGCAGGCCCCTCTCCTCAATCCTCCTCCGTACCCCTCCCAGGGCCTGCTATGCAAGCTACTAATTAGAAGCTCGTTGTTCCTTTTTTATACTGTTTTTATAGAGCGTCTTGTTTTTTTTTCTCAATTACTAGGCGTTCCCATCCTTCAGAAGTTATGAAAGTGGCGCGGAGAGTGAGGATGAAGACTCTGTTAGTAATGGTGATTTTTCACGTTGGATTGTAAAAGATGAACAGCACCTAGAATACAGTAGGACCAGCGACAGTGATGTCGAGTTTATACAGGAAAAGAAGTGTTCCAATAAAGAATCATTGTGCGCATTTCCAATTTATGATGATGATAGTGATGATGAGGGCACCAGTTCCAAAACATTGAAAGATAATCAATTCAATAGGTAAGTTGACCTTTTATTGCGCGTCTTCTATCTAGAGAGAAATATTTTGCAACGTGTATTAGGCAACATATTGATTTTTTTTCACAATATGAGCCAGACTGAAAGTAATAATTGTTGCTTCTGCTTTTTTTTTGTAGGCAGTACAGTTCGGCTAGTGATGACGAAGACACCTGCTACCAGAAAAAAACACTCATAAAAAAACACTCATGAGTCGATCATTTGTATATTATTCAATGATTATGTTCGTTATTATATCATACTGTTTCTATTCTTACTTTTCAGAAACTAATTATTAATAATAATTAATTAATTGAAGACATTACCAAATTTGTTGTGTTGATTTATGTTACTATACCAACAGGATGTACAGTGGAACCCCGTTAGGGGAGTCTTACCTATTTGCCAGACTTCGTTGCTATGGATGTATATTATCACATTCAATCCCTTTACCAACAAACCCCATTGACCAAATTGATACAATATCGGTTCAAACGCGTTCTAAACTAAATTGCGTTTTTCCAAAGTTGTAAAAATTCAGTGTGAGTTCTACATTTCTCACTGAAAATAAAGCCGTTCCTGCAAGAATGCTATAACCGCAATGACAGTTGAAGTGCTTCCGTAATGGCCCATGAAATTCAAAACATCAATATTTTGACTTCCGCACAAAATGAGGAAACTTGTCCCCTCAAAAAAGAGCGTCCGAGTGGATAGCCATTTTCACAAGCTCATAAAAAGGTTCCGAAGTTTGGAACCTTTTTCTAAACTCATGAATATGTCGAGTGGATAGCCATTTTCACAAGCTCATAAAAAGGTTCCGAAGTTTGGAACCTTTTTCTAAACTCATGAATATGTCGAGTGGATAGCCATTTTCACAAGCTCAGGAAAAAGTTCCGTATAAACTCGTATAGAGCAGTCACATTAAATAATACAGCAACAGATACATCCAAAAATATTTGAAGTTATTTATTATTGTTGCGTAAATATGATTATATAGAGCAGTCTGTTCAGTTTGCCATATAATATACCGGCCGGCATTAAACGGGTAACTTGTTTGAGAAATATCTCTTCACTAACATTGATATAAGTATCACTATAAATATAATCTGAGTTGCGAAAATATCTAGACAAATTCTCAAGAGTAAATTATTATTAAATTAGTTCATTATTAGTCAACATGCATGAGTGACACAACGCCAGCTGTCGAGTGTAACAGTCGTCTTTAAAACAGCATTTGTACGTTCTTACGGCATTTCGTTCTCTTTGTTTGCCTCTAGATCTCTATTAGTATCGTAGGTTTCTCCTCGATGTGGCTACATCTGTATAAAGACAGATCAAATTAAACTGTTTTTATAGCTCATATATATATAAAGTGATTTGACAGATCAACGACCGACGGGCATTAAAGAATGTATAAACATGGGTAGCGTTCGTTACATATCGTTATATTGGAATCATGATCATGTTTTGAATTATACCTGGATATGTTAGTAACGGTTCTCACTGGAAGTAGTCCTCAATGCTGTTACCAAAACGGCAAAAATATATCAAATTGTACCAGATCTTCATAGCACAAACATGACTCACTGCATGTGTCTTTGTATGCCTAAGGATTAAAAGTTACTTGTCGTGATTGGCTGGATTGAATTTGAACCGGATACGGTTTTAGCATGATTAGCTAGTGCCCCGAGTTCACGTCACGTCACGTCCAGGTCACTGCTAGTCTCAAGCCAGAGTCGTTTGCCGTTAAATTTGCTCTTCGCCGTTTCTGTTTAGACTTTCAGCAGCATTGAGGACTACAGAACTTCCAGTGAGTACCGTTTACTAACATATATATCCAGGTGTCGGATTTATTGATGATTCCAATATAACGACATATGTTCAAATAACTTTATACATGTGTATATTCAGTCTCGGATTTCTATGAGCTAAAACAGTTTTGACGTACAAATTCTGTTTTAAAAACGACTGAACATTAATTACACTCGACAGCTAGCATGTTTACTAAATAATGAACTAATTTGCTAATAATTGACTCTTATGAATTACTCAGTTTATTTAATTGAAGCTGTTTTATCTTTGCAGTATTGCTGTGCTTTTGATTTCAGGATGTTTCTCAAACAAGTTACCCGTTTAATGACGGTATATTATATGGCAAAGCAGACTGCTCTGTATAATTATGTATACGTAATCAGAAAATAACTTCAAATATTCTTGGATGTATCTTTTGCTGTATTATACGGAACCTTTTTCTGAGCTTGTGAAAATGGCTATCCACTCGGCATATTCATGAGTTTAGAAAAAGATTCCAAACTTCGGATCCTTTTTATGAGCTTGTGAAAATGGCTATCTACTCGACATATTCATGAGTTTAGAAAAAGGTTCCAAACTTCGGAACCTTTTTATGAGCTTGTGAAAATGGCTATCTACTCGACATATTCATGAGTTTAGAAAAAGGTTCCAAACTTCGGAACATTTTTATGAGCTTGTGAAAATGGCTATCTACTCGACATATATTCATGAGTTTAGAAAAAGGTTCCAAACGAACCTTTTTATGAGCTTGTGAAAATGGCTATCTACTCGACATATTCATGAGTTTAGAAAAAGGTTCCAAACTTCGGAACATTTTATATGAGCTTGTGAAAATGGCTATCCACTCGGCAAAATAGTGAGCTTGTTTTCAAAACATGTTTTAGTTGGGAGGGTTTTGGGGTCTCGGCACTAACTACACTTTTTCAACATCGTTTTTTTTGCAACAAAAAAATTATTACGAACGATTTCCAAACATTACAAGTACGGTTTTCTTTAGATTATACTATTCGGTTAAGAATCGATATTTATTTTTATTCATTTTTTTTACAAAACGTGACGTTGACGATGACGTCATAGTGATGACATCGAGTGTCCCCTGTTACCTGCTACCTGCTCCCTGCTACCTGCTACCTGCTACCTGTTACCTGCTACCTGTTACCTGTTACCTGCTACCTGCTACCTGCTACCTGTTACCTGCTACCTGCTACCTGCTACCTGTTACCTGCTACCTGTTACCTGCTACCTGCTACCTGCTACCTGCTACCTGCTACCTGCTACCTGCTACCTGCTACCTGGGTTTTATAGACCCGCCGTTCTCTAACCCTTACGTATCCCAAGTTCAATATTAGTGGCGATCAAAATACAGTAAATGTATGGCGTCTTTTGAACGCTATAATCATTTGGTAAAAATTCAGTTTTAATAAAATATCGAAAACACGTACTTGTTTGTAGTCATCTCTTCTGTGTCCGAGCCGATTTTAAGCCGTATCCGTTCAGTTTTTGGTGACTTATAGTCGATTTGGTTTGTCAGGTATAGCTGACTAGAAAGTCTACTAATTGGGGGCTCTATCTACCTAATAATATAATTGAAATAGCATATGTCTTCTATGTCTTCTATGTCTTATACAGTCAATGTCATCCCGGGAATGTCATTAAGGTTGTCCACCTCGGAAAAGCACATTTACACATTTGCACATTTGCACTTTTACAAGCGCTGAAATACAACTCTCCACCTGAAATCTTCTGTATAAGGCCGCGGCATTCTTATGGCAGTATACTTCTACTGAATCTATTGACTCTGGGTTCCACGCCCGGGGGGGGGGGGGGGGGGGTACTCCCTTTGTCCAAGTGGTAGGGGTGATCGGCGGTCCTTTTAGGGTTGAACATATTTCCTGTGTGTACCTTTTAGGGTTCCGACCAAGGGCGCTAGGACAAAGACGTTGTGTGTACTTGGATAGTAATAAATATGCTACGAGTTGTACTTATCTGTTGTCGATTCTTATTCTTGTTTGTCCCCTATTAGTTGCCTGGCCAAACGAACGTTTCGATTTGAATATATATGTCAGTTCCAGTCCGCTATTTTTACGCTATATGTTGTCGTTTCTTATTCGGACGTATCATTGACCTTTCTGGCCTCTGTTGTCCCCTACTAGTTGCCAGTTAGTTGATTCCTTTCCAAACGAACGTTTCGATTTGAATTTATGTTCCAGTCCGCTCTCTGCCAAACGTATAGTTAGTTATCAGTGTTAGCTAATAAGTTAATCAAATTCGCCCTAGCAATCACTAGTACAACTCGTAGCTGATATTTATTACTATTCAAATACACACAACGTCTTTGTCCTAGCGCCCTTGAACATACCATAGGATTGGAAAAGTGCGGGGGCATGCTCGAAAATTTTTGAAATATAGGGTTTCTGAAATAGCATTTCCTGCCTTCTGAGAGTAGTTTCTAGGAAGTTTACACTGAGTCAGCTGTGAAGATTTGGTCTTAGATTTTTTTTTATTTTTTATATTTTTATGCTTCTTATAATATTTATATTTTAAAGATTTTTTATTGTAGAATAGAAAGAAAACTTGCTGGACATTAAATATATAATTAAACTAAGCCTGTAGTCATTATTAATACTATTGAGTCATGAACATAGCTCTAACTACGACAGGGGAAACAGATCGATAATCATGAAATATTAATTTACCAAAAGTTGATTAATGGTCTACAAATATATAATTAATGAACTTAGTCTAGTTTATTTGTCGTAAATTTGACATCTGTATAGTATCAAGAGAAAATGAGGTAAGAGAAGGAATCTCCCGTATTGGGCTCTTGACCCATCATGTGCCCCGTTAATTCTATTTTTAGAATGCTCAATCTATTTTGGGAACGGAACGTGATTGGTCAGATCATATAAGGCGAGGTTGTGGAGGCCGTTACGCACGGCTTTGATATGAAAAGTCAAAATTGAGCGAAGTGAGCGAAGAAAATCTTCTCAACTTTCTCGAACATTTTACAAATTTTTACTTCGAAAATTCAATAAAGGATTTTACCAAATTATCCTTTTTGGATTTGACTGAAATTATTGTGAATTTGAGACACTTGAGACGATTCTAAATAGAGGAAAACGGCTTCATTTTGTCATGTGCTTCGACAGAGAAAACCGATAAGTGCAAGGAATCGTTTTGTTGTAGCCGTCTTGTAGGACTGCAGATGGAGATGCTTGTTCTTGAATTAAATCTTCATGACCACAATATGGCTGGTGCTTCAAGGTTTTGGTGATGTTGGCTTTTGTAAAGTTTCTTTCGTGTTTTCCAACCTGAGAATAACGCTTGGACTTCGTAATTGTTGAATACAAGTGCCGGTAAGACCACATTAACAATATAGTTTGTTTTCGTGATTGCTTTGACTTTGACCGTTGTGTAGTTTATATTTGTAGCACCTTAATTTAGCTCAATTCGCCTGAGTATTCGTAAAATCCTTCAATGAGTCTTAGAGTATTAAATTGTGGCATTTCTCAGCCGAGAGTTGACGATGTTTGTTTCGCTCAGTTTTGTATTTTTATTCAGGTCGTTTGCAGACTTTGCACGTATTAAAACATCGTAGAAATCGTACGACCACTGCTTTGTTATCTTGGAGCAGAAGCTGTGTAGACTTTCGCTTTTCTTTTTAATGACAAAAAATAAAAAGTTTTTGAAAGGAAAAACCAAGGTAAGGTCGGTAAGGTTGAGTATTTTGGTTGCGCGGGCATGGTAACTAAAGCTAAAAATAGATCGAGTTCTAAAAATAGAATTAACGGAGCACATGATGGGGTACCAGGGATTCCTTCTCTTACCTCATTTTCTCTTGATAGTATACAACTAGTCGTTTCTGGTAGAAAGTGTAGTGCTGCGAGTTGTGCACTGCCGTACATGTAGCTTTCAATGCATACATGTGGCTGTCCCTTGTCAGCAAGGCACATTTGTGGTAAACCCACTAACATCCCCTCCCCCTCCCATATCTCTACTGATTCTCATTTCCACCCTTGTCCCCATTGTTCCCATCCCACATCTCCATTGATTCTCATTCCTGTCCCGGTCACGTTGTCCCCTTCCATGTCTCTATTAATTCTCATTCCCACCCGAGTTTCTATATACACCATTAAAATGGTGTATGGTGCTGCTTAATACAAATGCTAACACTATAATAATCTGGTCATAGACAGACAGCTATAGACATGCACAAGCACCTAAAAGCATGCAATAATTTGCACTATTTATCATATGTTGCACGCTTTTAATAGTTTGTACTCTACTGATATGTAGTAATTAATACAAATATGGATTCAATGAAATAGAGAATTGTGTTTGGTGTATATTATATACAATGTTACTGGCCAGATATCAGGAAAGATGTCGAAGCCTCATAGCACACTTGTAGAAGATAAAAGTACACCAGGATGGATCGTATAATTTGATTCAGTAGTTGCTTCCATGCCAATGGTATGGGCCGGATTGGTTTGACAGACCAACAAACTCGATCAGGTAGATAGGTCAGCGACAGCGTCTCTGTATCTGGGATACTGTGTCTTTCAAAAGCATCTGAAAGAAGGCTGTAGAAGTAACAGCGCTGAAAACTCATAAAAGAACATTGTCTTCCCCTTGAAATGTCACTAAATTGTTCATGACCCTGACGAATGCTTCCAACAATGAATAAAGTTGCATTTGACATAATAGATTTGTAGAACACGAACACTTTCCTGGCTTGAATCAAGGGAGCTCGTTAAAATGTTGCTTGTTTGTCGTGGTTTTCGTCGAAAATAACGAACGTATATAAAGAAAACACGATTACTCGGAAAATGAGCCTGGAAACGAACTGGCCTCCGCTGGCCAACACTTTGAGCCCCCGGAGGGGGCCGATCCGAGTATAGTACGAGTCGCGAAGCGACGAGAGGAAGAGGAGGGGAGTGCAACTGTAGGCCACGTGATCGTTTTCAGCCAATGAAATGACACAATTCGAAAATATATTTTCGCCGATGCTCGTAGCAGTATCTATGGAAACGAAACTAGATCACGTGTTGTGACAAACTAATTTATGCGAATAAATCTAGAGACTTGTCAGATCTTGTCACCTCAGTATGTCACCTATGTAAGGTCAAATAATATTTAGAGCTTCTACCGAGTCATCTCTGGTTTAATTAAGGGTTAAGAGTAAACTTAAATTTTAACTTAAAAAGAGCTAGTAGAAAAGGATACTCGTATGCATCGATCGTTTCAGAAACTCGCCGGAGAACTCGTCTTCGCTTCTTCTCGCACGATGGAAACAAATCAAGCAAGAATTTCCCAAAGTTGGCTGCCGGGTTCAGTGGCTTCAAACTTTTGTGAATACAATCCTCCTCGTAGACTTTATACGCAGATTGAGTTTAGAAACGATTCCCAGAATCAGCAACAAATAAACTAGCGATTCTAGTCAAAACAAAATTCAAATTCAAAATGAACTAGACACTCTACTAGCGTGAACTTGGGCTTCTTAATAAAGCTGTTTTGATAGATTTTAAATGTGAAACCTAATAGCTTGTATCATCCGTACAGAAGTAGTTTTAGCCTACATGTATTACTTGCAGAATTTAAGTCACTCGTTGCGTGACTCAGTAGAGCATGCATACGTAATTAGCTTCAACACTCACACTCCTAGCTGACAGCTGCATGGCGAAGCACATTTCGATTACCTTGCAAGAAACGATTTCACAAACTCAATAAAATTACGATCGAGTTCTTACTAAGCCACAGACATTAGCTTCAACACTCACACTCCTAGCTGACAGCTACATGGCGAAGCACATTTCGATTACCTTGCAAGAAACGATTTCACAAACTCAATAAAATTACGATCGAGCTAGTTCTTACTAAGCCACAGACATCTGTTAGAAATACACTTTCAGACAGAATTGCAAGGCCAAAAAGTATTCTCTAGGATATTTGCACATTTACTAAGCAGTATTAATGAACGACTCGACTGGCTCGAGCAAGGGAGCACGGCAAAATCCTTTTTGAATGCTGCTGGTGATCCTTTTTGAATGCTGCTGGTGATTTGATTTATCGTTACGTACGTCTGCCATCTTGAATTTCGTTGATAAGCTGCTGACCACAACTTCTGTATACTCAAAAATTGGAACGATACAGAGAAGATTAGCATGCACATGCGCTATGGTGACCACTTGCAGATTTGGCGTAGAAACACGACGACCAAAAAGAATAACCGTCTGTAATCTTAGACTTGGGCCTTCCACAGGAAGCCCAAGTAATTATTCAACGGCTGTTTTCAATCAAACGATCTATCTAATGAATAATTCAGTTGGTTTTGTCAACTGAAAACAAAAGCGTACTTACTTTCTGCTTTGAATGCATGTCACGATCACTTACCGAAGATCAACATTGCATTTAAGAAGTTATGTTTCTACTTTACTCGTCAACATTGGTTTTTAGCTATCAACTTTCAAAGTAAAACTTTTTAACATCGAACACTGATCAAACGTTAGACCGAGTTTTTTGACCAACATTGCTCTTTCTCGTGTTCCTAGCCTGCGTAGCGGCCCTCTGATTCCGAAGGGAAAAAGGCGAGAGGAAGGGACTGGGGAGAGGAACATTCAAATTTACAAGCATTCTATTAATGAGATCTAATCTTAATATAACCGACCCAACCTCGGAGGGCTCTTCCAGGCCATCTATCTTCGCGACGACATCATTAACTATTACACTCTGTATTAAACTCAGTGTCGTCCGCCATTTTGATATATTGCAGGAGTGGTTACTAAGCTATAAAAGCAAAACTCCCCATACCCTCCCCCCAGAGGTGGTTTGGTATTATTGGCGGGATTTGTACGCGGTTCTGACAACTCAACAACCAACTTCGACATGCAAAGTTTAATCTTCATTGTTGCACGGAACTGTTTATTGTTTTGGTGAAAAAGGACATTTCGATATCTAGGAACACGAGAAAGAGCAATGTTGGTCAAAAAACTCGGTCTAACGTTTGATCAGTGTTCAATGTTAAAAAGTTTTACTTTGAAAGTTGATAGCTAAAAACCAATGTTGACGAGTAAAGTAGAAACATAACTTCTTAAATGCAATGTTGATCTTCGGTAAGTCCAATGTTTATGTGTCAAGTTGAACGTTGAATTGTCAAGTTGAATGTTGTGATGTGAACTTCGATTTTTGGCGGGGATTGAACACCATAGTTTTCACGTCGGTCGGTCATCGCTTACAATTTTTGTGCATAGCAACTTAAATGTGCATGGCAACGTGCTACACGCTTGGTCGATACCAAATCTACAGTTGCACTCCCCTCCTCTTCCTCTCGTCGCTTCGCGACTCGTACCGAGGTCGGAGATTCGGGTGAAATTCGGATCGCCCCCTTCGGGGGCTCAAAGTGTTGGCCAGCGGAGACCAGTTCGTTTCCAGGCTCATTTTCCGAGTAATCGTGTTTTCTTTATATACGTTCGTTATTTTCGACGAAAACCACGATCGGGACAAACAAGCAACATTTTAACGTGCTCCCTTGCTTGAATCAGCGAAAAATAAACGATACTCCAACGAGTATTGAACGTGTTGTAAGTGTGCGCTGATCAAAAGTACCGTGGGCTCACAAAAATCATCCAAACTCCGTGAAATGCAGTCGAGATTCTCGTTGCATCCACATAAGTGCCCAGATCCCACACGACCACACATGACACAGGAACTCCGTCAAGATTAGTTTCGCGAGCAATAATCATGGGAAGATAGATCAATCAAACCGTACGCAGATCATCGAGTTTTGAATGCCTCATGCAGTTTTGTCAAATATAAATGCCGGCTGCGTTCCACAAACATACAAAGAACAGTGATGAAGGTCTTTGGTCAAAGACCGAAACGTCTATATTTTCAAAGTTTAATAAGTCAGAGACAAATCCAACTGTAGAATTATTAAATAACGTCTATATTGATAGATAATTAAGGTTAGAACTCAAAGCCGACGAGCTGGACAATTTCAAGACACTAATCAATTCTTCGGTAGGATAAATCAAACAATCATTAGTTCAAATATCTCTGCTTCACATTAAATTCTGGATCCATAATTTAAGCGCCAGTGAGAGAAGAGATCGTCCCTCTCATACAAAACTCAAGGTTTATCGCAGAAACTATTGAACATAACTTCTGATCTTCAAAACGTTACAGTACTGAATGATCTGCCCAGAATGAATTGGACCAATACAAGTGCCACCGATTCAACATCAGGCACTCTGGAATTGAGAGTCAAGTTGGCAGTAAACATCGTCATCTTTGTCGTAGGAATCGTTGGAAATGCGCTTGTTCTTCTTGTGATAAAACATCACAAAACCAAACCAAGAGCACCTTTTGAATACTTCATTGGAAACTTGAGCATCGCTGATTTGATTTTCCTCTTGACATTCTTCTTTGATTTTAACGTTGACGTGCCAAAAACATTTTTCTATTGTAAAACATTTATAACAGTTATATGTTCGTCACTTCCAACGCTAGTATGTACACAGTTGCTGCCATTGCCATCTTTACATCGCGTACAATTGCCCATCAATTTGTGTCACGGCCGTGAATTACTAATTAATAGACTGAATAAAGGATTAACGGCTCCGGAATAACGTAGAATTTCGAATTTTTTTACATGTTACAGTACAGTATTTATTTTCCACGATTTTTCGCAATGAAAAGTACTTTTTTCAATTTCCCGCGAAAACTCCGACCCAGGCCTCGCGCGGTTTCACTTCCTGACTCGCAACAAATCCCAACAGTATTCTCGGTCGAAAAAAATCGTGTTTAAATAAAAATCTGGAGCTAGAGAGCATTGTTTCCAAGGCTACACAGGCCTGGCTACACAAACAGTTTGAAAATGGCGGAAGGAGAAGGTTATTTTGAAGAGAGAAACCTTAGTAAAAGTCCGGGAAATTCGCATCAAGAGCTGGACTATGACTAAAGGAAACCTCAGAAAATCGGTGTTTGCGTTTTATGTTCGAAAGAAACAAATCGAAGAATTATTTTAGGCAACAAATGTACATCAAATTTCCGCTGTTACATTTTTTGTCGAGGGCATTGCTGAGACACACCAAGCCGCTTATTCCTTCAGTGTCGTATTTTCCATACAAAAAGACGCCATTCTGGGCCGTATTCAGTCTAAGAAAATCGGTAGATCGCTCAACAACTAAAAGGTAAAAAGCAAACAGACTTAAACCATTGTCGTATTAGTTTTATTTTCCGCTGTTACATTTTTTCCTAATGCTTCTGTTTTATTGTTGCCGAGAGTTGAAAGTATGAATTTCGGCTTCTTCTTTGTAATTCCTCGTGTTTAATGAGCATGAAATGTGACAGGCGTCTCTCGATAATATGCAAATTGCATGCAAATTAGCAAAAATCACCGGAAGTGACACTGAATTGTACGCGATGAGATGTAAAGCCATACTGAACCCTATGACTTTCAAACCCCGAAAAAAGTCGATTTACGGGACCATCGCAGGCATATGGATTTGGGCAATCGTTTCAGATATTCCACTGTCTTTTGTTCTGCAAGTAAACGAACAAACTAGAAAATGTGGTGAAGTTTGGCCATCGCAGATGTTAAAGAAAGCCTATACAATAGCATCTATTGTGGCGCAGTACCCATTTCCATTGACCATCATCACCATTTGTTACACCAAGATTGTCTTGCATCTTAAACGCCACAAAATTCCACAGTGTGGCTTGGAGAAAGAGAATCGTCTGCAGATGACCAGAAAACGAAAGCAAGATAAGGAAGTGCTGAAGATATCTCTAATTATTGTAGTGTTCTACATTGTATTAACGCTACCAATTCATTTGGCTTGGTTTAGTTGGGATGTTTTGGAAAATTCATATTTGAAGAATTTGTTTTTCGGGTTCGCAGATTCCCTTTTGCTTCTACATTCTTGTTGCAATCCACTTGTTTATGGTTCAATTTCTCGACAATTTCGTGCTCAGCTCATGGCCAATCTTCCTTCCATTTTGTGCCGTTGTTGTGCCAGAAATCGGAGGACGGAATCGGTGGCCTCTCTTGATAAACACAGACAGAGTTCAAGCATCAATATGGTGGATTTAACGAGCATGAATAGAGAGCAAAGAAGCAGTGCAGCAGAAGATAATCCAGATATCATCGGAGAACTTAATCCGGCGAAACACCTGGAAACTACTAAGTTTTAGAAACACACTCTGCATACATCTCATTCAAAACAAAAATTTAACGCACAGATACCTCTCTGTGTTGCTACAGTAACAATGCTCTGTGTGTTACTTTAATGAATTTATTGGAAAGCCAGTAAGATGGAAACTGCGCAAAATATTGATACTGGCAATTCCAAAGCTTTCCGAGCTTTTGCACGGTATTAGTTACACAATAAGTGGCGTTAGGGATCCATTTTGAAGACTGCGCAAATGACTGAGGAAAAACATGGCCATCCATTCCCCAAATACTCGTATTTAGTATAAACAGGAGCTCAGGGGTATTAAGGCATGGCTCTAGGATGTATGCTGCAAAATTAAGAGGGGATGGTCTATTTCAAAGTTTTCTGTCTGCCCAGAATGAATTGGATCAACACATTTGCCACCGATTCAGCAAGAATACACTTGACTAACAGGACCAACAGTACACATGAAACATCTACAAATACATCTCTGGAATGGAGAATCAAATTGACTGTAAATATCATCATCTTTGTCGTGGGAATCGTTGGAAACTTACTCGTCCTTCTGATCTTAAAACGAAACAAGACCAAACCAAGAGTACCTTTTGAATACTTTCTTAGAAACTTAAGCATCGCAGATTTGATTTCCTTAGTAACATTCTTCTTCCATTTTTATAACAACGTGCCGAAAACTTTATTCTATTGCAAAGTACGTATTTGTTACAGCTATTTCCATGTCTTATATAGTAAGCATGTACACTGTGACTGCCATTGCCATCTTTAGATGTAAAGCCATCTTGAATCCTTTGAAGTTGAAACCACGAAAGAAGTCAATTTACTGGACCATCGCAGGCATATGGATTTTGGCACTCGTTGGAGATTATCCACTGTTTTTTGTCCAGCAACCAAAAGAACGAGAATGCTATGAAGTTTGGCCATCGCAGATGTTAAACAAAGTCTACATAATAGCATCTTTAGTGGCGCAGTACCCATTTCCATTGACCATCATCACCATTTGTTACACTAAGATTGTCTTGTATCTTAAACGCCACAAAATTCCACAGTGTGGCTTGGAGAAAGAGAATCGTCTGCAGATGACTAGAAAACGAAAGCAAGATAAGGAAGTGCTGAAAATATCCCTAATTATTGTATTATTCTACATTGTTTTAACGCTACCAATTCATTTGGCTTCGTTTTGTTGGGAGGTTTTAGGAATTAGTACATCTTTGAATCAAAAGTTTCTCAGGTTCTCAAATTTCCTTTTGCTTCTACATTCTTGTTGTAATCCACTTGTTTATGGTTCAATTTCTCGACAATTTCGTGCTCAGCTCAAGGCCAATCTTCCTTCCATTTTCTGTCGTTGTTGTCCCAGAAATCGGAGGACGGAATCGATGACCTCTCTTGATCAACACAAACAGGAGTCGGGCATCAATATGGTACCGGTGGATTTGACGAGCATGAATAGAGAGAAAGCCGGAAGCAGCGTAGCAGGAGAAGATAATCCAAATATCATCGGAGAACTTCATTAAATCCAGTGAAAACTACTAACTGATAGTGAACTTAAGACTGTTTCATCAACCAAAAATGTTTAATCCAAGCTTTCGGGCCGACGGCCCATCATCAGGATACAATAGGGCATTTATACGAGCGAAAATAAGACGCGGTTTATCTTAGACGCGACATAGATAAGACGCGAACCTCTTCGTATAAACAGCACTTTTAGTCTAAGACGCGACTTATCGGAGAACAGCGTTCTGAGCTGTTCTTATTTTGTCCGCGTCTTAGGTCTAAAAGTGCTGTTTATACGAAGAGGTTTCGCGTCTTATCTAAGTCGCGTCTAATACCCCGTTCACACCAAGGCATAAACATGGTTTAAGGTGGTTTAACTAAACGGGTTTAGGAAATTATCTACAAACGCCATGCAACCTTTGCAACAAAACTGCTGGTAAACTGTCCTTTCTGTTGCACAGTAGAAATTCCAGGTAGTTTGATTCTTGTGAAATCAAATGCCCTCGAATTAGAGAAGCGAGAATAAACTCAGTTTAACTAAACAAGGTTTGGTGTGAACGGGGTATAAGATAAGCCGCGTCTTATTTTCGCTCGTATAAATAAATGGCCCTAATGTTACAAACAACTGCAAGAAAACTATACGTGCACATACAATTAAATTGTATCGCGCGCGCTACGCGCACTTGTGCATGGTACTGAACGGGGGGGGGGGGGGGGGGGGGGGGGACTAACAAAATATAATTAATAAAAATAATACAACATACCATAGGATTGGAAAAGTGCTACGTAATTATCAGGCAGTTTCCTGCCATTGTCTCTATTAAAATCGCGTTCTTGTTCTTAACTAAATAACAGGCCTCAGACCACTTTCGTTGGTGCCATCTATATTTTCTGTTTCTATGATCTTTGACTCACTCCAATCAATGGCATGTCCACACTTTAGCGCGCGCTCTGATAAGGCCGACTTTTCAGTCTTTTCAGTACTAGTCTTGGCCGGAAGATTAAACATTTTTGGTTGATGAAACAGTCTTAATTTCAATGTCTAAACCAACCAACAAGGAATTATTGGATTTAATAACTGATAGTTGGAACCTGTATATTGTAGAGTAGAAAGAAAACGTGCTGGACATTAAATATCTAATTAAACTGAGCCTGTAGTCATTATTAATACTATTGAGTCAGTGAACATAGCTCTAACTACGACAGGGGACTGATCAATCATGAAATATTAATTTACCAAAAGTTGATTTAAATGGTCTACAAATATATAATTAATGAACTAGTTTATTTGTCTTATATTTGACATCTGTAAAGTACAATAATCATGGGAAGATAAATCAATCAAACCGTACGAAGATCATCATGTTTTGAATGCATCGTGCAGTTTTGTCAAATATAAAAGCCGGCTGCGTTCCACAAACATACAAACAAATAACGTCTATTTAATAATCGCAGTGATGAAGGTCTTTGGTCAAAGACCGAAACGTCTATAGTTTCAAAGATTAATAAGTCGGAGACAAATCCAACTGAAGAATTATTAAATAATGTCTATATTGATAATTAAGGTTAGAATTCAAAGTCCCCGAGCTGAACTATTTCAAGACACTAATCAATTCTTCGGTAGGATAAATCAAACAATCATTAGTTCAAATATCTCTGCTTCACATTAAATTGTGGATCCATAATTTAAGCGCGAGTGAGAGAAGAGATCGACCCTCTCATACAAGACTCCAGGTTTATCGCACAAATCATTGAACATAACTTCTGATGTTCAAAACATTACTGATCTGCCCAGAATGAATTGGACCAATACAAGTGCCACCGATTCAACATCAATCACTGTGGAATTGAGAGTCAAGTTGGCAGTAAACATCGTCATCTTTGTCGTAGGAATCGTATCTTCTCATTGGTTTCCCGGCTCAAAAAGATTCATCTCTGTCTTTATTTAATTTTCAGAATTCACAATTATTTTACCGGACGAGTCGATATACAGAAGTCGAACTGAAAGACCTAAGTCTGCCAACACATCCTACTATTTTCCTGGAAGGCCGATAGCTGAGGAACTAGGAATTCTCATAATGTGTCCTCCTATTGGTGTACACTACAACTGACGTACAAAGCTAATCGTGGGCCAAACGCGAACCTATGTAGCTTGCATCACAATGCATGACACGTCTGCAAAGAACAAACACAAGTAGTAAAGACGCATTACAGCCATTGTACTATCATTGTCGCAATGTAGGTTATCAATAAATCCAGAAAATATTGAATAGAACTCTGTACTATCCGATGACGACACAGAATCACTGCATCACGTTTCCTTCAATCAATATATTATTATTATATTATTATTATTATCATTATTATTATTATTATTATTATTATATGAGGGATGTTAGTACAGAAGGGGTCTTCAGAACTATGAAAACCCACATTAATAGGAATGAAAACGTTTCTCAAAATTACATCCGTTCCAAGACCCTATTTGAGCTAGCAATTCTAATATATATGTGTGTGTGAATAAAAGCAAAAACCTAAACTCATTAAAACTTCAGTGTGTCCAGGGCCTTACTCAGTGCTTTTTCTTATCAGTCGCTGCTCACATAAAAAAATATTACAAGAAACATTCCGGTACTCCAAATATAGACCATGACGTCATAATGTCCCTCGGCTTATTTGGTGTATACTATACTACTAAAAAGCGATTAATATTTAGTACTTCTTACTAACACCATCTTATCTGCTGTTTTCAGTAATTAATGTACAATATGTCAAAGAAACTGTCCATTTTTCTTAACTTTTCTTAAAATAAAATTCCCAATTCTAAAAGTTTACTTAATTCACAAGCATAAATATTAATCGCTTTTTAGACTATCATAGTAGTATTGTACACTTTAAAAAGTTAGCGTGTGTCCTCCATTTCACATCAGGTCTATTAGGCCCTGTTTACATGAGAGAGAGATAATCCTAGCACTAGGGTCAACTTAGCCTGCGAATACAGCCGCTTTTTTACGCCTGTGGCGAGCGTAAAAAAGCGGCTGTATTCGCAGGCTAGGGTCAACTCTATTGTTCGCATATTCTCTGTGGATGATATAAACAATAGAATTGTCCCTAGCTACTGCTAGGGTAGTCTCTCTCTCTCTCTCTCTCTCTCATGTAACCTATATATAGAATTGTCCCTACTGCTAGGGTTATCTCTCTCTCGTGTAAATGGGGCCTTATAGAATTGTCCCTACTGCTAGGGTTATCTCTCTCTCATGTAAATGGGGCCTTATAGAATTGTCCCTACTGCTAGGGTTCTCTCTCTCTCATGTAAACGGGGCCTTATTGAATTGTCCCTACTGCTAGGGTTCTCTCTCTCATGTAAACGGGGCCTTATAGAATTGTCCCTACTGCTAGGGTTATCTCTCTCTCATGTAAATGGGGCCTTATAGAATTGTCCCTACTGCTAGGGTTATCTCTCTCTCATGTAAACGGGGCCTTATAGAATTGTCCCTACTGCTAGGGTAGTCTCTCTCTCTCTCTCTCTCTCTCTCATGTAACCTTATTTATTATATATTATTATATAGTCAAGTCAATCCGCGCGCTCTGATTGGCTGAAAACTGTGCTGTATCAGAGAACAGAGCACGGTTTGATGACGCTATTTTTCAAAAAAGACCAAAATACTGTAGAAAACAAACCGGGCGTAACTGGCGTCAGTAGCGCGCGCACTTCACTCGCTAAAATTGTATTCAAAAACACAACAGAATCCTCAAATGTCTTGCCATAATTTCATAGTTTCTATATAATAAAGCAAATAGAACAGCTTCATCTGTGCTCCGTTCAGTTATAAAGCACTTAGGAAGTAACGATAGCACTCGAGAAGTGAGGAGAAACACTCGCCTACGGCTTGTGTTTCTCCCTACACTTCTCTCGTGCTATCGTCACTTCCTACGTGCTTTATAACTGAACGGAGCACAGATGAAGCTGTTCTATTTGTTAAGTCAAGTCAATACGCGCGCTCTGATTGGCTGTAAACTGTGCTGTATCAGAGAATGGAGAACGGTTTGATGACGCTATTCTGAAGAAAACAAACCAAGCGCGCGCTCGATGGCGTAACTGGCGTCAGTAGCGCGCGCACTTCACTCGCTAAAATGTTATTCAAAAACACAACAGAATCCTCAACTTTCTTGCCCTTTTTCTCATCATTCTATATAATAAAGCAAATAGAACAGCTTTTTCCGTGCTCCGTTCAGTAAACAGCACTCAGGAAGTGCCGAAAGCACTCTAGAAGTGTGGAGAGCACTCGCCACGGCTCGTGCTCTCCCTACACATCTTTCGTGCTCTCGTCACTTCCTTCGTGCTGTATTACTGAACGGAGCACGGAAAAAGCTGTTCTATTTGTTAAATATAGAATTATCCCTACTGCTAGGATTACCTCTCTCTCATGTAAACGGGGCCTTATAGAATTGTCCCTACTGCTAGGATTATATATATCTCTCTCTCTTAGTGTGGTGTAGTGTGGAGATGGAAGACCTTGTACCATGGTATAGTTACTGATTTCATAACTACAAAAGAGCTATACCGGAACGTCGGTTTTCATTTACACTTTCAAATCATATATACTTCTGTTATTTTCGAATTCATCAAAGAACAGCCGCTCAGCTTTGCAAAGTAACTCTTTCAATGAGACGACAGAAAAGTAGACACTAATAACTAAAGTGATTCAAATAAACCTGGGCGTTAAGAGTGCATGCAATTTAGAAAAGCGTGAAAACTAAATAACTAAGGGTGCGTTCGATTGACAATATTCCAGAATAGGAATAGACGAAATAACATCCCTAAATCGCTGTCACGCAGCTGCTCGGTCCACTGTAAAATGAAACGATTCCTTCAGTTGTATTATAATAAAGTTACAAGGAACAGTTTGGAATTTTAAATGTGCTGAAATAAAAGCATCCAAGTGTTTATTCCATGTATTCCTATTCTGGAATGGGGTCAATCGAACGCACCCTAAATAGCACCAACGAAACAATAGAAAACAATCGGATATAACACTATTTGGTACTATTTAAAATTAGTACTATATCACGGTTTTCTAAGTTGCACTCTACTAGAGTGATTGCAATAAACCCGTGAAATAAAAATTAGATGTTAGTGTGTCAATTAATAGTCACAACAGAAAACAATGGAAATAAAGTCTACTAGTGTCTATTAGTCTGCTAACTATTTCACGGGTTTATTGCAATCACTCTAACTCGACCAATACACACTATTAGTCTTTTGTTTCTTTGCATCTAATATTATATGTATGCATACAGTCATTTGCAAAAATTCTGGCCGCTACGAAATATCAATATATCGGGTGCATTATGGGTAATTAAATAATATCCACCAAGCATGATGACAAATTGATCTTCACCATATATGTCAACGAGCAGCAAATTCCCCTTAAAGCGGGTTAACGCCAGCAAAGTTGGTATAAATATTTAGTATAATGTTTATTTTAGTCATATACGTTTGTTGTTTGTAAATTTTCTTCATTTAATAAGTTAGGAAACTCAAAATAGTATTATTTAATTACCCATAATGCACCCGATATATTGATATATTGATATTTTAATTTGTAGCGGCCAGAATTTTTGCAAATGACTGTATATAGTTTCTTGGTTTTTAGTCCATGATGAATGTAAAGCTACTCTGTAGAAAAGTCATCATTAAACCGTTGTTGTTGTTATTGTTATTATTTGACAACCGTAATTGTAGAGCCCAGATTTATTGGAATCACTCTACCTAATTCGAAGTACCGCGTAGGCGCCGTTAATTTTCAACTACCGAGTAAACACAATGAGATTACATTTCAAATGATGACATGTCTTTTTGAAGACTATATATCTTACAGGATCATGTACTAGACACTATCGACAGCTACCCCACCGACAATTGCCTTTGTGTTGTCAACTAGTTTCTTCATGAGAGAACTTTTAAAAACTAGATCGTCAGTACTGACTGAGAAAGCCGCAGTCACTAAACAATCGTTGAAATATTTGGATCAAAGAATCGGCACCGTATTCTACATATCATTATGGATTGGAGAAATATCAGCAGCCCCAACACCACGAATATACCATCTACTTTTCATTCTCTGGAATGGAGAGTCAAGTTGGCAGCAAATATCATCATCTTTGTCGTAGGAATCGTTGGAAATGCGCTTGTTCTTCTTGTGATAAAACATCACAAAACCAAACCAAGAACACCTTTTGAATACTTTATTGGAAACTTGAGCATCGCTGATTTAGTATTTGTAGTAGTGTTCTTTATTTATCGGTACTTGCCAACATATGCAAAAGCAATAATTCCTTGTGAAATCTCTTATACACTTCCTCCTATCACTTCTACGGTGAGTATGTTCACTGTGACTGCTATTGCCATCTTTAGATGTAAAGCCACACTATGCCCTTTGAAATTCAAGCCAAGAAAGAAGATGTTTTATGGAACCATCGCAGGGATATGGGTGTTGGCCATGTTCTGTTTTATCCCTATCTTTATAGTAATAAAGCCTTACAACAGGTCTGGATACTGCCATGAAGACTGGCCATCGCAGACCATGAACAAAGTCTACACAATGGCATTATTCGTGGTACAGTACCCTATTCCATTGACCATCATCACCATTTGTTACACTAAGATTGTCTTGCATCTTAAACGACACAAAATCCCAAGTTGTGGTTCAGAAAGTGCGAATCGTCTGCACATGGCTAGAAAACGAAAGCAAGATATGGAAGTGATGAAAATATCCGTGATTATTGTACTATTGTACACACTTCTCACTTTACCGTTACAAATTGCTTGGTTGAGTTTGATCGTTTTTGAAATGGACTCTTTGTCCCATTATGTATTTACTTTTTCATATGAACTTTCCATTTTCCATTCATGTTCTAACCCACTTATTTACAGCTCCATTTCTCGCCAATTTCGTACTCGGCTCATTGGATACGTTCGTTCCATTCTTTGTCGTTGTTGTCCCAGAAATCGGCGAATTCAACTGGCTGTTGTCTCCTTTGACAAACACAGACAGGAGCTAGACGTGAATATGGCGCCGGACATGATTGCGATGAATCAAAGAGACGAGAACTCTTGATGAAAGAGAAAATAATCCAAGCTAAAAATTATTTTGAATAATGGCGAAAATCTATATAATGGTCGTGTTGTCTGGTGTGAACACGGTGATTAGTGGTAAGATCACTTTCAATAGGAAATATATAGGGAGTTGTCTTTTATTTTAACTAATTCTGATTTAATCGGTTTCCCGTATAAATCATGAAAACCGAACTGGATAAACACTTGGTAGCGTAATAATAACAATATATAACAATATTTCCCCAATATTTATTTCTTTTATTGAGCAATGCGCATTACAAAATAGAAAAAAATAGAAAATGTATGATAAAACTAGAATCTAGAAATAAAATATCATGTAAACCACACACTTGATTCCTACTAATTCAAATCCTAATAAAGACCTCACTTAGAAAGACACGCTTTATGCAGCAAGCGCATGTTAAGTACGTTTTTTCATTCCGTCGTAAGTCCTGGGTGCCGCTAGTAAAAGTCGACTTTGGTTGTCCGCCATTTTGAAAGAAACGAAACCGCGATGTGCATGATGGGTAGGCCAGGTCCACTACAATGAGGGTTTATCATGTAATTTCAAAACTCATAGGACAAAAAAAATGATTGTAATATATAGCTGGAAAGAGCTCGTTGAAAAAATGTGGTTTATCATGTAATTTCAAAACTCATAGGATTAAAAAAATGATTATCATAGCTGGAAAGAGCTCGTTGAAATTAGTAAAAATGTAAAGTTTGGAAAAGATCGCTTCACAAATGAATTTTCAAAAATCGACATTTTATATGAAAACCTTTGGAAATTTACGCTGGTAGGCAACTCTTGCCTCCAACAAAGGTTTTCATACAAAATTTCGATTTTTGAAAATTCATATCTTCGCAATTTGTGGAGCGATCTTTTCCAAACTTCACATTTTTACTAATTTCAACGAGCTCTTTCCAGCTATGATAATCATTTTTTTAATCCTATGAGTTTTGAAATTACATGATAAACCACATTTTTACTAATTTCAACGAGCTCTTTCCAGCTATGATAATCATTTTTTATATCCTATGAGTTTTGAAATCACATGATCATGTAAACCCTCATTCGATGGCAGTTGTTAGGCAGTTCTAATGACTAGTTATTATATTATTATTAGATATACCAATCAAACCGCAAGCAGATTCAATATATTAGGTTCTGATGCACGATGTCTTGAACCATATAATTTTAAAATTGCAAAATAATAATCAATCAGACGTCCTAAATAATCAATCAGTTGACAAGATGAATCGATCATAATGGAGTTCAAATATCTCATCTAAGAATAAATACTTCATATAGATTCTTATAAAGACTGAATGTCGCTTTATTTTTTACATTACATTGAAAATTTCAAACAAAAGAAGTTTTTAATATAATTGATTAGACACGGATGAATCGATCATAAACTGAAGTTCAAATACACCTATTCCAAAAATCGCTGTCCGGGCCGAAAGCAACAAGCAACAAGCTGACGACCGCAAAGAACTTTGGGACTTTCTCCTTATTCGTTTATTCTTCCGTAGACATTTTGACAACATGCATTTTCAAATTGCCGAATAGTTCCAAATGATTACTATTCAACGCTCGTAGGGATAACTTCTCAAATACGACGGATAAATAAATTAATTAGGAGATTCCCAAAGTCCTTTGCGGTCGTCAGCTTGTTGCTTGTTGCTTTCGGCCCGGACAACGATATTTGGAATAGGTGTATATAAAGTTGCAGGTTCCTCACAAGTCATTTCGAGCTTGCAAACAACCAATAAACTTGCCGGCAGCCGGGATGTATTGATCACACTGACAGAAGTAATTCAAAACTGATCTCTAGTCAAAATTTTGAATCTATAAAAGCGTAGACAAGAGAAGATTATATCACACGAAACTAAAGTTTTATCGAACAAACTGGTTTCTTTTCTCGTCGCTTCCTTCCTGGGCGAGTATGCTGAGAAAAATACACCACTCGATCGGCTCGCAGAGTACAAAAACTGAGACATAAAGCTCGCTGGACAAAGTTTTCTGTCTGCCCAGAATGAATTGGATCAACACAATTGCCACCGATTCAGCAAGAATACACTTGACTAACAGGACTAACAGTACAGATGCATCTCTGGAATGGAGAATCAAATTGTCTGTAAATATCATCATCTTTGTCGTGGGAATCGTTGGAAACTCACTCGTCCTTCTGATCTTAAAACGAAACAAGACCAAACCAAGAGCACCTTTTGAATACTTTCTTAGAAACTTAAGCATCGCAGATTTGATTTCCTTAGTAACATTCTTCTTCCATATTTATAACAACGTGCCAAAAACTTTATTCTATTGCAAAGTATTTGTTACAGCTATTTCCATGTCTTATATAGTAAGCATGTACACTGTGACTGCCATTGCCGTCTTTAGATGTAAAGCCATCTTGAATCCTTTGAAGTTTAAACCACGAAAGAAGTCGATTTACTGGACCATCGCAGGCATATGGATTTGGGCACTGGTTGGAGATTTTCCACTGTTTTTTGTCCAGCAACGAAAAGAACGAGAATGCTATGAAGTTTGGCCATCGCAGATGTTAAACAAAGTCTACATCATAGCATCCATAGTGGCACAGTACCCATTTCCATTGACCATCATCACCATTTGTTACACCAAGATTGTCTTGTATCTTAAACGCCACAAAATTCCACAGTGTGGCTTGGAGAAAGAGAATCGTCTGCAGATGACTAGAAAACGAAAGCAAGATAAGGAAGTGCTGAAGATATCCCTAATTATTGTATTGTTCTACATTGTTTTAACGCTACCAATTCATTTGGCTTCGTTTTGTTGGGAGGTTTTAGGAATTAGTTCATCTTTGAATCAAAAGTTTCTCAGGTTCTCAAATTTTCTGTTGCTTCTACATTCTTGTTGTAATCCACTTGTTTATGGTTCAATTTCTCGACAATTTCGTGCTCAGCTCATGGCCAAACTTCCTTCTATTTTGTGCCGTTGTTGTCCCAGAAATCGGAGGACGGAATCGGTGGCCTCTCTTGATAAACACAAACAGGAGCCAGGCATCAATATGGTGGATTTAACTAGCATGAATAGAGAGAAAGGAAACAGCGTTGCAGGAGAAGATAACCAAATATCATGGGAGAACTTAAATTATACTAGTGAAAACTACTACTGAACTGATAGTGAACTTAAGACTGTTTCATCAACCAAAAATGTTTAATCTTCCCCGGCATGCAAGCTTTCTGGCCGACGGCCCATCATCAGGGTACAATGTTACAAACAACTGCCAGAAAACTATACGTGCACATACAAGTAAATTGCATCGCGCGCTACGCGCACTTGTGCTACGTGCACTTGTGCTACGCGCACTTGTGCAAACTATAATTAACAAGACGCTCAATGAGCGTTCACTCGGGCATTGTGAAAAGGAAAATGTCAGTTGTTCGAGGAAGTACTTGAAAATGAATGCCAGTTGGTTGAAGAACAAGGACAATGTCAGCTGCGCGAGGAGAGACCTGACAATTATGACTGACAGTTGCGTGACGAGGGAGACTATGTATATACATGTATGTGTCGAGTTCATTTGATTTGCCTTTGAGTTCATTTGATTACCTTTTGACTTTGAGTTCAATTGATTTGATTTTGATGAGTTTGTGTAAAGGCCCCCTCTCTAGCTTCAGATCCCGAAACGTCGAGTTTGGAATCGAGTTCGGGTTCGAGTTACGGTTCGAACGTCGAATAAAACAAGGACATCTTCTTCAATACAATATAATTTCTCTGACGTCATGACAATCAGTGACAGTTGAGTGACGAGGGAGACTATTAGTCCGGTGAGTACGAACATGATACGTCTTGAGGTTGCATAGGTCAGATGGTTCCGATAACGGCCTCGCGTTTGTTTTAAAAAAAATATATTTTAAGCGAGCTTCTAGTCCTTTTACCACTTCTAGTCATTGAACGATGAACTAGAATCCTGACCTTTTAATAGCTTGAAGACCTACAGCTGCTTTCAAAACTAAGATTCATAATCTACTTGAGTCCTGTGTCTCGTTTATCTTTTCAAATCTGCTGAGTAATCTTGAAACTCCGGATACGATTAAATACCTCGCATACTCGTCATTTTGGAGCCGAACAAAACTACTACTACTACTACTACTACTACAACCGAAATCCGCATTTTCTAACTCGGGCGGCCTGCGGCCTGGGCCCGAGTAATAAAGATAATACAACATACCATATAGGATTGGAAAAGTGCTACGTAATTATCAGGCAGTTTCCTGCCATTGTCTCTATTAAAAATTGCGTTCTTGTTCTTAGCTAAATAACAGGCCTCAGACCACTTTCGTTGGTGCCATCCACTTTCTGTTTCTATGATCTTTGACTCACTCCAATCAATGGCATGTCCACACTTTAGCGCGCGCTCTGATAAGGTCGACTTTTCAGTCTTTTCAGTCTTAGCCGGTGTCACGGGGATTTCGCCCCCCCCCAAAAAATTGTCCTCCCCGGGGCGAATTCCCCGGTGAATTTGTCCTCCCCGGGGCGAATTCTCCGGAGATTTCGCCCCCCTCCTTCGCCCCCCTTCGTAGATTTCGCCCCCTCTCCCTTTGGTACCTATATAGGTATATATTTTCATCAAAAGTATTCCTTGGAAAATGGTCACAGGAATCGATAATTTGGTAGCAATTGTTTCCTATAGATAACGGTATTTAGAGTAATGAAATTATTGCATTCCTAATGCAGCTATTATAAAAGGTTGATGTGAATAAAGACAACCGAACCATCCTCTACTTTATTTCAAAAACCAGAATGGTTCAACTGCCTCAATAAAGTGACGTACTTTATATCTTCTTTGTAAAGCCCTTTTGAGCGACAATGTCCAAATATTTTGTCACTTATATGTTCGTTCAAAATTCTGGCAGCGTGTGTCTAGACTGATTCACGATGATAAGTCGCTGTTTTCGCTCCTTTGCTGCATTGTGAGCGAAAATCAGAATCAACGATAGCGAACAGTGCCTTCAAATGTAGCCAGAAAATTTGACCTCGAATAGCCCTTTCATCATGCAAGCTAACAGAAAATACTTTTAGTCGGCTCAAGTCAGAATTTCAGTTTTTTAAATTTGATTTAATATTAGTTCTGAGCCAGTTTGTTTAAAAAAATAGCTGACTTGATATGTTGTAGAATCAATGAAATGGCAGGTAAAAATAATATAAAGTCTTGCATGAGCTTAAAAAAACAGTTGATTTTTTCTACCGTAGAAAAAATCATTGTACACATTAAGCTCAAACTGACTTTAGTATTATTTTACCTGCCATTCCACAACATATCAAAGTTACCCAAAATATGAACACTCACTTCGAATTTGTTTTATAAATAGATTAGTTTATTTGGCTTGATATCAAATAAATCACGGACAAATCGAACAAACAAATCGTATTAGTCAGTGCGTATTAGCCAGAAACACACAAAAGAAATTAAACAATATATATGGACTTACGGAGTAATAAAGCGTATTACGCTAACATGTATTTCACGGGTTTATGAAAACCACTCTACTCTTTGATAAGTAGACTATTATAACTTAGTTCAGGATGTTATTATAATTTTGAATTCCTTAGCTTTCTTGGCTTTTCTACACGGCTATTTCATGTACATCTTTTGTTTCATCATAAATAAAATAAAACAAATAATTTCAGTTTTTAAAACGTTAGGGGGGGGGCGAATTCACCAGGAGGTAAAATCGCCAGAAGGGGGGGCGAAATCACCAGAGGGGGACGAAATCTCCGGTGAATTCGCCCCGGGGGGGACAAATTCACCGGTGAATTCGCCCCGGGGGGACGAATCCCACGGGGGGACGAATTCCCCCCGACACCGGAAGATTAAACATTTTTGGTTGATGAAACAGTCTTAAACTGCAATGTCTAAACCAACCAACAAGGAATTATTGGATTTAATAACTGATAGTTGGAACCTGTATATTGTAGAATAGAAAGAAAACTTGCAGGACATTAAATATCTAATTAAACTGAGCCTGTAGTCATTCAGCGGTTAATACTATTGAGTCATGAACATAGCTCTAACTACGACAGGGGAAATCAATCATGAAATATCAATTTACCATGGTCTACAAATATATAATTAATGAACTAGTTTATTTGTCTTATATTTGACATCTGTAGAGTACAATAATCATGGGAAGATAGATCAATCAAACCGTACGAAGATCATCATGTTTTGAATGCATCATGCAGTTTTGTCAAATATAAAAGCCGGCTGCGTTCCACAAACATACACACAAATAACGTTTATTTGTTTCCATGCTGATGAAGGTCTTTGGTCAAAGACCGAAACGTCTATATTTTCAAAGTTTAATAAGAGACAAATCCAACTGAAGAATGATTAAATAACGTCTATGAGAGATAATTAAGGTTAGAACTCAAAGCCCCCGAGCTGAACAATTTCAAGACACTAATCAATTCTTCGGTAGGATAAACAAACAATCATGCTGTAGTTCAAATATCTCCCGGGGTGGGGGGGGGGGGGCACTAAGGGTATTTTTGGGTAGGGGTGTGCCGCGGACACCTCAAAACCCTGACCCTATCCCAAACCTAAAATTTTGATTTTCCATACCCTATTCCAGACTAAAGCTTTAAAATGTATACCCTATCCCAGACTAAAGCATAAAAATGTATACCCTATCCCAGATTGAAAGCGTGCTAAAGGGAAATGTAACTGATAGCGACTGATAATGGCCTTATTGCGGAAACCATACACTATACCAGACCAAAGCGTACCCCATCCTAGACTAAAAGTGCAAAAACGATACCCTATCCCAGACCTAAGGAGCTCAAAAACCATACCATATCCCGCGGCACATACCCGTATAGCATATATAGGGGACTACCACCCCACCCCCCCCCCCTCCGGGAAATATCTCTGCTTCACATTAAATTGTGGATCCATAATATAAGCGCCAGTGAGAGAAGAGATCGTCCCTCTCATACAAGACTCAAGGTTTATCGCACAAACCATTGAACATAACTTCTGATCTTCAAAACATTACTGATCTGCCCAGAATGAATTGGACCAATACAAGTGCCACCGATTCAACATCAAGCACTCTGGAATTGAGAGTCAAGTTGGCAGTAAACATCGTCATCTTTGTCGTAGGAATCGTTGGAAATGCGGTTGTTCTTCTTGTGATAAAACATCACAAAACCAAACCAAGGGCACCTTTTGAATACTTCACTGATTGGAAACTTGAGCATCGCAGATTTGATTTTCCTCTTGACTTTCTTCTTTGATTTTCACGTTGACGTGCCAAAAACATGTTTCTATTGTAAAACATTTATAACAGTTATGTTCGTCACTTCCAACGCTAGTATGTACACAGTTGCTGCCATTGCCATCTTTAGATGTAAAGCCATACTGAACCCTATGACGTTCAAACCACGAAAAAAGTCGATTTACGGGACCATTGCAGGCATATGGATTTGGGCAATCGTTTCAGATATTCCACTGTCTTTTGTCATGCAAGTAAACGAACAAACTAGACAATGTGATGAAGTTTGGCCATCGCAGATGTTAAAGAAAGCCTATACAATAGCATCTATTGTGGCGCAGTACCCAATTCCATTGACCATCATCACCATTTGTTATACTAAGATTGTCTTGTATCTTAAACGCCACAAAATTCCACAGTGTGGCTTGGAGAAAGAGAATCGTCTGCAGATGACCAGAAAACGAAAGCAAGATAAGGAAGTGCTGAAGATATCTCTAATTATTGTAGTGTTCTACATTGTATTAACGCTACCAATTCATTTGGCTTGGTTTAGTTGGGATGTTTTGGAAAATTCATATTTGAAGAATTTGTTTTTCGGGTTCGCAGATTCCCTTTTGCTTCTACATTCTTGTTGCAATCCACTTGTTTATGGTTCAATTTCTCGACAATTTCGTGCTCAGCTCATGGCCAATCTTCCTTCCATTTTGTGCCGTTGTTGTGCCAGAAATCGGAGGACGGAGTCGGTGGCCTCTCTTGATAAACACAAACAGGAGTCAAGCATCATTATGGTGGATTTAACGAGCATGAATGGAGAGAAAAGAAGCAGTGCAGGAGAAGATAACCCAGATATCATAGGAGAACTTAATCCGGCGAAACACCTGGAAACTACTAAGTTTTAGAAACACACTCTGCATACATATTCAAAACAAAAATTTAACGCACAGATACCTCTCTGTGTTGCTACAGTAACAATGTTCTGTGTGTTACTTTAATGAATTTATTGGAAAGCAGTAAGATGGAAACTGCGCAAAATATTGATACTGGCAATTCCAAAGCTTTCCGAGCTTTTACACGGTATTAGTAACACAATAATTAAGTGGCGTTAGGGATCCATTTTGAAGACTGCGCAAATGACTGAGGAAAAACATGGCCATCCATTCCCCAAATACTCGTATTTAGTATAAACAGGAGCTCAGGGGTATTAAGGCATGGCTCTAGGATGTATGCTGCAAATTAAGAGGGGGCGGTCTATTTCAAAGTTTTCTGTCTGCCCAGAATGAATTGGATCAACACATTTGCCACCGATTCAGCAAGAATACACTTGACTAACAGGACCAACAGTACACATGAAACATCTACAAATACATCTCTGGAATGGAGAATCAAATTGACTGTAAATATCATCATCTTTGTCGTGGGAATCGTTGGGAACTTACTCGTCCTTCTGATCTTAAAACGAA
This sequence comes from Actinostola sp. cb2023, assembly GCA_033675265.1. Lineage (NCBI taxonomy): Eukaryota > Metazoa > Cnidaria > Anthozoa > Actiniaria > Actinostolidae > Actinostola > Actinostola sp. cb2023. The sequence continues at coordinate 771,367 of JAUJYZ010000578.1, read as the reverse complement.
ACAAGACCAAACCAAGAGCACCTTTTGAATACTTTCTTAGAAACTTAAGCATCGCAGATTTGATTTCCTTAGTAACATTCTTCTTCCATATTTATAACAACGTGCCAAAAACTTTATTCTATTGCAAAGTATTTGTTACAGCTATTTCCATGTCTTATATAGTAAGCATGTACACTGTGACTGCCATTGCCATCTTTAGATGTAAAGCCATCTTGAAGCCTTTGAAGTTGAAACCACGAAAGAAGTCGATTTACGGGATCATCGCAGGTATATGGCTGCTGGCACTCGTTGGAGATTTTCCACTGTTTTTTGTCCAGCAACCAAAAGAACGAGAATGCTATGAAGTTTGGCGATCGCAGATGTTAAACAAAGTCTACATAATAGCATCTTTAGTGGCGCAGTACCCATTTCCATTGACCATCATCACCATTTGTTATACTAAGATTGTCTTGTATCTTAAACGACACAAAATTCCACAGTGTGGCTTGGAGAAAGAGAATCGTCTGCAGATGACTAGAAAACGAAAGCAAGATAAGGAAGTGCTGAAAATATCCCTAATTATTGTATTGTTCTACATTGTTTTAACGCTACCAATTCATTTGGCTTCGTTTTGTTGGGAGATTTTAAGAATTAGTACATCTTTGAATCAAAAGTTTCTCAGGTTCTCAAATTTCCTTTTGCTTCTACATTCTTGTTGTAATCCACTTGTTTATGGTTCAATTTCTCGACAATTTCGTGCTCAGCTGAAGGCCAATCTTCCTTCCATTTTCTGTCGTTGTTGTCCCAGAAATCGGAGGACGGAATCGGTGGCCTCTCTTGATAAACACAAACAGGAGTCAGGCATCAATATGGTACCGGTGGATTTGACGAGCATGAATAGAGAGAAAGGAAACAGCGTAGCAGGAGAAGATAATCCAGATATCATCGGAAAACTTACATTAAATTCAGTGAAAGCTACTAACTGATAGTGAACTTAAGACTGTTTCAACAACCAAAAATGTATAATCTTCCCAAGCTTTCGGGCCGACGGCCCATCATCAGGGTACAATGTTACAAACAACTGCCAGAAAACTATACGTGCACATACAATTAAATTGCATCGCGCGCTACGTGCACTTGTGCATGGTACTGAATGGGGGGAAAAACTAACAAACTATCATTAAGAAAAATAATACAACATACCATAGGATTGGAAAAGTGCTACGTAATTATCAGGCAGTTTCCTGCCATTGTCTCTATTAAAATAGCGTTGACTTCTTGTTCTTAGCTAAATAACAGGCCTCAGAACATTTTCGTTGGTGCCATCATAGTGCCCCATTCACACCAAACCTTGTTTAGTTGAACTGGGTTTTTCTAGTTTCTATAATCTGAGAGCATCTAATTTCACAAGAATCAAACTATCTGGTATTTATACTGTGCAACACAAAGGACAGTTTACCAGCAGTTTTGTGCCAAATGTTGCGTGGCGTTTCTAGATAATTTTCTAAACCTGTTTAGTTAAACCACTTTAAAACATGTTTTAGCCTCGGTGTGAACGGGGCAAGTCAATGGCATGTCCCGCGTGCTCTGATAAGGCCGACGTTTCAGTCTTTTCAATCTTTTCAGTCTTGGGAAGATTAAACATTTTTGGTTGATGAAACAGTCTTAAACTGCAATGTCTAAACCAATCAACAAGGAATTATTAGATTTAATAACTGATAGTTGGAACCTGTATATTGTAGAATAGAAAGAAAACTTGCTGGACATTAAATATCTAATTAAATTAAGCCTGTAGTCATTATTAATACTATTGAGTCATGAACATAGCTCTAACTACGACAGGGGAAATCAATCATGAAATATCAATTTGCCAAAAGTTGATTTAAATGGTCTACAAATATATAATTAATGAACTAGTTTATTTGTCTTATATTTGACATCTGTAGAGTACAATAATCATGGGAAGATAGATCAATCAAACCGTAAGCAGATCGTCATGTTTTGAATGCATCATGCAGTTTTGTCAAATATAAAAGCCGGCTGCGTTCACAAACATACAAACAAATAACGTCTATTTATTTCCATGCTGATGAAGGTCTTTGGTCAAAGACCGAAACGTCTATATTTTCAAAGTTTAATAAGTATGAGACAAATCCAACTGAAGACTGAATTATAAATAACGTCTATATATAATTTGATAGATAATTAAGGTTAGAACTCAAAGCCCCCGAGCTGAACAATTTCAAGACACTCAATTCGTCAGTCAGGATCAATCAATCATGCTGTCAGTAGTTCAAATATCTCTGATTCACATTAAATTCTGGATCCATAATTTAAGCGCGAGTGAGAGAAGAGATCGTCCCTCTCATACAAGACTCAAGGTTTATCGCACAAACCATTGAACATAACTTCTGATCTTCAAAACGTTACAGTACTGAATGATCTGCCCAGAATGAATTGGACCAATACAAGTGCCACCGATTCAACATCAGGCACTCTGGAATTGAGAGTCAAGTTGGCAGTAAACACCGTCATCTTTGTCGTAGGAATCGTTGGAAATGCGGTTGTTCTTCTTGTGATATTAAAACATCACAAAACCAAACCAAGAGCACCATTTGAATACTTCATTGGAAACTTGAGCATCGCAGATTTGATTTTCCTCTTGACATTCTTCTTTGATTTTCACGTTGATGTGCCAAAAACATTTTTCTATTGTAAAACATTTCTAACAGTTATTTTCGTCACTTCCAGCGCTAGTATGTACACAGTGGCTGCCATTGCTATCTTTAGATGTAAAGCCATCTTGAACCCTATGACGTTCAAACCACGGAAAAAGTCGATTTACGGGACCATCGCAGGCATATGGATTTGGGCAATCGTTTCAGATATTCCACTGTCTTTTGTCGTGCAAGTAAACGAACAAACTAGACAATGTGATAAAGTTTGGCCATCGCAGATGTTAAAGAAAGCCTATACAATAGCATCTATAGTAGCGCAGTACCCAATTCCATTGACCATCATCACCATTTGTTACAATAAGATTGTCTTGTATCTTAAACGCCACAAAATTCCACAGTGTGGCTTGGAGAAAGAGAATCGTCTGCAGATGACCAGAAAACGAAAGCAAGATAAGGAAGTGCTGAAGCCGTATCTCTAATTATTGTAGTGTTCTACATTGTATTAACGCTACCAATTCATTTGGCTTGGTTTAGTTGGGATGTTTTGGAAAATTCATATTTGAAGAATTTGTTTTTCGGGTTCGCAGATTCCCTTTTGCTTCTACATTCTTGTTGCAATCCACTTGTTTATGGTTCAATTTCTCGACAATTTCGTGCTCAGCTCATGGCCAATCTTCCTTCCATTTTGTGCCGTTGTTGTCCCAGAAATCGGAGGACGGAGTCGGTGGCCTCTCTTGATCAACACAGACAGAAGTCAAACATCAATATGGTGGATTTAACGAGCATGAATAGAGAGAAAAGAAGCAGTGCAGCAGGAGAAGATAACCCAGATATCATAGGAGAACTTAATCCGGCGAAACACCTGGAAACTACTAAGTTTTAGAATTACATTCTTCAAACATATTCAGAAAAGAAATTAAACGCACAGATACCTCTGTGTTGCTACAGTAACAATGTTCTGTGTGTTACTTTATTGGAAAGCCAGTAAGATGGAAACTGCGCAAGATATTGATACTGGTCAGTTCCAAAGCTTTCCAGTTTTGCACGGTATTACACAATAAGTGGCGTTAGGTATCCATTTTAATTTGAAGACTGCAAATGACTGAGGAAAAATATGGCCATCCATTCCAAATACTCGTATTTAGTATAAACAGGAGCTATTATGGAAATTCGTTACCAAATATGAAATTCGTTACCAAATATGGAAATTCGTTACCAAATATGGAAATTCGTTACCAAATATGGAAATTCGTCACCAAATATGGAAATTCGTTACCAAATATGGAAATTCGTTACCAAATATGGAAATTCGTTACCAAATATGGAATCGGTAGGATGAATAGACAAACGATACAGTTTTCCCAAGGACTTGAATTTGGTATGACCTTAGTGTAAAAACCTCACATACTAACACTGTATCTCTAATCCTAAAACAAACCAGAACAATTCATCGATATTCTTGTGTGCAACCACGTGACTGAAAATCCCTTGAGAAATAAATAACAAAGATGCAGCGCCACCATGTTGGATGAACCAACAAGAGAAGCTAATGAGGAATGCTTTGTATTCGGAAACCAATATGATGGACCAAGTCATCAATCCACCGATCCAATAGTCAAAGGGTTTAGAGACGTTTGGAACTTAGAATGAAGTGATATAAACATGGAGTCAGTGAAGAGAGAAATTGGTTACGTCATAGTTGTGAGGTTCTTTATTTATTCCTTAGTGACTTCCATCAGTCTGCCTTACAAATAAAAAGGAATTAAAATATTGTAAATAAAAAGTAGATGATAAATATAATGTAAGTAGTATAAATGGCAAGCATAATGGGGTACAAACAAACGGACACGAAGTCTCCTGGCAAGGTTAACCCCCAATTAAAGGTTCCTACGCGGAGGTAACTTTTTTTTCCACGGCCAATTAACATCTCATTTAATTTCGTGTAAAGAAAACGATACCATAAGTCCTTTAAATTGGTGAACATGACTGTTTCTGTCCAGTTAGTAACAGCAAGAACAACAACTGGTAAAAGTACTTAGTGGTGAACCAACTAGTATGCGAAATATAAACCTTAAAGGGGCACTGTCACGACGCGCGCATGCGTCAATTTTAATGATATTCAGAGATTTTAATGATATGCAGAGGTCAACGAACTCGTCTGTGTTTACGAAGAGAATCGCGCTAGTAAATTTCAATGTGTTTTGAAAGTGTTTTACGATCAAGTTTTCGCAGAGTGCTTCCAAGTTATTCAGAATATACAACCTTTACAGCGTGTGACCTAAATATTTCATGAAATAAGTACTTATTATAGCGACTTCTGGTGAAGGAACGGCATTAAAGGGGCAGTGTCAAGCCATATGACCGCGTAAGCCTGGGTACGAAGAAGCGAGAAATAATAAAAGTCCACCGTGGACTTTTATTATTTTCGATGTTTTGAATCCGTTTCCATCGACCTTAATCATGTTTGTTCAAGCGTCTAATGGATCACTAGTAGATTGGATCACTAGAGATTATTTCATCTTAGAACTGACTTTGAAGCCGTTGAAAATAGTGTCGAACAGCCGTTGAGAGGCAGGTCGCCATCATCCTCGAGTGAAGAAAACCGAATTGTAAACCGGCAATTCTGGTCGATTGCGAAGGAATCTTGATCATCAATCGTAGGTGCAGTACTGTTCATGACTTTTGAAGAGAAAAACTCACGTAGAACTACTTGTAAACCGGTGAGCTTCCCACCATCTACTTATGTGTTGGGCTTCCTGTGTTTTATTTGATCGGCCGTTGGAAAATGATATCGCCGTGAATTCACTTCTTGAATTCAGTCCTTTTGATACATTGAAGTTCTAAAATTGCTTTCTAAATAAAGATTAGTATTACATGAGTTCTGTAGGTCATTTATTTAGCGATTAGAACGGTTTTAGGGGGGTTTTGTAACTCGCTACCGGGCAAGGTAGGCTTCTCAACCGAGTGTTATTGCTTTGATTTTAATGCGCATGCGTGAGGCTTGACACTGCCCCTTTAAATAGCAGACAATCCGAGGTGACAACTCAGGTCTCAGATGAAGTTATTCACATTTCACATCGCTAAAAACCAAGTCCATATTACTTCTTTGCTTCAAAAAAGACTAACGAAGATGTACATGTCACTACTGTATAAGGTACTCGTGTTTTCTTAAATTGTAAGAGTACAAAAGAGTGCAAAAATAATTGCACAAAATAATTCCCGTGTGAAAAGTATAATCACTGAGTTCTCTTTGCCGTTGTGTCACTACTTCCAAACCTCGCAGAAATAAAGAAAATAAAACTCATACAATGTGACAGTTGTTTGCAATAGCTTCAGTACATGCATATGAACTCGAAGGAATACATTGATATGATGTATGCAACTGAGTTCTTTTTGAGAACATAATAATTCGAGTGAATAAGTCAATGAACGCGTTGTCAAACATTGTTGTTGTCGTTCGGAATACTTTCCTACCTCCTTTGGTACTCCAGAGCTGTTAAAGAGAAGTATAGCGAACTCAGAATATGTAGTATAACCGTATTCTATCTTCCCAGTAAACCAAAACTTATAAACCTGTCGCCTGAATACATTCGTTGTCAACCACTACATCCCGGCGGCCGCCATGAGAAGCCATCGCCATCGCTCTCGCCGATTAAATAAAAAGCGTATAAAATTGGACTTCAAACCAAAAATAACTACCTACAAATACGAAACAACAATCAATCTAAGTACTGAATAAGTATCATCTTCTAGAGTGCAAGGATTACAATGATATAACTCGATATATTAACACACTGAATTTGAATTTTCCTCGGGTCTCTTGAAAGCGTTGGTCAACGATTTCAAGATTGAAGCCAAGATTCGCGCATGCGCGTGTCGTGACAGTGCCCCTTTAAGTTATCAGTTTTATACGGATTTTGCTTTTAATAACGGATCGAGCCTCCAGGGTTTTGAGGGCAGCCATCTTGAAAAGAATCAATGAAATAGTTTTTGAATGAGAGAATATATAATTTCACTCATGACAAAAATTATATTATTCTGACCCACAACACGACCGCTGTGACATAATGTATTTATTGGACTTTGTTTAGCGGGCACTGAACAAAGGTACTAGCCAGCTGTGTTGGTTTATTACTGAAAGTATATACCATCGATCCTCTCAGCTGTATCAAAAGACCAGCCACCTTTCAAGAATGTCCGAGTGAGTGGAATTCCTTTTTTTCAGGATCCCAGATTGTGATGGAGACTAACTTTCCGGCTTCGAATCTGGGCCCCACTGACAGTTCAAACCTAAACAGAATAAAAGAGATTCCAAGTTTTCCGATTGCCGTAATAAATATTTCAGTATACACAACCATGAAAACAAAAAGGGTGCTATAATTTGACTTGTTTATAGAGTCATCTTCAAGCAAACAATGAATAAATTACTCACGGTACATGGTTTAGGCTATTTACGACTAAGTTCTAAGACTACCCAAACAATAGCGGTTATCGGCCAGATGTTAGACCGGTGCAAAGTACTAGTTTGCTTTCTTTCTATAATAGGCTTCCTAGAAAATCAACAATGTCCAGTTAACGTCGAAGCTTTGTTGTTTCTTGTTCTTATTTAATTGAATTCCATCGTTTTAAGACATTTATTAAAAAAGAAGCTTTATTAGACAAATCATTACACAATGAAATACGAAATTTGCCCCAAACAGAGATTTGGTCAGCCAGTTGAAGTACAATTTAAATAATAAGAATGCATTGTTATTCTTCTGATAACAAGAATTGTTTGAACTGATGGTAATACAATAGCGAAATTAAAAATGTTATTTCAATAAAGGCTGTCAATAGTGACAAACTTAAGTCAACCGCATTGTAATTGTAATTTTGGATTTGGATTTTAACTTAAAAAAAAAAAGGTTAACAGGCCGATCTAATGGCATTTTAAAATATATTCTTATTCTATTTTTTGTCAATCTCAACTAATCTGAATACTTCACAAAAACCGATAAATTCGCCTAACCAAAACCCAGGGAATTCGAATCACAAACATATAGGTGGTAAATACAAATTATATGAATTATGCAGAAGCTTTCTCCACAGTAACACTAATTAATTGTGATAAATAAAACAACAACCCTTAATTTGGTAGCACATTAGGACTTTTACTGCTAAACGGATACCACTCATATCATCCTGCACCGTTTTATTGAGAGATTAGTAACACGTAGTACAGCGAGCATGAATTGGACCAACACGAACTCCAGCACTACCACTAACTCCGCAACTACTACTACTACTTTAGAATGGAGAGTCAAGTTGGCAGTAAATATCGTCATCTCTGTCGTTGGATTCATCGGAAACCTTCTTGTCCTTCTGGTCCTGAAACGACAGAAAAGGAAATCCATAGCACCATTTGAGTATTTCATTGGAAACTTGAGCATCGCAGATTTGATCATGGTAGTGGCGTATATGATCCAAGAGTACTTCAGCATACCAGGATCGACGGTTTATTGCAAGGCATTTGTTCCAATTATTTCAGTGGCGTTTACTGCTAGCATGTACACTGTGACTGCCATTGCCATCTTCAGAGAGAAAGCCATCTTGAACCCTTTGACGTTCAGGCCAGGGAGGAAGGCGATTTATATGACCATTGCAGGAATATGGATTGTGGGCTTTGTTCATATTGTCCCAACGTATGTTGCAGTGGATGTGATGGATGGTGAATGTGCGTTACTCTGGCCATCCCCGATGATGGCCAAAGTCTACATAATAGCATTATTCGTGGGGCAGTATGGCATTCCATTGACCACTATGACAGTATGCTACACCAAGATTGTCTTGTTTCTCAAACGCCACAAGATGCCACATTGTGAGATGGACACAAAGAACAATCTCCAAATGACCAGAAAGCGAAAACAAGACAAGGAAGTGATGAAAATATCTGTAATTATCGTAGTGCTCTACAGTGTGTTGAGTTTACCATTACAGATATTCTGGCTGACGCTCCTCGTTTTCGGAAACCCATCGATGGCAACCATTATTAGCCTCTTTGCAGACCAGCTTACACTTTTACATTCGTGTTGCAATCCACTCGTTTATGGCTCGCTGTCTCAGAAATTCCGTCAACGTCTCGTAAAGTTTCTTCGCTCCATTTCCTGCCCTTGTCCAACCCAGCATCGTTCTCATGCGATTGCCTCGTGTCATGGAGATTCAGCAGAAATGGCCAGTTCATCACGAGAACAACACACCAACATGGTTATCCCGACAGAGTCGACAGAAAAGCCAGAGATATGAGAAGTCGATGAGCCTTTGCAAATTAACAAAATATATATTTGCAAGGCCTCGATCTGCTGGAAACAGGATGAACATTTGCGAAAGATTTCACAGGCAACAAACGCACGTTCTTCTTGAACAAACCTTGGAAATTCATTGGAAATTCGTTCGAATTTGAACATTTCCAACTGAATTTCCAGGAAACTGTCCAAAACCTTGGAAATTGAATATTTCCAACAAATTTCCAGGGTTTCGAGACGGTTTTTTCCTGTATTTTTTTTGGGGGAGTTGACATTTGGCAATTTTAGTTAAATGGCAAAGTTATTTATTTATATTTATTATTTATTTTATTTACTGATAATAATAATAATAATAATAATAATAATAATAATAATAATAATAATAATAATAATAATAATAATAATAATAATAATAATAATAATAATAACTTTATTCTTCAAAACAAATTACAAATGAGAGATAGAAAAATAGATAAAAATCCTTATTTACAAAATTTAAAATGATCGCTTGGATTGTTCAATAACAATTAACTAATGATATTAGAATACAAACAATAAATATGAATAATATAATATAAGCAATATATATATATAAAAAAGATAAAAAATAAATAAATAAATAAATAAATAAATAAAGATATAAATAATAATAATAATAATAATAATAATAATAATAATAATAATAATAATAATAATAATAATAATAATAATAATAATAATAATAATAATAATAATAATAATAATAACTGATAATAATAATAATAATAATAAAAAAGGTAAAGATTTTTTATTTTACTTCGATAGCGCGGGGAGTGGTTACCCAAATCTCCCGAGTCAGGGGCTCGTGTAATAATAATAATAATAATAATAATACAACTTTACTTAAGGAGGGTGGCACGTAACAGTTAGAAACCTGTAGCCCTCAAATAATAATAATAAATATAATATATATAAATATGTACATACAATTCGAGTACTCTAACCACGTACAAATCAAGAGTAAAAGAGAAAGATTGCAAACAGTTAAGATACAAAAAAGTGTAGGTATTGGCCCAGTGAAACAAAACCAAAGACAAAATCCAGGAAAATAACCGTGTCTAAAAGTTAGGTAATAGAGTACCCAAGTGTGACGTCACGAACAAAATTATGTTCGCTTTATCAACTTTCGATCCCCGATTTCGAAAGAACATCAATAAAGAAGCTAACATGCCAAATTTGAGAGCAATCGGTTAAATAGCGGCTGAGATAAGGCCAGTTGAATATATAATTTCCCCACACAAATCACTGTAATTTCGGCTTGGATCGTAAAGTTATGATTTATTTTTATGACGTCATCACTTCGATACTCTATTTGGAAACCTGGCGCTAGTAAGTAATAACTTTATTCAAGAGACCATTGCTTTATTTAAACACGGTAGACCCATCGTGATTTTTTCAATGAATACAATGAAAATGTAAATATCTATATACATACAGTCATTTGCAAAAATTCTGGCCACTACGAAATATCAATATATCAATATATCGGGTGCATTATGGGTAATGAAACTGAATACTATTTTGAGATTAAACAAAACAAAATTTACAAACAACAAACATAAGACTAAAATAAACATTATACTAAATATTTCTACCAACTTTGCTGGCGTTAACCCGCTTTAATAAGGGGAATTTTCGATTATTTAAAAATGACTGTATAATACAATATATATCTAATGATTAAACAATAGCAAATACTAAAAACAAAATATTAAACTAAACTTCTTGTAAGACGTCAGGGAGGTAGCCATGAGCCTGATTAGCTTGGCGGTCCTGAAGGGGATTTGGGAGGAGGAGGAGGGGGTTGAGGAAGAGGAGGAGGGGGTTGAGGAGGAGGAGGAGGGGATTGGAGAGAAGGACGAGGGGATTGACCCCAATCCCCTTTAAGGACCGCCAAGCTCCTGTAGCTATAGCCAGACCAACTCATGATCTTGCATTGATGGGATCCGACCTACAGTCGTAGTAATGTTACTTTATATAAAATTAGTTCATTCCAATGAACATAAAGCTCATGTTCCGCCTGGTCCCATGTAGCGCAATACTGAGGTGAGAATTTGACGAGGTGCGAAGCAGAAAAAGGATTCTTTTGGGCTTGAAATTGGCGATACATTATGTTTGGGGTTTCACAATTTTGCCAGTATTTTTGGAGTAGTGCGATTGACATAGGCATGCATACATTTTCTGGGGGAGTGGTTCAAATTTATCAATGACTGTCCAATTTATAATAATGAACGCTATCTCGGTATTATTCCAACTTAAAAAAAGAACCGGCTTTCTTGAAGAGGGGGGATTAGTATTACCCATTGGTAGAGGCGGATTAAGGACCGGGGAGGGATGTAATTATGGCTACATTCACACCTGGAGTACCCCTAGAGAGACTCTTTGGACACCGACTAAAAGTTATGTAATAAACGTGTTTCAGTCATAAAACTGAACCAGTTTCATCGTCAAAGTTGGGTTTTCAATTCAAAGGAGCATAACATCAAATATTTCAGGAGGACCACTTTCGCTAAGTTATCACTTCTACTCAAACAATGAAACTTTGTGAGCAAGAAGTTCCCTTTCGAGAAGTTTGACTACTTCGCGCCAATTTGTACTGTCCCACACTTTTTCTAGACTTGTTCCCAGTCGCTTCCGTGTGAGAGCCTTCTCGTATCTCGTACTGTTCGCAGTACTCATTACTTATCCGCCATGTTCGTAACAATAAAATTTATTTCACCAAACGAAAAACCTAGTAGTTTTAGCTTAGTTGTAATCATTACAGTATTTAACGTATTGGACCAATTAAGGAATGACACCTGCCTCATTAAAGTGCTACTTGGACGAAAATCAGTCAAAATTTAAAATGAGCTGTAATTTTGCTGAAGTAATTTTGAACGACATATTAATAACTGTTTGGCATTAAGTTAAATGTTGCTTTCATATTCCAATGAGAATTAAGTACTGTTTTTCTTACGATTTAAGATGGATTGAGTCATGACGTCATTTACTCAACCCAACCATTCTTAAATCGTAAGAAAAACAGTACTTCTCATTGGAATATGAAAGCAACATTTTAACTTAATGCCAAACAGTTATTAATTTAAGAAATAAGAAACGTTTTCCGTGTTTGCACAGGCTTATGCAAACCGAGGGGAGGTTTGGGAGAACTCGAGAGCAGACAGTGAAAACCCGAGAGCGCAGGTCGAGGGTTTTCACCTGCTCGAGAGTTCTCCCAAACTTCCCCTCGGCTTGCATAAGCCTGTGCAAACACGGAAAAACGTTTTTTATTTCTTTTATAAAATAACTACAAGGTTATTTAGGAATATTATATTTATTTACGCAAGTTTTCAGTGATCAAATGTGCGATTCTCCTGAAAAGCGTCAGAAATCGCGTGATATCCAATGAAATTTCACGAAAGAAATCAAGTTTAGAAAAAGCGACTCATAATTTGATAGAAAACTACAGAAATATGTATGTTCTGGACTTCTTATGTGAACTCTGTACACCTAAAAGGGAAGCAAAGTGAGAAAAGCCGATTTACTGACAATGAATCGCCAAAACAATCTGAAATAGTTGTGAATTTGATGAATGGAGAAGTAGCCGAAGTCAAGTAGTCGAAATGCAGTCTGTCGTATTTTCTATGATTTCCTCGCTTCAGTTGTTCGACTAGAATAAGTCAAAGATGGACGTTCCTGAGACACCAGATGCTATTGTTTTCTCTTAAACACTTTTCTTGCTGGAGAAAGAGGTAAAACTTTGCTGTACAATTGGACATTTTTCATACACGGCTGGAATAAAGGCCGTACTTTATTGCAAGCTTAAATTTGTTGTTTGTAGCTACAAGAAACGCTTCGTTTAGTATATATATGGAAATGGTATCGTTTATTAGCTCTACATTTCAACAAACGACTGAGTATGTGTTTGAGAATCCTGAGCAGTTAAGATATTTATTTTTTCTTCGATATTGTACACAAATTTCAACCATTTGTCGTCGCTTCTAGAATTGAAATTTTTGTTATTGACAAACTTGAAGTTTCTCAGTTTGAAAACAGCAACAACATAACTGGACAACACTTAAACTAGAGATAACAAGAAAGAAATATGATTCCATGGTCGTTGTTAAAAATGTATTTAGTAAATAAAATGATTTTTGACAACAAACAAATGTCGTTCAAATTCACTGAATCGCTCTTTGACATGTCTTGGCCGAAAACCGTGTTTGCATAGCCTCATGAAACACGGCTAATCAGCCAATCAGAGCGAGCGTTATATAAACGTTATTTTATAAATGTCGTTCAAAATTAATACTTCAGCAAAATTACAGCTCATTTTAAATTTTGACTGATTTTCGTCCAAGTAGCACTTTAAACATTCATATATTCACACATTTTAACAGCCGAATATTGATTGTGTTTGTTCGGCCTTTTACAGTAAACTAGACGCTCATTGAGCGTTCACTCGTGCCCTGGTGCGATTGCGTTCTGAGATGCAGTTCATCATGAAAGACGCACTATGTAACACACAAGTCCCTCGACTACGGGGTAATAATCTTTACAGAATTAAAAACGTTCATAACTCCGCAAGGACATGTCATTTCGTCCTAAAACTTTTACACTTATCTTATATATCTTCTTTTAGTGGAACATGTTAAACCTTGAAATTAAGCAATTTGGAAAATTGATGTACATCAGAACGAGGCTGTGTACGCATGACGGCAAAATCAAACTCTATAAATGTCATTTACGATATCTTCGCGGGATTTTATCCAATACTTTTGAAATTTTCCAAACATATTGATGAATAATTGCTTTTTCAGATGGCAGTGGTTATTTTTATGTCAAAAGATTCTAGTATTCTGATCTCGAAAATCAGCACTCGTGCATAGGGCGTATCCATGAAGAAGATTTACTTAGAATGGAAAGAAGAAGACGCAAAGAGATGAAGTGTCATTCCAAAACTGTAAATAATGCAATGAGGTCATAAAGTAAGCACTAAATTGATAAATCGCGTTTGAATCCTGGTAGGAATTTGGTTGATAATATTTCCCACCTTAGGAGAGAAATCGTTTATTAAAATAAAACTACTTTGCAGTCGTGGGACTGGATTACGTGTTGACATTAATTTAGCATGTATAATAGTATATAATACCGCACCAAAACAGAGCAACTCGGCAATTTACACTGCAATAGCTGAGGGTGATAATTAAATTAATCATTCATGCAATATGAAGGCGAAGTGAAAAAAGGGTATAAAAATCGGTAAAAGTTGGTAATTAAAAAAACCATGAATTTTATTATCTGCCTGCGTATTACAAGCAAACACTGCCTTCGTGTTCTTTCTATCAGAAAGTATTCTATTGCTAGGTTACAATGATATCAGTTGGTAAAAATCCACGAATCTTATTATCTGCCTGCGTATTACAAGCAAACACTGCCTTCGTGTTCTTTCTACCAGAAAGTATTCTATTGCTAGGTTACAATGATATCAGTTGGTAAAAATCCACGAATCTTATTATCTGCCTCCGTATTACAAGCAAACACTGCCTTCGTGTTCTTTCTACCAGAAAGTATTCTATTGCTAGGTTACAATGATATCAGTTGGTAAAAATCCACGAATCTTATTATCTGCCTCCGTATTACAAGCAAACACTGCCTTCGTGTTCTTTCTACCAGAAAGTATTCTATTGCTAGGTTACAATGATATCAGTTGGTAAAAATCCACGAATCTTATTATCTGCCTCCGTATTACAAGCAAACACTGCCTTCGTGTTCTTTCTACCAGAAAGTATTCTATTGCTAGGTTACAATGATATCAGTTGGTAAAAATCCACGAATCTTATTATCTGCCTCCGTATTACAAGCAAACACTGCCTTCGTGTTCTTTCTACCAGAAAGTATTCTATTGCTAGGTTACAATGATATCAGTTGGTAAAAATCCACGAATCTTATTATCTGCCTCCGTATTACAAGCAAACACTGCCTTCGTGTTCTTTCTACCAGAAAGTATTCTATTGCTAGGTTACAATGATATCAGTTGGTAAAAATCCACGAATCTTATTATCTGCCTCCGTATTACAAGCAAACACTGCCTTCGTGTTCTTTCTACCAGAAAGTATTCTATTGCTAGGTTACAATGATATCAGTTGGTAAAAATCCACGAATCTTATTATCTGCCTGCGTATTACAAGCAAACACTGCCTTCGTGTTCTTTCTACCAGAAAGTATTCTATTGCTAGGTTACAATGATATCAGTTGGTAAAAATCCACGAATCTTATTATCTGCCTCCGTATTACAAGCAAACACTGCCTTCGTGTTCTTTCTACCAGAAAGTATTCTATTGCTAGGTTACAATGATATCAGTTGGTAAAAATCCACGAATCTTATTATCTGCCTCCGTATTACAAGCAAACACTGCCTTCGTGTTCTTTCTACCAGAAAGTATTCTATTGCTAGGTTACAATGATATCAGTTGGTAAAAATCCACGAATCTTATTATCTGCCTGCGTATTACAAGCAAACACTGCCTTCGTGTTCTTTCTACCAGAAAGTATTCTATTGCTAGGTTACAATGATATCAGTTGGTAAAAATCCACGAATCTTATTATCTGCCTCCGTATTACAAGCAAACACTGCCTTCGTGTTCTTTCTACCAGAAAGTATTCTATTGCTAGGTTACAATGATATCAGTTGGTAAAAATCCACGAATCTTATTATCTGCCTCCGTATTACAAGCAAACACTGCCTTCGTGTTCTTTCTACCAGAAAGTATTCTATTGCTAGGTTACAATGATATCAGTTGGTAAAAATCCACGAATCTTATTATCTGCCTCCGTATTACAAGCAAACACTGCCTTCGTGTTCTTTCTACCAGAAAGTATTCTATTGCTAGGTTACAATGATATCAGTTGGTAAAAATCCACGAATCTTATTATCTGCCTGCGTATTACAAGCAAACACTGCCTTCGTGTTCTTTCTACCAGAAAGTATTCTATTGCTAGGTTACAATGATATCAGTTGGTAAAAATCCACGAATCTTATTATCTGCCTCCGTATTACAAGCAAACACTGCCTTCGTGTTCTTTCTACCAGAAAGTATTCTATTGCTAGGTTACAATGATATCAGTTGGTAAAAATCCACGAATCTTATTATCTGCCTCCGTATTACAAGCAAACACTGCCTTCGTGTTCTTTCTACCAGAAAGTATTCTATTGCTAGGTTACAATGATATCAGTTGGTAAAAATCCACGAATCTTATTATCTGCCTCCGTATTACAAGCAAACACTGCCTTCGTGTTCTTTCTACCAGAAAGTATTCTATTGCTAGGTTACAATGATATCAGTTGGTAAAAATCCACGAATCTTATTATCTGCCTCCGTATTACAAGCAAACACTGCCTTCGTGTTCTTTCTACCAGAAAGTATTCTATTGCTAGGTTACAATGATATCAGTTGGTAAAAATCCACGAATCTTATTATCTGCCTCCGTATTACAAGCAAACACTGCCTTCGTGTTCTTTCTACCAGAAAGTATTCTATTGCTAGGTTACAATGATATCAGTTGGTAAAAATCCACGAATCTTATTATCTGCCTGCGTATTACAAGCAAACACTGCCTTCGTGTTCTTTCTACCAGAAAGTATTCTATTGCTAGGTTACAATGATATCAGTTGGTAAAAATCCACGAATCTTATTATCTGCCTCCGTATTACAAGCAAACACTGCCTTCGTGTTCTTTCTACCAGAAAGTATTCTATTGCTAGGTTACAATGATATCAGTTGGTAAAAATCCACGAATCTTATTATCTGCCTCCGTATTACAAGCAAACACTGCCTTCGTGTTCTTTCTACCAGAAAGTATTCTATTGCTAGGTTACAATGATATCAGTTGGTAAAAATCCACGAATCTTATTATCTGCCTCCGTATTACAAGCAAACACTGCCTTCGTGTTCTTTCTACCAGAAAGTATTCTATTGCTAGGTTACAATGATATCAGTTGGTAAAAATCCACGAATCTTATTAATATCTGCCTCCGTATTACAAGCAAACACTGCCTTCGTGTTCTTTCTACCAGAAAGTATTCTATTGCTAGGTTACAATGATAGCAGTTGGTAAAAATCCACGAATCTTATTATCTGCCTCCGTATTACAAGCAAACACTGCCTTCGTGTTCTTACTACCAGAAAGTATTCTATTGCTAGGTTACAATGATATCAGTTGGTAAAAATCCACGAATCTCATTATCTGCCTCCAAATGGCAAGCAAACACTTCCTTTCAAGCGTTATAAACTAGAAAGTATTCTATTATTACCATAATCATATTCATTTTGAAATCACTAGTAAATCCTGCAATCTGATTGGCTAAAAATGGTGCGATTAAATCATTAATTGCACTATTTTGGATCATTAATTGCACCAATTTTGTTTTTTTTATATTTTCGCACAGAAACTCTAATTTTATTAAATTCAAACGATTCTTCATAAAAAGTAATTTGTAATTTAGAATGAAAGAGTTGTATTTTAGGCATCAAAATTATTCTTATTATAATTGCAACTTACCACCTAAATATATTTGAAAAGATTTCAAAATGAATATGATTAATAGGTAATTGAACTTTGTGTCGTGCAATTTTGGTCTGAAATCATACTCGTGATAACAAATTGCACTCCCGCTACGCGGTCGTGCAATTTTGTAATCACTCGTATGATTTCAGACCAAATTGCACTCCACTCAGTTCTATTACCATTACTTATTATTTGTATAGGAAATCATGTTTTTTCTCGTGCAATTTGGAAAATTGGAAAATCGCAATGTTTTCAAGTCGAGGAAAGGTTTGATTTTAAAATTGTTTTAGCTCATATTCAACATCAAGAATCACAAATCGCAAATAAGTATTTCAACTTTGGTGTGTCAAATAAATTGCACCACTCTTAACCAATCGATTTTTTTTTTCATGTAAATTAGAACTTAAAAATCTGCAGATAAAAATCACTTACGATATCAGAGATATTTATTGAATCCATACAATTGCTATAAAGAACCTGCTTTGGGAAACCATTTTCAAAGGCATCAGGAACTGGAATTCCTGCCTTTTTCAGAAAAGAAAAACTACGATTCACGATTATTTTGCTTTGGTTTTTGATTTTGTTGGTTTGATTTTGAGGCGTTTTTCTTGTTTGGAACTTTGTGGCTCTTTTCGGGGTTGATCTTTCTTCGGTGTTTTTGATGATTCTTGTGTTGTTTTACCGTTTGTTTCTTCTTGTTCTTCTTGTGTTGAAGTCTCTGGGATTGTGACGTTTGGTTCTAGGGCAGAGAGAGAAAGAGATCTTGGTAAACAAGCAGCCAAAGAGAGAGGAAACGTTTGCTAATCATCGTGAGCGTTATTTATTATTTGTCAACACGCAAAGACACCGTAAGAATAAGAGAAGAATCATCATCATCATCAGCAGCAGCATCATCATAATTGTCATCAGCATCTTCATAATTATCAGCATCATCATCGGCATCATCATCATAATTATCATCATCATCATCATTATCATCATAATAAGTATCAGCATCATCAGCATCACCATCGTAGTTATCAGTCCACTACACTGACTAACCAATCAATATATATATATATATAGATTTACCTTCTCCTGATATTTTGTTGGAGACTTTCTTGAGTTTTGCCACAAAGAAGCCGTCCATGTTGTGTGAATGAGGATAGAATCGTCTCGTGTGTTTGAGCGACGGGTGGAAGTGACGACCACGGAATCTGTAAACGATGATGTACAACTTCTAGTAAGGATTTCTGTCTGTCTGTCTGTCCGTCCGTCTGTCTATCCATCTGTCTATCCATCTGTCTGTCTGTTCGTCTGTCTGTCTGTCTGTCTGTCCGTCTGTCTCCCTGTCCGTCTGTGTCCCTCTGTCCTTCAGTCTGTCTGTCCGTCTGCCTTTCTGCCTGTCTACTCGTCTGCCTGTCTGTCTGTGCGTCCGTCTGTCTGTCCGTCTGCCTGTGCGTCTATATGTCCGTCCGTCTGTCTATCCGTCTGCCTGTCTGTCCGTCTGTCTGTCCGTCCAATATGTCTGCCTGTCTGTCTGTCTGTGCGTCCGTCTGTCCGTCCGTCCGGCTGTCTGTATATATATCCGTCTGTCTGCCCGTCTGTCTGCCTGTCTGTCCGTCCGTCTATAATAAACGTCTGTCTGTCCGTCTGCCTGTCTGTCCGTTCGTCTATAATAAACGTCTGTCCGTCTGCCTGTCTGTCCGTCCGTCTATAATAAACGTCTGTCCGTCTGCCTGTCTGTGCGTTCGTCTGTCTGTGCGTTCGTCTGTCTGTGCGTTCGTCTGTCTGTCTGTCTGTCTGCCTGTCTGTGCGTTCGTCTGTCTGTGCGTTCGTCTGTCTGTGCGTTCGTCTGTCTGTGCGTTCGTCTGTCTGTCTGTCTGTCTGCCTGTCTGTGCGTTCGTCTGTCTGTGCGTTCGTCTGTCTGTGCGTTCGTCTGTCTGTGCGTTCGTCTGTCTGTGCGTTCGTCTGTCTGTGCGTTCGTCTGTCTGTCTGTCTGTCTGCCTGTCTGCTCTAACGAGATTCGCTCAATATAAATATTGTTCTGTTGTACATACCTTGTAAAGCCTTCTTTACCAAAGTCTAATCCAGTGGGTACCAACTTAACGTATCGTCTACTCAATGCGTAGTCGATCACCCATTCATTCTCTTCCACCTTAGTTACAAACAAAACAATCAATACAATGGATGATTATGATGATGACTTATGATGCCGATGATGAAGATAATAATAATAATAATTTAATATTTATTTGGCGCAAATTCGCATATGGATATGATTAAAATGATACATGATATGATCAAATGTTAAGATGGCACTGGGCCAGTGATGACGATGTTGGAGCAGTGGTGGTAGTATTTGTAGTGATGATGATGACGGTGAATAGTGGTGGTGGTGATGATAATGGTGGTGGTGATACTGGTAGGTGGTGGTGGTGATGACGGTGGTGGTGGTGGTGGTGATGATGATGATGATGACGTGTACATTTGTATGATGGTTGGTGGTAGTGATGATGATGACGCTGATGGTAGTGGTAGTTGTGGTGATAGTGGTGATGATGCTGAGGAGTGAATGGGTGATGATGATGGTGGTTACGTGGGAGGGGTACACATTCACCGATTATGATATCAACAAATAGTCTATTCTTGCTATTCGTATATAGAAGACATAATAAACATTGAAAATGAATTCACATCCAGTGGAACCTACCATGACAGAACAAGTAGAATACACAATAAAACCTCCTGTAGACGACTTGGCATCAACAGCGTCGATAGCTGCGAGGATCAGTTCTTTCTGGACATGAGAGCATCTTAAGATGTCTTTTTCTGTCTAAATAACAAAGAGATTTCAAGTCAGAATACCGAAGAGAAAATATGCCTTATGGTGGAACTACTTAGATATACAGTCTCACTACCAGAGGATTGTGAGCAAGGTGAGAGCACGACGAGAGAGGGGAGAGCACGGTGAGAGAGGGGAGAGCACGGTGAAAGAGGGGAGAGCATGGTGGAGCACAGTGAGAAAGGAGAGAGGATAATTATTGTATATAGAAATTGAGGGAAAGTGAAAGTGTTAGCCCAAGACAGAAAGGAGAAAGAGAAAAATGTCTGACCCCGATGGGATTCGGACCCACAATCCTTGGAACTGATCACCAATGCTCTACCAGCTGAGCTACATTTGTACAAGGCCAGACTGGAAGCAGGCAGTGTGTAATTAAGATGAAAGTGTACCTTATTTATCTTTACAGATGGATCTTTTGATATGACACCAGTACCACTACAAGGTGCGTCCAGCAATACTCGATCAAATCCACCCATCACCTACAGTACAAATAAGGTAGTACAACAAGTGTAAAAAGGTTGTCAGTGTCAAATGTTAATTAGTATCGCCGTTAATCATGGGAGATATTAATAGCAATAAAAGCAAAACAAGGAAACTAATCCAAACTACCATTAGCTATAAAAAAAAAGTAAAGTACAGCTTATTTTAAAAGGTTGTCATTGTTGAAAGTCGGAGTACTGACATTGAATCATGGGAAATGACATTATTAGCAAAAAAGACAAAAACAAAAAGGCCTCTAATTCCTTACAAATTATATGTGAATACAGCAGTGTTAACATGGTTGCCATGATGAGAAAGGATAACTACTGCAGTGAATCATGGGAGATTGCACTATAATAGAACTGTACCTTTGGAAACGACCTTCCATCGTAATTACAAACTACTGTATTGGTAATACCTGTTGAATCAACCAATCAACAATAAATCTTATAGGAAATACAATAATTGTGTACATGTGTTGAACAAGAAAGACCCTTGTAAAAGGTGCAATCAAGAAAGCATTGGCCATTTCCTTATGCTTGTGTTTGTGCTTATGCTTGTGTAGTCAACGTGTTACTATATAGGCTAGTAGTCGACTGAGTGTCCGACTTCAACCAAATGTCCAAACCTTTTAATCAATATGCCACGAAACGGTTCACATAACTAACGAATCTCAATAAGATACAACAACATCACACGCGCCATAGCGCGAGACTTAGGCGTTACCGTTTAAAATGTCCAACTGTCAAAGATTTACTACATTGTATAGTACTAAATCTTGCCCAATACTACACTTGTATTCAGCACATGAAAAGAACTCATCTCATGCTTACATCACTGGTGAAAACATGTCTTCAGTGATGCTATTACGTACCTAATCTGTGGATATTACCCACTACAGCTTTGGTTCTGACTTTCTTAGCGTCATTAGCGACAACAAGTCCTGTGTTCTTCATTAAAGCAGCTAAAAAGAGAGAAAGACAAAAATTGAGATTGATGGCATGTTAACTCATTGAAAGCTAAGAAAGAGCAAACACAATGGCAAACTCAATTCAATTTGTCTGCGCTGCATCCTCTTTTGGATTGGTATTCAAGAGGACGTCACTAATCGAATCCTTTCCACAGCTGATCACAACGAGCGCCGTTCTCTAGAGTTGTTTTTGTATGAGTGGAAAAACTACAGCACGGAGTTATGGTCACGGTACGGAATCAAAGACATCTATTCAACCAATCACAGCGCGCGAAATCATTGCTCGACTAATCAGAATGCTTGGACACAGCACGGTCACCACACAGCACGTACCATACCATAACTACTTTCCCACTCATATGAAAACGACTACATGTATATGCGTCACCTCGTCTTTACTACATGTATTCTTATCATTGAAAACGTTGTGTTTCATTATTAATGAATTATTAATAATTATTAATAATTATTAATGAATTATTATTGATGGTACACCAGTTCGGTCTGGATGGAACTGAATATCAAGACCTGGTATCAAGCTACATGTACATATAGATTATGTACAAAATGTAGTCCTTTGTGTATGTCCCTTCACATGTTCAGGATGACAGCTGCTAGAGTTATGTTATTAAAATCAGTAAACAAACATGTCTATCTAGTCAAATGAAAACAAGCCTAAGATTCTCTTACCTAAATATGTTGTCTTTCCACCAGGCGCCGCACACATGTCCAATACACGTTCCTTTTCTTTGGGGGCTAGGGCCATAACTGGTAACATCGACGAGGAACCCTGTAACATATAGTGCCCTGCAAGGTACTCAGGAGTGGCCCCTACAAAGACAATGTTAATTAAAATATATTTTAATTGAATGTTTTGCCATGGGACGCATTGGGCGTGTGTTTCTTACCTATGGGTACTGTGGAGTCGTACACAACCAGACCCACTTTAGACCATTTGCCAATGGGATCTAAATTCACACCACGGTTTATTAAAGCCTGAAAGAAATGATCAATAGATATTGAGAAATGATCAGATAATTCAGGCACCCAAGTTCAAGACAAGTTCATATTTGATGATGAGTGATGATGATGATGCTGAACACAACGATGTTGGTGATAATATCAGAAATGATAAAATTCGATGTACATGTAACATACTTGTGCTAGATCACGACGTCTAGTCTTTAATGAGTTTGCACGTATTGTAACAGGTCTACGCACTTCGTTGGCTTCCAACACCTCTATAAGCTGGAAAAAACGAGTCACAAACTGTTGAAACTTCTAATCGACACGAGTACTATATGTACTTCATTCTATCGTTATTTCTTTCTTTCTTCCTTTCCATTCTTTACTCCTTCTCTCCACTTCTCATCTTTCATTCATTTCTTTCTTTCTTTCTTTCTTTCTTTCTTTCTTTCTTTTTCTTTCTTTCTTTCTTTTTTTCTTTCTTTCTTTCTTTCTTTCTTTCTTTCTTTCTTTCTTTCTTTCTTTCTTTCTTTCTTTCTTTCTTTCTTTCTTTCTTTCTTTCTTTCTTTCTTTCTTTCTTTCTTTCTTTCTTTCTTTCTTTCTTTCTTTCTTTCTTTCTTTCTTTCTTTCTTTCTTTCTTTCTTTCTTTCTTTCTTTCTTTCTTTCTTTCTTTCTTTCTTTTCATTCTTTCTTTTCAAACCACCAGATCAGTAAATACAACAACACACACATTTAAAAGTACAATCTAATGTACCTCTGTGAGCTGAAACATTTCCATAAACTTTTCCATCAAGAACTCCCCATAGCTGTAGTATAAACACAGGTCCTTCAAGAGCAGATCAAGGTATTCCTTACGTGACCTGAAGGGAGAACAATAAATGAGTAGAGTGCACACATTATATCCATGAAACACAACAAAAAAGTATTGCATAATTGTTTTTATTTTGTACAAATATTACAAACCACTCGACCAATATATCATTATCTTTATAAATATTGCAAGATCAGAAATACACCTTAGAATGTTATCGACATCTATGCTCTAAATACATGTATAGTTTGTACTTTTTTCACGGATATAGTGTGAGCACTTTCAACGCCGATTTACACGGTACAACTTTTGCCTACAACTATTGCATACTGTACAACTAGCTTACAACATGTCTTAGGAGTCATAATTATAAGTGGTACACTGTACATGTACATGTATAGTTGACATGTACATAATAATAATAATAATAATTTAATATTTATATAGCGCACTCTCCAGAATGCCCAAATGCGCTTTACATATATACAATTCAAAAAATCTAAAACTAAGAATGAGAAAGAAAAAATATATATATAGATGTACATGTATAGTTGATTAGACGACACAACTCATGTTGTGAACATGGCGTGAGCAAGTTGTATGCGATGGTTATAGTAGGCAAAAGTTGTACCGTGTAAATCGTCCTTAAAATAACTCATGAGGAAAGAACAAAAGAAATCACTCTATGTAGAATTTAGAGGTTTCCACTGAAAGAGGTTGAACGGTCTAATATAACATAACTTTTGTTATAAATTGCTTTACGTATGTGTAATTCTTTGTAAAACCATTGTAATTTGAAAAAAAATAAAAAATAAAAAAATAAAAATAAATAAAATAAAAACATAACTTTTATACATGCATGTAGTCACAAACCTTCCGGGTTCTCTCACTTTGCTGAAGTTGTTCAAAGCCGCTATGTTTTCTCTGATTCGTTGGTTGATTAATGTTAAGTCTGGTGGCTCGTTTGCTGTGGAAAGCACAACATAACATAAAGTCTATATTACATACATGTGTAGTTATAGCAGGTGCATGTAAACACGATATCAAAATATTGGCGCAAAGCATCATGGGTTCGGGCACTGGGTCTATAAATTCATTTATAATTGTAATGAGTAGTCGTACCCTCTTTCTCTATCTCTTGTCCACTTGGTAACACAAAAGTCTCTGTTTCTGCAATGTTTGTTTTGAGCTCCTTCTCTGCAAGTTTCCTGTGGATTCAATTGATTTATTTAATACATGTACATGTATGCACAGTAATACACTGTACATGAACTGTAATGTTACTACATGTAAGTACAATTCACTATTATATAAAAAGAATATTACACTCTAAGTTATGAGGTAATTTGTTGCTTGGTACATGTACATGTAATAGTTCATAAAGTAGGTAGTATCCAGGAGGTCACAGGTTCAATTCCCGTCTGGACTCAGGTTTTTCCGAGTCTTTATTTATGCTTGACGAAACCCTACAAACTACACATACTTTTATTAATACAAATACATGTTGTATTGTACCGTATTAATATTACACTGTAACGCTAATTCTAGAGGCAGGTGAGTGTATACTTACTTATCTCTGGCCTTCTTCTTGTCAAGTTTTTTAGCCTTCTTTTCGATGGGAAGCATCTGAACAGTGAAAAAAGTGACATAACATATGCTGTATTTCCACTGTTTACATTACTACTACATTGTAAGTGATGACTGGAGACAAAAGTTACAACTACATGTAGTAAGTTTGCAGTAGACTTCCGTCAATCGTATAAACATCAAATTTGCCAAAAGTGGCTTCGATGGTTGTGTAATAACGTTTTCATGCAGATATCCCATAAACAAATTGCACATTTATGTTGCAATGATTTTCACATCCAAAATCGACTCCTTAGGTTCTTACCTCACTGTCGTCATCATCATCAGCAGCATCGTCACTGTCACTGCTGTCATCATCATCATCATTCATGTCATTGTCACTGCCAAAGTCATCTTCAGGCTTTAACAAAGAAAGTAACAATGTACAATGTAAGTGACCTCTGATCAAAATGTAAATTCTCCTTTATGTTCTTTAAAGTTAATGTAGCTTTTATAATCTTGCTTATACTTGCACATAATCACATGACAGTATTTGATCAACTTACAATCTCAGAATCATCAGATTCATCATCGTCATTCTTTTCAGCCAATTTCAGCCATTCAGCATTCTCATCGCTATATGCTCTTTTGAAGTAGAAATAATATTATAAAACACCTTTTTTGTGCAAAATGTGAAAACTAAGGACACGTCCACACTATCGCATTTTCGTTTGCAAATGCATCATTTTTATGTTGTTCTCTATCCTCAAGGGAATCGAAAACAATCAGCTCATTACCAGAAACAATAGGAAAACGCTGCAGTGCGTTTAAGTGTGGATGGGGTCTAAAAGATGTTTTAAAAACGCTCAACCTCAATTGGCTATAACACAAGACTTACTTGGATTTAGAATTCGAGTTGAAATCAACTTTTTCTTGTTCTTCGTCTGAAACAATTTAAGGAATGTACGTGTACATTAAAGTCGTTTTCGTGGGAAACCTATGGCACAGAATTACGCGCATGGTACAGAATTGAAGACATCTATTCAACCAATCACAGCACGCAAAATCATTGCTCAACCAATCAGAATGATTGAACACTGCACGGTCACCGCACAGCACATTCACCGCACAGCACAGTCACCGCATAGCAAGTACGTCAGCAAGTATTCTGCGTGCTCTATGAGAGCACAGTGCACGCGCGCAGATACTCAAACATTTTTGCAACGAACAAAATTGAAAACTTGCTTTACAATCATACATTGTACTTGTATTTTATAAAAGAAATAGAAAACTCGGGAGCTGTGCTCTATCGAGTTATAGAAGCACTTGGGGATTGGAAGAAGACTCGAGAAGTGCGAGAAGCACTCGGCTACGCCTCGTGTTTCTCCTAGCACTTCTCTCATCTTCTTCCAATTCCCACGGGCTTCTATAACTTGATAGAGCACACTGCCTCGTTTTCTATTTCTTCAGTACACTGTACATGTAGAAATGTACAATGTAGGTGTTCATCTATCATAAGGTATGTTTGTCTAGATCTGTACATTTGTCTTTCTGTAAGCCAGTCTGTTTGTGAGTCAGTGAGTCTGCCTGTCTGTATTGCCGATTAGCAATGCATTAATTAATGCAAACCTACCACTACTGTCCTCAAACAGCATGCGACTCGGTTCATCTTCACTCAATTCACTATTACTACTGTCAAAGTCTTCTGTTCCTGGCTTCTTCTTGGAGTTTCTATAACAACAATTCATTACAGTTTAATACTGTGTACATATTTGTGTACCAAACTGTTGATCATACAGTGTAATGTATGCATGTCATGTACATGTAATTTCAAAGTTTATTGCATATACAGTACATACATGTAGAGTCGTTTCCGTACGAGTGGAAAACTACGGTACCATGACACTCAAATGGCTTCCTTTCTGAACCAATCAAAAAGCGAGCAGATGCATCTCATCTTGGATCAAACTCTTTCAATATGGCAAGGTGCTGTGTGGTGACAGTGCAGTAACTTTCCCACTCATATGAAGATGACTCTATACATGTATGTGGTGTCATGACAGTGCTGGGTGATGTGGTTTTTCACAGTAATGTTATACTGTACGAAATTTGCTCTATAACGATCATACTGCACCTTTCTTTTTTGTTTACAATCTTGGCCTTTTTAACCTGTCAGATATGCAGAAACAAAATAATGTTAATAAGGGGCCGTCGACATATTCACCTTTCCCCGCTTAACGTCCACTGGACGTTTAGGGGGGAGGGGGAAAGGCGGGGGAAAAATTGGACGTTAGTGTGGGGAATTTTTGTAAAAAAAATTTTTTTTTTACTTCATGTTGAAATCAAAAAGGAAGCAAAGATAAAACAGACAAACTAGTGGTCCGTTCTAACAAACTTCGGTATTATATAAATAGATTCTGATATAAACTATCGAAAATCTTGGACGACCACCTCTGTTTGTGGTGGCTTGAGTACAAGAATGCTTGGATTACCTGTGGTATCCCAGCGTTCATTGGGAATTAGACAAAATGGCGGTGGACTCACCGAATATATTGTGCACAATTAATTAATAGCCAGAATTAGTCATAGAGCCAAGATATAGAGATACAAAATAATTGTTATTAAGGAGAATGAAGTGAACTACATGGAATGGGGGCAGTTTTGAGGATTTTCCAGCGGCATAAAGAACCTTGGACTGTTGTTTGCTACCGTTTGTTTTGAGTCATGTTGCCGAATGCAAAACCATTCCCACGCATTTTCAATACGAAAAACAGGAAATTCCAAGTGGACGTTAAGGAGGGGGGGGGGGGGGGGGGGGGGGGTCTGACCTAAACGTCCAGTGGACGTTAAGCGGGGAAAGGTGAATATGTCGACGGCCCCTAAGTAAATGCTTGTTTCATCGACCTTGTTAGTTGTATTCTATTATTAATACTAATATAATAATCATACTCTACAATATAATGTTGCAACTCACATGTACATTGTACATACTGTTGTATTGTTGAATCGAACATCATTTATAACTATTTGTTACATGTAAATCACCTTAAAAAATTCAGCAACCTTGTTATCTTCTGTAAAAAAGGAATGTCAACAAAAACAAAAATCAGCTGCAGCTCAGACACTAATATCCTGAGAGCTCTGTGAGAAATGTAAGCATTGAACTACATACTAGACAATACTACAATCACACAAAATCATAAACTTACTGCCTGTATCTTGAACAGCTTTATTTTTCCTGTTAAAATGTAGGGATAAAATACTATTATTGGTTGATAGTGTGTGTCAGCTGCATGCATGTATGCAGTAGGAGATACATGTACAGTACTGTATGTACATATGTAATGCGTCTTTCTCAGTATATCAACAACAATAGCCAATACATGTACATGTAGCATGTTTTACTAAGCATTCCAAAGAACAACTCAATACAACAATGGAACAGTGTAGAACAAGGACTACTATTATTGTAATTGGTTTCTTTGTTGATATACATTGTATCGAGAAGCTGCCACATTGCGCATTGGTGAGCTTTACTGAACAAGATGAATAAAATTATAACCTTTTCAGATTTTTACTTTTGTTGATTCCTTTCTTTTGATTTACAGCTGAAAAACAAAAACATATTGTATTATAGTACAATGTACATGTAGGGGTGTCACTGAGGGTATGAAACAACCAGTAGCATTACTATGCACAGTATCTTGTCTTATCCTGAAAATGATCTAACGTTGACTGATGATCACCTTCTATTTAATAAAAGACCAGCAAACGTCTCCGATCTCAGATTTCTAAATACATGTACTGTATGACAATCATGCAACCGTACCCTGTTTAGGACAGACTCAGGCCCTGTTTTAGCCTGCGAATACAGCCGCTTTTTTACGCTCGCCATAGGGGTTTCCCGAAAGAAGCGTCTGCGGAGTGAGGCCCAAATTCCTGTACTGTGACGTCATTTTGGACCCGATTCTGGTCAAAGAAGCTGATTGGTCAGCTTGCTGGTAATCGCATTATTTGCATAAATTAAACTCAACGACCTGAACAAAATATTACAATGTCGAGCCGTGGGCGATTGAATCGGATTTATCATGTGCACAGATGAATAAAATCATGTTTATACAATAATTTTGATTGCCGAATCAACAAACTCAGGCCGTTTGGAAGTAGTGTTCACAACATGAGCGGCTGTACATGTGTTGTATAAGTTTTACAACACGAGCTGTCATGACCTCAGAGGTCACAGTACAGGAATTTGGGCTTCACTCCGCAGACGCTTCTTTCGGGAGACCCCTGTGGCGAGCGTAAAAAAGCGGCTGTATTCGCAGGTTTAGAGCCCTGTTTAGGACAGACTCACATTTATTATATACAGTTGTACCATGTTCAGGGCAGAGAGGCCCCTCAAAACCATACAATGTACATGTACATGTACACTGTCCAGCGACACATTATAAATGAGCAATGCATTATTGAGTCAGTCCATATGTTGTGTGTACAAATGTACACATACAGCTTAGTTGTCACTAGTGTAAACCAGACTTTAGAAATATCGAGGAACTTCAACTGTTTGTATTGTAAATGTAAGTAAATTATAGAGTGATTCCAATAAACCTGGGCATTACTAACTACACCAATACACTATTAGACACTCACTCTTTTGTTTTCTTTTGTTTCTTTGCATCTAATAAAGACTGACAGCTAATTAGTAGTGTCCAGGTTTATTGGAATTACTCTATCATTATCAATCTGTCTTGATAAGCTTTAATATCTGGTCTGATCTGATCAGCTGTATAAGCTTATGTTCCTATAAGATGAGCTATTCTTAAGCTTATTTATATTTTATAAAGATGGACATCTCACTAAGATGGACAGTGAGTACTGTAGGCATGCCAACAGCAATGATCTCTTCGTGAATAACAAACTCTACATGAATTACAACGATCAAATCTACATTCTACAGCAACAATATAAACTTAAGTAAGTCTTAAGCTTAAACCATTTTAAGTTAATACAGTCATGAAAACTACAAAACAAAATACAAACTCACCCAACAAATCCTTCATTTTAGGCTCCGGCTGCTTCTTCGTCTTCCTTCCCGGGCCCTTTTTAGGCTTATCGGGATCGCTTTTATACTTTCCCATCTTTAAAATCCTTTAAATAACTCCAATAAAGCGAAATCTCGTTTAAAAACCTTTCAGCTGTTTTCTGCACGTGTAGAAGAACATGTGTATTTCCACTTGAGCCCGCTGTTATTGTAGCGGTGTTGCGTTTTACGTCATGCTCCTTGATTCCGCGCCAAATTCAAAATCCAAGATGGCGGCGTCCAGAGAGTAAAATTGTGTCGGATGATTTACAAGGGTTTTCTCGCTATTTTTCTCGCTGATTCTTTGATCTAACGGCGTTGATTGATAGTATAATCTATGTAGAGCTGTGGGGAGCAGAGGTTATGGAGCTGATCTTGTGCGATGCGTAGTTTGCATTGAATCCCGGGATTGAATAAGTTGAGGAAGAAGGAAGACAAGCCGTCGTCGTTGTCATTGTTGTGCGTATTGTATTATGATTCGTGGGTATTGTACGGTATGTCAAGACAATATTTCACATGTTACTGGACAAGAAGATCAAGAGGTGTCTACAGGACCTTGTATCCTTTAAATGATCACATCACTCAACAACAAACGGTCAGAAACATTCATGTTTAAATACAACAACATGTCAATGCAAAGATTGAATCGGCATCATATCTTGTCGACTACTGACAGTGTATGCTTTCACTGTTTTGGAGCGAGTACAGGTCCACTTGAATCTATTCTTGAATCTACACGTACAGCATTTGTATTTGTATAATTAATGTCACACATTCAGCACTGGAACAACTAAAACTATTCACTATTAGTATTACTAGGCACACTTTTAGCTGACATGTATTATACAGCTACATTGTATTTCAAAAAAGGTTGGTGAAGGTTTTGTTGCATGTTGCATACCAAGCCCGAAATGCACTATGGGTGATGTGAATGGAGTCAGCGAAAGGTCACAACAATATGGACTCTGGGAATTTTCCCAAACTTTATCTTCACAATATGAAGCCGGCATATTCTCTTTTGTAATGTGCATGCAGACATTGTTTACATATGATCCACAATACATTTCGGGCTTGGTATGCAAGATGCAACAAAACTGACACCAACCTTTTTTGAAATAGCTGTATACTGTACATTGATCATTCAGTCATGATATTGTTCCTTTACATAATTTGTATCAAAGGTGGTCATGTATTCCACTATGACTGGTAAGTACATGTACTCAATCATTCCACAATGAAATATTACAGCGCGACTCGATGTACCGTGGCCACCCAATTTACAGCTATGTTACGTCACGCGTAACCAGTAAATCGGAACATTCAAATGAAGTTTTGAAGTCTAGACTCGAGTCTCGAACATTCAGACAGAAAAATCAAATCTCCACGAATATATCTCTAAGAAAAAAGTATCAGATATCTGTTTACTCAGGCTGTTGTGATTGCAGAGTATGTAGGCTTAGCTGGCACAAATTTTCATCCAATTTAATTTTAATTTTATGAACGTTTTTGAGAAAATATTTAGCGGGGATTTGATTTTTCTGTCTGAATGTTCGAGACTCGATTCTAGACTTCAAAACTTAATTTGAATGTTCCGATTTACTGGTTACGCGTGACGTAACATAGCTGTAATATTTTACAAGCTAGCCAATCAGACAGCAAGAATTGTTGCAAAGAGTACGAAATGAAAACATATTTGTGGTCACGACTGAGTGAGTTCACGTGCAAATGTATCTGTCAAAACAAATTCTCGCTGTCTGATTTGCTAACTTGTAGCAAAAATTGTGTGGCCATGGTACGTCGCGTTGCGCTTGAAGTTCATTGGCTAATAATGTGGTCACAGAAGTATACATATACAAATACAATGTACATGTATGTTATTATGTGGCCACACTTTTCCATGACACACAGCAAATTATTATTACTATTATTATTACTATTATTGTTATTATTATTATTATTATTATTATTATTATTATCAAACCAATACATATGTTATGAATTTATGTTCATTTTTCCTTCATTGTACTTTCAATTTTAGTCTCAAAACTTGGTTAAGGCAAAAGATGAGCTGTCCGAAGTGTAGACACAAAGTCACCAAACCCATAATACTATATGTTGACGAAGATGAGACTGGTTTAAATGCTTCCACTGAGGGTGATCCGAATGCACTAAGGGTAAATACAATAATATTAGTGAGATGCTTTAAATAAGAAACAAATTGGCTGAAATACGTTGTAATCTGAAATTAAGAGAAGAAAAAATAATTATATAAAATAAAAATTGAACAAAAAGTAAAAAAAAATACAGTGTACAATAATTTATTATTCTGGTCTGTGGAATAACTGTGAAAAAGACCGTTGGCGTCCTCAACGTCATGAAGAGGACACGAAACAAGTGAAACGGCGGCGTGATCTTGACATCGCGACGTTGTCACGGTAGTCACGCAATGACCAAATGTGATATATTCATCATCTAATGTCGTGTTAGCTAAATCTCTCTAATGACTACAATATACTTACATGTACATTGTAACTGTCCAACACTCACAGTCCAACCTACATTGTACATTTACATGATGTACATGTACATGTAGTTTACCATACAGTACCATCATTATACAATCATGTACATGTAGATAGAGAAAAGAGTTGAACATTTACTATTTTGATTTAGGTTAAACTAGAGCATCTGAAAGGCTTAATAAAAAAAAAAAGGTAAGCTCTGATCCAAATATAAATTCTCCTTTACATGTACAATGTATGTTCCTTGAGTTCCTTAGGAGAATATCGATTTTGATAACAAGTCGATTACACTGTTCAATAGACCACAAAGTGATCACTGATCAAGCACTGAATTCTCCTCTACACTCTTTGGATTCCAAAGGAGAATTTGTATTTTGATAACAAGTCGATTACACTGTTCAATAGACCACAAAGTCATCACTGATCAAGCACTGAATTCTCCTCTACACTCTTTGGATTCCAAAGGAGAATTTGTATTTTGATAACAAGTCACTTACACTGTTTATGTACAATTAATTGTAGATGAAGAAAACACTAATTTAGTGTCGGAGAAGATTCAAGCTCAAGACCTTTTAGATGACGTGAAGAGTAGATGTTCATTTGCAGAAAAGAAGCTGTCATCTGAGAGATCAGTTAATGCAGCTTTAAAGGTAATGATGGTGTTAGCAGGGGATTAATTATACAGCCTACTTTGTGGAATCCCTGTGTGAAATAACACAGGAATCCCAAAAGAGAGGTACATGATTTTAAATAACAGCAATTATTGCAACACATTTTTTTCATATTAGAAACAAATGGCATTCTTAAAAAAACAAGAACTTGAAGTTGATGTAGCTAAAAGGGAAGCAATTACATGCAAACAGGAGTTGCAAAGGTTTACAAGGTACTGTACGTTGTATGCTGCCATTGTGTAAATATATAATATTGGATAATACATTATGTCTCATATTGGTTTCTGATCAAAACCTAAATTCTTCTTGAGATTCTTTGAATTCTAGAAGAGAATTTGGATTTTGATCACAAGTCACTTTCGCTGTTCTTGCACAGATGTCTTTAATTGTGATTATGATTGTACATGTACAATGTATATATATGTACATGTAGTGTTTGACAATGTTGATTATGGTTTCAGACTCAAGACACTTGTCGAAGGGAGCAAAGATGATGTGGAGACTATGCTTCATGACATCAGAAGTGATGGCAGTGCAACATCTGAGATGATCACACAGTTAATGATATTGAAAAAGTATGTTGTTTTCTCAGTAATGTTGTTATCATCATGATCATAACCATCATCATCATCAACACCATCATCATCATCACCATCATCACCATCATCATCATGTTATACTTCTTATTGGACTACCCTGATTAAAATAGAGGTGTCTGTATCTACATTGTACATGTACCATCATCATCACCATCATCACCATCACCGTACCATCACCATCATCATCATCACTACCAATTCATCATCATCATCATCATCATCAATCATCACCATTTCCATCAATACAGTGTGTGTGTGCCATGGTTATCATCTTTTTGCCATTATTTCCTATGATATCTTTATATGTTTAGGGAGCTTGAAAAGATCAAAGACAGCAGAAATAAGGCAAGACAAGCCAAGGAAACCTATGAAAGAGAAATAAGTAAACTAAAACATGAGGTACATACAGTGTACATGTACTAGACTTACAAAAAAGAAACACTTTGCTGTGACGTAAGGCATTGTTAAGTAATGTGCCAACCAGAGATCGATTGGCTGATGAAATAAAGCAACTTGTGAAGAGCTACATGTATAATTGTAATCATGGTTGGCAAATTAACATTACAAAGTTAATGTGATGTCAATGTTTACAAACAGTGAGCATCGCTACATGCAGATCTACATTATGATCTTATTTTATTGATATTTTTAGCTTTCGTCAAAAGAAGTCGACTACAACAAAGTTTCAGAGCAATTAAACTTAACTGAAAGTGACTTAATGAGAAGTGAAAAAGAAATCGCTGTGAGTACAAATCATAAGTGTATATGTAAATGTAATTAGATTATCTACAATTGAAATAAAAAGTTCTCATTGAAAAAATAATAATAATAAAATAAAAAAGTTCTCATTGAAAAAAAATAAAAAAGTGTATACAGTATGTTACATGTACCTACAGTACATGTACACTGTATTTTTGGTGAAGACTATGAATACCGTATTCACCGGCGTATAAGCCGCACTCGCAGATAAGCTGCACCCAGAGTTTGGCAACGCAAATTTTGAATAAAATTAATAGAAATCACACATTGAGTGGAATCTTGAGAAAGCTATATGCTTTGCGTTATCGGACGTAAACTCCCAGAGAATACTTGAAAGGCTTACCAATAATTTTAACTTTGTAATAGACTAATCATTAAGACACTTTTTCAATGGAACTCTTTACGACAAATCACGATCCAATGCAATCCTATGACTGATTAAAAACGTCTTTCCCACCAACTTTCGGCTTTATCAGTCTAAAATCTAACTGCCAATGCTTTTAGGAGTAACTAACAGCAAATGTACGTACTCTTTTATACTTTTATGTTAATTATATGTAAATTTCTGGTACCAATTCCCGATGTTCTCCAAGATAAGCCACACCCCCAACTTTGGATCGCGATTTTCGGAAAAAAGTGCGGCTTATACGCCGGTGAATACGGTACTGTGCACATATATTTTTTATTTTTTTCAGTGGCTTTAGAAGCAATAGCCTTACTACTTCTGGTTTAAAAAAAATACTATTTCTTGTACATCTTCAGAGCTTAAAAAAGAAAATATCTAAGCTAGAACTAGCGTTCAACTCGCCTAGTCCGCGGAGCAGCGCTATTATTAGGCTGATGAAGGAGAGGTAAAGTACATTTAACAATTTTATGATAAATTTTAATACAACTGTTCCATTAAAATCAGCGTCTTTGAGCTAATTTGAACTCCACGCCATTGTAGTTGCTTCGGTAGCTCAGTGGGTAGAGCACCTGTCATGAAATCGGGGTGTCTTGGGTTCAAATCCCGCTCGAGGTGTCTGATTTTTTCCGAACATTTGTTCTGTCTATACTCATCATAGTTTCTTTATCATAAAACGTTGTTGCTAAAATCACTCGAGACTGAAAGGAATTGTGGCTTTTTTTAATAATATCTTCATAATTAGAGTACAAACACAATAAACCATGCAACACAAATAGACTGGACTATTCAGTACTTAATATTGTTATTTCTATTGTTTTCTATTGTTTAATTAGTGCTATTTAGTGATAATTATTGCAAAATGTTGAACAGTTTTAGTGTTTGTACTCTACGAACACATATCAGCAGTCTTAAGGGCCGGACACACGGTGCAACATTTCGCGCAACACGTATTGTTGCAGCGTGTGCCCACCTCTGCAACATGTTGCGCGCAATGTTGCAGAAGTAGAATCGAGTCCTACTTCTGCAACATTGCGAGCAACAAATTACGTCGTATTAGCGCGCGCTAGTCAATTGCGCGCAACATGTTGCAGAGGTGGACACACGCTGCAACAATACGTGTTGCGTGCAATGTTGCACCGTGTGTCCGCACCTTTAGTAGAGTCGTAACATTTGTGACCGTCAGGAGCCTGTGACCATTCAATAACCAGACAGTTAGATGAAACAATGTTGCTAATAGTATATCCTTGCTACAGCCCGGCACCAATGGAACTCAAAGGTTCTCTGTTAACATGTCCTGAAGATGACTCAGAAAATGACATCTTCAAACAAGAGTCATCATCGTCATCACAACATCACAGGGCTAGCAATGACAATGACATGGAGTTTGCTGCCAAATGGTAAATATATAATGTTGTTGCTGTTGTTGTTGTTGTTGCTGCTGCTGCTGTTGTTGCGGGTGCTGGTGTAGTTGTTGCTGCTGCTGTTGTTGTTGTTGTTGCTGCTGCTGCTGCTGTTACTGTTGTTGCTATTGTTGCTGTTGGTGTTGCTGTTGTTGCTGCTGCTGCTGGTGTTGTTGGTGCTGTTGTTGCGGCTGTTGGTGCTGGTGCTGGTGTTGTTGTTACTGTTGTTGCTGTTGCTGTTGTTGTTGCTATTGTTGCTGCTGCTGTTGGTGTTGCTGTTGGTGCTGGTGTTGTTGTTACTGTTGTTGCTGTTGTTGTTACTGTTGTTACTGTTGCTGCTGTTGTTATTGTTGTTGTTGTTGCTGCTGCTGCTGTTGTTGTTACTATTGTTGTTGTTGTTGCTGCTGCTGCTGCTGTTGTTGTTGTTACTGTTGCTACTGCTGTTGTTGCTGCTGTTGTTGTTGCGGCTGTTGGTGCTGGTGTTGTTGCTATTGCTGTTGTTGTTGCTGCTGTAGTTTCTGTGTTTGGTGTTTTCTCGGAGTTTCTCCCTTCATTCCTTCCCATTATTTTCCCTTTCCATTCTCATCCCTTCCCATTCTCATCACTTTCCATTCTCCCTTTCCATTCTCATCCCTTTCCATTCTCATCCTATTTTCTAGGATGGGACTTCCACTCGTCAAAACTACAACACTCCACACTGGGCAACCCAAACCCTTCAAACCTCTTACTCGTCCTCCACTACATACCATCCGAGCGCGCAAGCGACCCGCAGACAACGAAGCAGAATCTGCAGTCATCAGAAAGGGCTACGACGGACTTGGAGGCCACGCAAAGTTCCTTAAGCCTTCAAAGCCAAGACAGGGTCCCATACGTAAAGTTGCGCGTCCTAATACCATATCAAAGTTTATCAAGACCACCAAGGACGGGAAGGAACCGCCTTTACCCGTGTTGAATTTAGATTTTGACTCCTGATATGTAAATAAATAACCAAGACAAGGTCCCATACGTAAAGTTGCGCGTCCTAACACCATATCAAAGTTTATCAAGACCACCAAGGACGGGAAGGAACCGCCTTTACCCGTGTTGAATTTAGATTTTGACTCCTGATATGTAAATAAATAACCAAGACAAGGTCCCATACGTAAAGTTGCGCGTCCGTCCTAACACCATATCAAAGTTTATCAAGACCACCAAGGACGGGAAGGAACCTCCTTTACCCGTGTTGAATTTAGATTTTGACTCCTGATATGTAAATAAATAACCAAGACAAGGTCCCATACGTAAAGTTGCGCGTCCTAACACCATATCAAAGTTTATCAAGACCACCAAGGACGGGAAGGAACCTCCTTTACCCGTGTTGAATTTAGATTTTGACTCCTGATATGTAAATAAATAACCAAGACAAGGTCCCATACGTAAAGTTGCGCGTCCTAACACCATATCAAAGTTTATCAAGACCACCAAGGACGGGAAGGAACCTCCTTTACCCGTGTTGAATTTAGATTTTGACTCCTGATATGTAAATAAATAACCAAGACAAGGTCCCATACGTAAAGTTGCGCGTCCTAACACCATATCAAAGTTTATCAAGACCACCAAGGACGGGAAGGAACCGCCTTTACCCGTGTTGAATTTAGATCCTGATATGTAAATAAGTAATATTCTGTTCGATTTGAACTTCAAATGGAATTTATTATATTACATCTTCGAATTATATAAATGAATAAAGCGTTGTATATGTTACAGTGTATTATTAAATGTACAGCAAATACTGTTATTAACCTGGCCATAATTAATAGAGGGGACTATTAACTATGACCTGTCGTCGTATAGAGTGATTCCAATAAACCTGGGCACTACTAATTAGCTGTCAGTGTTTATTAGATGCAAAGAAACAAAAGAAAACAAAAGAGTGAGTGTCTAATAGTGTGTAATGGTGTAGTTAGCAATGCCCAGGTTTATTGGAATCACTATGATATCTGAATATAGACTGAAGCGCATTGCTGGTTTGCAATCAATCGCTGGATATTTAAGGTACAAAGACGCAGCGGCCATGTTGGTGGTACAAACAAGAGAAGCAAAATCTGGGATCCAACATGGCCGCCATAACGTCATTATTGTGGGATTATTTATTCAATACCTCGTCTTGCAGTCTATGACTCTCTCTTCACATGCTCAATTACTTCTATCCTTTCTCCCTTCCTTATTTCCTTCTTCACGGACGTCCTTCCAAAATCCTTCTTCCATCCATCCATCCCGCTCCATTCCTTCCTTCCCTCCATTCCTCCTTCCCTCCATTCCTTCTTCCCTCCATTCCTTCTGCCCTCCATTCCTTCTGCCCTCCATTCCTTCTTCCCTCCATCCCTCTAACCATCCTTCCCTCCATTTCTTCCTTCCTTCTTCCCTCCATTCCTTCCATCTATCCTTCCCTCCATTCATTCTTCCCTCCATTCCTTCTTCCATCCTTCCATCCATTCCTTTCCTCTTCCCTTTACTCCTTCTTTCCTTAAGCTTCATTGACTCTGAGCTGAGACAGAATTCGTCCCTCTGTTCGCAGTTCGTAGTTCAGCACGCACAAACTCGTTGGTGTTCATATGAGGATGAACCAATATAATATATATCTTAGGCCCAAAGATACAAAAGAGGAGTCCATACGAGGCTAGCAACGATGTTGCACTAGATATCACCGCCACGTACCAACCCTTGAGAACTGAATCTATCGGGTAGAAGGCCAACCACGACAGCAAGAGGATATACAATGATAGAGCAATGTACCTCGTCTCATTGAAGTTTCCCGGGACATTCCTTGCTTTGAACGAGTGGAAGATACACGTTAAAGTCATTAAGATGAGATAAAACAGACTGCAAAGTTGGAGGGCAAAACCAGTGTTCCCGTGATACGGTTTACAAAAATATTCCACTTCTATTCTATGTGGACTTTCCGTCTTCTCTATTATGACGAATGGGTTGTCAAGGAAACCCCATAGCAACGCCAACGTCACAGGGCACGTGTTCAAAACTACCAATGTAATGACTTGGAGTTTGGAGTTCACGACAAACCGCTTGCAACACTGTGGGAGTCCAATGACTTCTAACTGGAATGCGCCAGCGATACGAATTGTCTTGATAAAAAGGATGGAAATGCAGAGACAGTGAATTGAATATCGAAAGAGCTTGTTGGAACTACAAATGACTTTAGTTGGGAATGTGACGTGAAGTATCGCGATGACAAAGCCTAATATAATGTTGATCAGAAGAAGAAAGCTGAGTTCGCGATTGGAGGCCTTGACCAGTGGCGTTGTGTGATGCTTGATGAAGAGTACCATTGAAATCACTGATAATAGTATTCCAAAACCTGGAGAACGAAAGTTACATTTTAATGAAAATAAATTAAATGGTGCCTTTTCTTAACCCCCGTTTACGCTGATGGCATATGGTGATTCCTATGCAGTTTTTTCGCGCCATTTGAGCGACGATTTCAATGGAGATTTAATTAACTACAGGCAGCCCAACCATTGCTTCTGATGCTATAGCTACTTTTAAAATTATAATAAATACATTTGTATTCGCGCGTCTTTTTTTGATGGGTTTCCTGTGGTAGAGCGCGCGCGCAATGCCTAGGCTCCCGGCCCCGTGCATAGAAACGTATAATGTTGGGCTCCCTGTGCGCGTCTCGTAAGACGCGCCCGCACAATTGCAGTATTGAAAATTATAGAAGTCACTTACCTGATATTATTGCAAAGATTACTCCTGTTGTAGATGCCAATGTCACGTTGATTATAACCTCTTCTAAACAGTCTGTTTTCTTACTATTGGCAACCGTCAACCCTGCACACTTCCTACACTCAGGTGCTGCATATACGTCGCTAACGGTTCCATCTTCGCATGGAAAGCACTCCCAACAACAGTTCTTCCTTGCTGTTTGCCAGGTCCCCGGTGAACACTTGTTCATGCACATCGAGGAAGGAGGTCTCTTCTCTGGAACTGTCCACTTAACTAAGGTCTTATTGACCTGCAGTCCATCTCTGGTGCTCCATGTCCCTATTTTAGTCTTTACAAATACGTTTAGAGAGTTGTTTTGCAAGTGGATAATATCATAGGAAGACGACAGAGGATTTCCATGCTTGTCAAATCCAACCTGCCCAGTGACCCCTTGGAAAGAGACATTCTTAATATATTCCAAAAGGTCTTCGGGGTTGATGTATGGGCTGGTTTTTGGACACTTGTGGGCTTTGCCACTGCAGTTGTACATAGCATTCAAAGCCTTTCCTATGGCTTTCACAGCGTCTATCAAATACGGGGTGTACGGCGTGTAAAGCTCGTGCAGACCTCTCAAGATATTGACATTTTTGTTGGTGCAAAATGGGAATCCTGCTGATTCAAAACCAGCCAAAGTGCAGTTGAATTCTATCTGGAAAAATTCGTTCCACCATTTGTGCTTTTTAGGGTTCTTAAGTAAAGCCCTAAAATGGTTCATCATGGGCGAATCGCTGTAATAACGATGCGCTATTCCAAGGAAAACTCCACTGATTTTATCAGCAAGTTCTCTGAAGACACTACTGGACAGAGCTGACACATCGTCGCTGAGTATCCAAATTCTGTCACGGAGTCCCATTTCCATCGCTTTCTTTAGAAACGCCACCGTTTGGCCACTATTTGCCCACAGGACGACAACTCGTACTAGTTTCTGCTTCAGGAGCTTATGTATGATGGATTCCATTTTGGTCTCGAATCCTAGACGTGGGAAGTACTCCACAGTCCCTGTGCAGAATGTTTTCTGCTTCGCAGCCTCTTTCTCAAGGTACATGACTCCATATCGTCCATATGAATGGTCGACTGCAACCACTCCTACGTAGCTCCAGTTGAACGCGGCGATGAGGTCGGCCATTGCTCTAGCCTGTAGTCCGTCAGGAGGAATCGTACGGAAGAAAGTGGGATATGAGCTGAGTTGCTCACTCGTGGAAAATGGGCTTATCAGCGGAATGTGTACAACTCCGAGGAGCTCCGCTATCAGGACAGTTGTCCCTGAATCGTGTGCACCAATTACAGCAGAGATCGAAGACTTTGATGACGTCTTCATACGGGTATTTCTCGATAATGTCGAGGTAGATGTATTTTGATTTCCACATGCACCCAAGTCAAAATCAATGATAAAATTCTGTTTCACAAATTCATGAGTCATTTTCATCCCTAAGGTAGGGCTTTCGCAATAATCCCGTATATCGTACCCTAGAGTAATCCCGGGTAGTATCTCCGAGTTGTTATTGATTTGGTCGACGCAGTAGACGAGGGTTTCTACGAACCCTAACCCGTATGGTCGAAGCTTGTCGCACACCTTTTCCTCAGTAGTCCCATGTACGGGAAAAAGTGCTCCAATGGTGATGTTGCCGGGTTTGTAATAACTACTCGAAGCCGAAGATTGTTCTTCGAATACAACAAGAACACAAACTAGTAATCCCTTGAGTAGCAACATTTTGCCTTGAGAGAAGAATCCTGCAACAGAGAAACAAAGTAATTGCGGTCACTGTTCCAATTGAAAAGTGTGGAAGGATTTCATAGACTTGGTATTGATTAAACTGGCCTTCATCGCGGTGTTTGGAAGATCGTTGAATGCGCGCGAGATTTGGAAAATTAATTTTTGTTGGAGGCCATCTTGGTTGATAGGAACAGTAGATATTGCATTAAGGCCGATTTAGATGGCACTAAACTTTTGCCTACAACTGTCGCATACAACTTGCTCGCGCATGCTCAATCCATACATACAACACAAATTGCTTCGTGTAAATCAGCCTACAACTTGCTCAAAACTGTTGTAAGCAAGTTGCATGGGACATCTGTACGCAAAAGTTGTGCCGTCTAAATCAGCCTTTAGTGAGTTTCCTTCCTACGAAGTATCCTTGGGGCAGATAGAGTGGGGGAGGGGCGGTACAAGGGGTAAAAAAGCCGGGGGAGCTACCGAGTAGTCCATTCATGGCCGGTCAGTTTCGAGGATACCTACTGACCAAAGACAGAAGACAAACAAAGTAATTACAGTGCCAATGGGCAGGGGTATGGGGAAGCTTTTGTAATAGTTTCACGTGCCGAGGGAGGGAGGTATGAGGAAGTTTTGTAATAGTTTCACGTGCCGAGGGAGGGAGGTATGGGGAAGCTTTTGTAATAGTTTCACGTGCCGAGGGAGGGAGGTATGGGGAAGCTTTTGTAATAGTTTCAAGTGCCGAGGGAGGGAGGTATGAGGAAGTTTTGTAATAGTTTCACGTGCCGAGGGAGGGAGGTATGGGGAAGCTTTTGTAATAGTTTCACGTGCCGAGGGAGGAAGGTATGGGGAAGCTTTTGTAATAGTTTCACGTGCCGAGGGAGGGAGGTATGGGGAAGCTTTTGTAATAGTTTCACGTGCCGAGGGAGGAAGGTATGGGGAAGCTTTTGTAATAGTTTCACGTGCCGAGGGAGGGAGGTATGGGGAAGCTTTTGTAATAGTTTCACGTGCCGAGGGAGGGAGGTATGGGGAAGCTTTTGTAATAGTTTCACGTGCCGAGGGAGGAAGGTATGGGGAAGCTTTTGTAATAGTTTCACGTGCCGAGGGAGGGAGGTATGGGGAAGCTTTTGTATAGTTTCACTACCTTAAGAATGCCACAACTGAATCGAAATACGAAAAGGTTTTAAGATTTTCCTCATTGAACAATTGTAAACCGTCTTTTTACCTTAGGGAACAGGCGCGGATCGAGGAAAAATGTGACGGTTTTCCGTCCGAACCTGCCGTTTTTGTACCTCTAACAATGCAAGTTGTTATGAATATGTTACACATTCAAGAGAGCTATATTACTGCTAGCGCTACTTTGAAAATGTTAAACCGGTCTGGATCCGCGCCTGGGGATATAGCATCTAGTCACAGAACAACAAATGAAGTGTTATTGCAATATACATTTTGCCTGTGGCATTTTGCCTTGCTGTGCACTATTAATAATGGAAGACAGCCCCAATATATATATGTCAGACAGGAAGTTGAGTTGAGGAGGTTTTGAGCATAAGTACGGCACTTATACATTTCGTACAGTGAGAAACTGATCTTGCTATTTTGAATGTGCATCAGCTTTGCACACCACATTTTATAGGTTATTTTAGTTCGTAGGTCGAACGAAAGTAAACCTTTGACGATATAACGACTCTTCAATACAATAGATTAAAATCACTGAGTAAAAAAAATTACTTTACAAAGTATTAAAACATAGAAAGAAAAACTTACAATTACATACCTAGTTCAAAACCTCTTGCACCTTCATTTCTTGCACAAAAATAGGATCCGTAGAAACCTCAGCACAAATCAAAGTCAAAGTTTTTTTCACGAATTCATTCTTATAAGTACCTGACCTTCATGGCGAACTCATATTCCGATTGGACAAAATTTCAAGTCACGTGTAAAATTTCTCAATTCTGATTGGTTCACGAATTTTATTCTATTCTATTTTGGCTGGTTGACTCAGAGTGAGTGAATCTCAAGATTTCCGGCTTTGTTGCTTCCATTTTTACACCAGATCTCTAGTTTCTATTTTTTTAATTTGAGCGACGGGATCACTCGAAAAGATTAATTGCAGATATAACTAATTTTATAGTAAAAAAAGTAACGATTTTCAACAATAAAATGTAATAATTACATAGTACTTTTACAGTTATCAGGATCGGAATTGGAATCTTTTCCGCCGATTGACAGGATTACAAAAGGCAATTTCAGTTCTGGGGTTTTGTGGTAAGGTTTCGTCTTTCGATGCAGAACTTCCTTTAATGAATCTCTTTCGGAATCAGTTATTGACTCATCGTCTTCATGAGGTTATGATCACAGTGTCTTGTGACCCTCGAACTGAAGGGAATTGGTGAAGTGCAAGTTCCGTTTAGGTTGGGAACAAGACGGAAATGTAATCAAGAATACCCGTTAACTGTAACGATAAGTCAGCCGGAACGAATGAACGAATGAATGGAAGAATGGATAGATGGATGAA
Organism: Actinostola sp. cb2023; assembly: GCA_033675265.1. Taxonomy (NCBI): domain Eukaryota; kingdom Metazoa; phylum Cnidaria; class Anthozoa; order Actiniaria; family Actinostolidae; genus Actinostola; species Actinostola sp. cb2023. Next base: position 726,798 of record JAUJYZ010000578.1, on the reverse strand, counting down.
TGGATGAATGGAAGAATGGATGTATGGGATGAATGAACGAACGAATGAATGAATAAACACTGAAATGGCCATGGATAGATAAATGAATGGATGGATGAATTGATGTCGGTATGGAATGAATGAATGAACGAACGAACGAACGAATGAATAGATGAATGGATAGATAGACGATTGGATGGATGGGTGAACGAACGCCGAACGAATTATGAATAAACGAATGAATGAATAGATATACACCAGGAGCCCATAAGTAGGAGCGTCCATGCTCTATATTGGGTCTGTGTCACAGCGTTTTCACAAGTGTGGTTATTTTTAGAACAGTTTTCCCGCGAAAGAAGGTCATTTGACCAATCAGAGAACGTTTCCGGTATGGCGGTTTCATTTCCGGTTTCACGTCAAAAATAAAATGGCGGAATTTCGAAAGACTCGAAGAGATGAATGTACAAATAAAAGTCAGGATTATCCAGTTTTCTTTGTGTCTGACTCACAATTTTATCATACCAACAACTTCCCGGGATTCCATAGTGGCCAGGCGGTTTCGTGGCAGAGTTTCGAGGATAGATAATGTGAACGCGTGTTTACCTCACGGAGAAATACAAACGTATTATGAAGCGTTGTGCCTCTGAAACGTTAGAAAGTCAAAGTCAAGTCAAGTAAGGTGCATTGAAAGCGATAGTCTATTTAGGCAGTTGGCTTGTAATTTGGTTTTTCGCTGCCGTCAATCAACATGAAAAATCAGAAAACTTAAAATAAAAGTCAGAAGACCCACCAAATATGATTTTGAGCTAGTACATTATGGATCATTTGGTCGAAGAATGTATCAGTTTAGTTTTCAATTCGTTTGAGTTTTGAATTTGATTAATTCAGTGACAAGTTCCAGCCGATTGAATGTCTGAGTTCGCATAATACTGAGTACCGGCGCAGTAAATGAAGGTCACTGAATTTAAAAACAAAGCAACTTTGAGTCAGTTTCGCTCAACTTTAGTCTTTATATTGACAGTGAAGCGTGTGTAAATAATAAGCTCAGTGAACCCATTAAATTAAACATCAAAACTTGAATGAAGGTGTTTTTATTAATATATTTCAAATCGGCAGACTCACAAAAAATATTCACAATCCATTTTTAAATATTAGGTAACAGAAAAGACACAACAAATACGCTTACTTTCACCAGTCTTATTTGTAATTTGATTCACTCGTCTTGTCGCTCATCATGCAGTTTCAGCGAATTTGTTTTTGAATAGCAGCTAATAGTAATAGCCTTGTCGTCAATCTTCAAACTCCACAACGATAATTACAAGATACCACTAAACCACATCCAAGAATAAATTGAATTCACTTTCTGACGAAATAGTTTAGACGAAACTGATATGTATTTGAAAGTCTTCGGCTAATTATTTGCATCCACACGCTACAACAGCTTCTCAGTCGGTCCCTTCGTGTTCGAGTTCTTCGAACCGGCACTTGCTTTGGATGCCTTTAGAAGCACAATCGTCACCACTATCATTTTCAAGTGATTCTGTTGTACCGAATGACTCAATACTGCTCTCACTATCACTAGACGATTCGTAGTTTATTTCACTTGAAGAACACTCTTTGTCGCTATCGGAGGCCATCTTTATTTTACCTGTCATCTCATCAAAATTCAAAAAATACGTCATACCAGAAACGTTCTCTGATTGGTCAAAATTCGCGGGAAAACTGTTCTAAAAATAACCACACTTGTGAAAACGCTGTGACACTATCCAATACCGTATGGACGCTCCTACTTATGGGCTCCTGTATACACCTAATTGCAAAAAGGTTGTCCACCTCGGAAAAGCACATTTACACATTTACACATTTGCACATTTACACATTTGCACTTTTACAAGTGCTGAAATACAACTATCCACCTGAAATCTTCTGTATAAGGCCGCAGCATTCTTATGGCAGTATACTTCTACTGAATCTATTGACTCTGGGTTCCACTTGCGCAAAACAAATATACACGTGATGTTGCGAATGTGCAAATGTGTAAATGTGCAAATGTGTAAATGTGCTTTTCCGGGACAACCTTTCTGCAATTAGGTGTATATATGATATGACAAATATCGAATCAATCATGACACGACAATGAAAGTCCAATATAAAGCTAACCGACCAAATATCAATATTTTGCGTTGTATAAAAGATTAACGAACCCAAAACCGATTACTTAATCTGTTATGAGGAAATCGGAGAAAGATCAATAAATAACAGACAAAAGATAAATAAATCAGACAGGGTAGTGTTGCACTATTGATATCACTCATAAAAGTTAAATAAATAATTCATCAAAAGCCATCAGGAAAGCGCCTCGCTGTCTGACTTCACGATGATATCAAATTGACTTTGAGATAACTCATAAATTGTTCATGAGAATTCATATCAACAACGCGACCCGTAAAAAAACCGCGTGACTCGTACGTATCATGTAACTTTCAAGCCAACGCCCTTTCGTTAAGTGAAAATACTGTATTTAAGGGAACACGGGCTTTCTTTATTAGAACAGAAAACACAAACGAATTGAAGTTTTATCTCAATACAGTACCACTAAGGTTATAAATGTTGAAGTCGTACCATTAGTGGTCCCACAGTACCACTAAATTCAGGATTCATTTAGTGTGGTCACGCGGCTCTGTTGCATCCGCCTGGAGTTCCTGGAATATGTAACTTTACATTAAATGCATCAGCTCATCAATACTAGTGTAGTTCACAATGTTATCAAGAAAATGGTCGTGTCAATGAATTGTGGGCGCAGTTTATCAACTATAATCAGTGAATATTTCTGATTTCATAGAGAAAATATCCTCAATTTAAAATATACTTAGACTTTTTCACATGCGATTTCAGTTTCAATAACACTGAATATATGCATTGAGTTGAAAATGAATGTCCAAAAATCTTTAGTTTCAACTGTGATCGGAGATCCGGCTTGCTTTGTCTTTGAGTTTACTTTTAACTCCGTTGAACGGGATATCAGTACTGACGATTTGAGCTAGTTAAATAATGCAGTTATCTAGAATAGAAAATGTGCTGACATGAAAATGTCATTAGCAGTGAAATTGTTAGCTTAAAAATATACTTATACTTTTAAAATTCCCCAGTTTTAGAGGGAAACTGAACTTTACTTTTACTTCAGGACTGAGCTGTAGATAGAGGTAAAGCTCACTCACTGTAAAGTAAAGTAAAGTAAAGTAAAGGACTTTATTTAACGTCGGTAACTCGTAATAGTAATCATATACTAATAAGGCCGACGGTGCGCACTTTACTCCCCTCCCTCCATCAGTGCTCCCGGCGTTTTACAGGTATTTTTTAAAAGCTGCACTGAGTTACACGGATTAGAGGGAAGTCGAAACAAGGACTGTCGCTACCGACATCTATACAACGATTTTTTCTAGTATCTTAATAGTAGGCTGAGTGCATGTAGTAGCACTATAGAAACTAAAATAAATTGTGTTTTGAAGAGTTTTCAGTTAAATTTATCTTCAATATTTCGATTTGAAACTTTTGGTGTCAAATTTCACCGCTCAGAAACTCTATCCTCGCGTCAAACTCTCTTACCTCTGCTAAACTGGCTCTTTGGGCTTGACTGTCTTTCAGAACTCAACGAGTTTCGCTTCAGGCCGTGTATTTGGTGTTATAAATAGAAAGCGAGATACTGTCACAGACCATTCATTCACCCTTTTGGCACCGTTTTTCCGGCGAACAAAGAACTAGAGATGATGTGTTTCAGTTTTCTTTCATATTTTGCTTTCTCTTCCCTTCGAGATTATCTTGGGGGTAAAATATGGCGCAGAAAGACACTTAGTCGATTAGATATCGCGAAAATATCTACCAGTCAATATATCTGTATGGGTGTTGGAACCATGAAGACTATTTCTGTATTCAATGCCCGAGAATGAGTGAATGCGACTGAGATATATCATAAATACATTTTGACACATTTCGTCAATTCAATAGATCAATTCTGACACTTGACTGAGATTTAACGAGTGAGATAAGATACATTTAGACCCGATATTTGCTTATGCGCATCTTTATAAAGGAATACCCTTAATTAAGATAGGAGAAGGGATTTGGTGATAAAAGCGATGACATCATGGTTACTTTTAACGCTCAGTAGTGGTGACACGGGCAGGCGTTCAACGCGAAACTGGGGACCGGAAGTAAAGATGTGAGTTTTCGAAACTGAAATAGGCTTGTTGTTAATTTTGTCTTTCTTCGCCTACTGAGAGTATAAATGATATAGGGGTTTGATAATTACAATAATGATAATCATTAATGATCATGATGATGAGTGATCACTATGATGATGATGATGATGATAATAATAATAATTCAATTCTTGAGAAAGCGCATTCCATATAAATCTCAATGCTCAGGTAATGATACTGAATCGCAGTTATTCGATTCTACCCACCTCAATTGTTTCTTTATTTCTTCCTTCCCTCCTTCTTTTTTGTATTTCTTCCTTCCTTCATTTCTACCTTTCTTTGTTTGTTTCTTTTTTTTTCTTTCTTTCTTACAATTGTTTTATCCTCTTTTCCATACATTTCCTTTCCTTTTCTTATTTTTCTTCTTTCTTGTTTCCTGCCTTCATCGTCAAACTATTGAGTCTAGCTTCACTCTCTCCAAACTGTAATAACAATTCAATCGCTTTCAGAGCTCACACTCAACATCTATTGTACGTGGTTCGGTCTAACTACCTGTAATCTTTCTTGAAGGCGACAAAAGCTTGCCATACTTAACGTGTGTATTTACAATTGGATAGTAATGGAAGGCTAATTAAGAGCGTAGCTCCGTCGGAGTGACTACTATTTACTTGTACAAACATACCGCATTAACGTATTTAGCGTATACATATCTCTAATTAATTCAAAGTAAAAATATTAGTACCTCTTGCAAGCAACCACCTCGCGTAAGCGTCTATTTGTTTATTTTATTTTTATCTTTATTTTATTTTTTTGTTTATTTTTTATTTATTTATTTATTTATTTATTTATTTATTTATTTATTTATTTATTTATTTATTTATTTGTTTATTTATGTTTTTGTTTTTTTTAATTTTAAACCCGCTTCTGCCACCATTGTTTTTGCCATTATTTGGAACACTATTCTTTTCTCCCTAATTAATTATCAGTAATTTATCAGAACGCAATTTAGTCGCAAGACTGCTAGTGGTCCCAACACCTAACTATCTGCAAAAAAAATTCCACCTTATTTATTAATATTGTAAAAAAATGGTGTAAATGGAATAAAAATCTGAAAAAAATCTGAATCTGAAATCTGGATCGATCGATGAGAGGTCGTAAGGTAATCGTAGTCGTATCGTGTGCGTGTATCAAATCGACTAGAACTCGTCAAGTGGTCGACTCGTAAACGTAACGACGAGAGTTCATAAGGTAATCGATACTTTATCGAGCTCCCATTGACTTCTTAAAAGTACGATGTTCGAGTAGATCGATTATAACCCGTAGAGTCGTCGTCCCTTCAACTTGCGCACATATACCAATCGATAAGATTGCGTAGGCAATCGATCCTTAGCTGTACGCGCGCTGGCTCGCTGGCTTCTCAGTAGCGAGTCCACGATTAGTCGTCGACCGTTAAACTCGTACTACGCAATCCTAATCGATTAGAGTTCGTAGGGCAATCGAACTATAATCGTACGCACGATGATAATAAATCGACCATTAAATATATGCACAACAATAATACCCAATCGATAAGAGTTCGTAAGGCGAGCGATCTCGTAGCGAATCGATTAGAATTTGCGCACAACCGAAGCCAATAGCGATCGATAATCGGCTCGTAATGAAATCGCTGCTAGACACACAATACATCCTAATTGATTTATGAAGGAATGGTCAACGCTCAGCGTGCGTCCATCGAGTTATGGATGCACGCGAGAGGCTGCTAAGCACGAGAGAAGCGTAAGAGTCGCACGAGGCGTAGCTTCTTTAAGTGCTTAGCAGCCGACCAAGTGCATCCATAACTCGATGGACGCACAGCTGAAGCGTTGACCATTCCTTTTATAACATAGTTACTGCAAATTCAAATAAAACAATTTTATTTTCCAATTGATTTCCGAGCGCGCGCTATGCCGATGACGTGAGCGTGCGTCCATTGAGTTATGGATGCACGCTCGCGCACGCTAATTAGCCAATCAGAGCGCGCGTTATATCAATGCTATGTTATAAAGATTATCATCGTCAAATTGAATTGCGCGACCTCAAGACCCGACGTCCAGCCAGTTCTGATCTCAAGTATTCATGCATCAATAATAACACACAAGCATGTATGCATATCTGTAACGTAGAGTCGTTTTCGTATGATCGAGTGGGAAAGTTAAAAGTTACCGCACCGCGCCGTATTGAAAGAGTTTGATTGGATGAGATGTATCTGCACGCTATTTCAGTGGTTCAGAAAGGAAGCCATTTGAGTGTAACGGTACCGTAGGTTTCCCACTCCTACGAAAACGACTCGTATCGTATCATCTATTGTATATTATATAAGTAGGTTTTAGTTTTAGCTAGTTTTGAAGGCCACAAGTTTATAGCTTTTACTTGCTATGACGTCCTACCCTCGTTAAATAAAGACTTTACCTACTACTGTACTTACTTACTTACTTACTTACTTACTTACTTACTAACTTACTAACTTACTTACTTACTTACTTACTTACTTAGAGTGCAATTTAGAAAAGTGTGAAATAGTACTAATTTTAAATAGTACTAAATAGTGCTATTTCTATTGTTTTCTATTGTTTCATTAGTGCTATTTAGTACTAATTAGTTATTTAGTTTTCAAGTTTTTCTAAATTGCACTCGACTGACTGACTGACTGACTGACTGACTGACTGACTGACTGACTGACTGACTGACTGACTGACTGACTGACTGACTGACTGACTGACTGACTGACTGACTGACTGACTGACTGACTGACTGACTGACTGACTGACTGACTGACTGACTGACTGACTGACTGACTGACTGACTGACTGACTGACTGACTGACTGACTGACTGACTGACTGACTGACTGACTGACTGACTGACTTACTCACTTACCGAGTTACTGACTGACTTAGATAGATAACGAGTTAGTTACTTAGTTATTTACTTAGTGACATATTTACTAATTACTTGCATACTAACTTAGAAGATAACAAATAAGAAAAATATATACTTAATGTTTTGACCGCGTTTTGGACATACTAGCCTTCGTTGTCTAGTCCGAAGGGTTAAAATCCGAAATGTCAACAAAGTCTGCAAAGCTATAAGTCACCCGTACCTCGCTTTGAATTCTGTATTCCAGATTTATAGTCATCCACTGTGGACGCGCGATTTAAGCTACTTTACTGCTACAAATCTACACTCAATCATTGTGTCTTTGTTTTAATTTATCAATTGTATACTGCCTAGCTAAACCGAATATGCATAGGTCATAATCGTATGGCGATCACAGCTACGACGCACCGAGACGGGACAAGTAAAAGTGAGAATTCAATTATTGTGTATATTCGAAAATGCACTCAATGAGATCAGTGTGGAATGGATGCCGGATGCATTCAAAATGCGGAAGTTATTCCATAACTATTGTTCAGTTGTTATACAAGGAACAGTAACCGACAGAATCGTATATAGAATGAACGCTAAACAACAAGATCTGATATAAGTTATTCGCCTGAATCAATTTATGTTGCAATAAAGTCCCGAACGATCGAAGCCCATACAACATTTTGCAGATCCATTTTGCAATGTGTAGTTCAGTGAAAATCGACTTTCTATCGGTTTCAGTTTAGCGTTATATGATAACAACGCAGCCTAATACTCAGTACTAGATCTATGTTTCCGTGTAGGCATAATGCATTTTAAGGGCACTAACCTTTCACAACATCACCGAAAGCTAGTACGTCAGTAAATTGAGTCGTTTTTCCCTTCAAAATGCCCTCAAGGCTTTGTAACGAAGCTTCACTATAATCAGTTGAAGTTCACTGCAAGCGCAGTGGTTTGTGTTTTCCGATGGGCAAAAAGATAGGTTCAATCAGAGATTACTGATGCCTCGTTTGGGGGCACAAGTCAAATTCCGCTGAAAAGTTGGATTGTAATCCTCAAGAACTCAGTGATCGCAGCAGTGTGGAGTATGAATTACCACCCTGGAGGGAAAGATTGTAATTCTGTATTCGCTGAAAACCGAATCGATCGGTCTCACTAGGACGCAAATCATGTTATAGATATTATAGCCAGGCCTAAGGCTCTTGTCGTACTATGTGGCATTTATTTTGAAAAAGAAAGAGAAAAAGAAGGATTGAAAGAAAGGAAGAAAGAAAGAAAGAAAGAAAGAGAGAAAGAAAGAAAGAGAAAAAGAAAGGAAGAAAGAAAGAAAGAAAGAAAGGGAATAAAGAACAAGCACAATGAATGAATGAATGAATGAGACTGGGAGCAGTGAGCTGGTGCTCAAAAGCGTCACAAAATGATTTTTTTTGAAAATACAAAATATGCAATTTCGTTTATGTAAAATTGTAGACAATAACGAAGAACATCAGAATCGATATTTTTCATTTATTATTATTAAAATAACATCCATTATTCTGGCCATCAATGGAATAATCCGCGTGTGGCCTGGTAACGAGTCTAAACACATCTTATTCTATTTGTGAAAAACTGCTATAAATTTTAGCATGATCATAAAATATTAGTGTTAAATACGAGAATTAAGGTAATTCCCTTGTTTTGCATTGCGCACGCTCAATTGCGCACGATTCTGAAGCTCGCGCGAGCTTGCGCACATTGGAGACCATTGGAAATCGTTAAATATTTCAAGTGTAACTGACGTTTTTTCAAAAGAAATCGAAAACGAGAATGGTGGCCACCATTTTTTTGAGTTCTTTAATAATCGGTGCTGCGTATTATATATCGAAATATGAAGGAACGTTTATTGGATAAATTTTCAAACATTTAGATGAGAATAGTTAAAGCGTACGATTTCTGGACGCACATACTTGCATGTTTCGTTAATATTTCAACAATCATAGTCATTCAATTACTTTGATTGATTTAGTAGAAGTAAACTTAGAATTATATGTAATCTATGTTGTAAGGAAGTTCTTTGGACCGAGAAAAAAGGTTTTTCATTACAACTTCCGGTTGCTACCACATTTGGCTATACACCTATAAATTGATATATTTGAAGAGCATCTAGCGCGAAAACGAGAATGGTGACCCCCTCTTTTTATTGCAGTTTTTAAATGCCCATTACATAATTAATGTCCATGCAAAGTTTCAGAACAAAGTTATTGGCAAAACTTATTTTAAGGAATTATAAAGAGCCGAAAAGGTTTTGCGTGACTACGTGTTGTATTATGCAAATCATTGGCCTTTGTGTCGACAAAAAATTCAGGAAACTTCCTAGGGTAACAGAAAAATAAAATTAACCAGTGTAAGATATTTTTTACCGCCATACTATTATATGCTGAATGGACAACTTGCTCCCAAAGATCTGTTGAAATCCTGATTGAAGTACTGGCATTAAAGCGCGAAATTTGAAAGACAAATGATGTTTTGATTGTATTTTTTTGTCTGTCGACAGATGCATTCAGTCAACTTTGATGTTATATAATTACTGAAGTATAAGTCCGATTTTAAACAGAGGAACGCCAAATTGTTAATAAATTAATGGACTTTATATTTTTCAGTATAGTTTCTGATTTTCTATCTGCATTTGATTTTTTTTTCGTCAAAACATATAGTTATGTAGAAAATCGGAACAAAAGGGGACACCTAATCTTTCATTGAAAACTTCCGCAATAATCTACAAACCAAAACGTCTTTAAGGAATTGACACTAAATATGTTTTGCTCTCATATCTCTACTTATTCTAGCAGCAGCACGTTTTTATTCGACTCTATTATAAAGACGAAATTCAGTGAGACAGCCGTGTACAGCTCTAAATATGTGACGGGGGACATGCTAATTTCACACAGTCCTTCCTAATTGCATATCCAGATTTCACTCTAAATACAGTTTTATAGTTATGTTTTTGCTTACTAAGCGATAATTTTATCATTTCTTGTCAAAATTGTGCTGAAATAATTGTCATTTCTCTACCCGATTACAGTAAGATCATCATGACAATTCAAACGTTCCACATAAGTTGACTTTGAGCACCAGCTCACTGCTCCCAGTCTGACTAATAAGAAATACATGATTAAATGATTGATTTGCTGAATGATTGAATGGATAAATGAATGGATGGATGGATGGATGGATGGATGGATGGACGAATGGATGGACGAATGAATGAATGAATGAATGAATGAATGAATGAACGAATGAACGAACGAACGAACGAACGAACGAACGAACGAATGAATGAATGAATGAATGAATGAATGAATGAATGAATGAATGAATGAATGAATGAATGAATGAATGAATGAATGAATGAATGAATGAATGAATGAACGAACGAACGAACGAACGAATGGATAAATGTATGAATTAATGAATTAACATAAGTAAAATCTAACGTTCATATAATGCTTCACCCGTCCAGTTTATCTTCAACGATTCTATATGTTCCTCCGTGTGTTTTTCTTTCTCGTCAGTATTAATAGTTTCCCTGATGCATGTCCAGATAAGACCACTTAGTGCAGTCAAACTATAAATAATGTCGTGTTTACACTTGGTGGTTTACTGAAGTAAGTGAGCTACCGAACCTTGGTCAGAGCAATTAGAAAACTATTTTAAGCTAAGTTATAAAGTAATGTGCCGCTTGGTAATCAGGTTCGTATAAAGTACGTAGTTTCATCAAGCGTAAATAAAGACAGAAAATAATAATTGTTCCTAGTTTTCTAATTTGTACCAAGTCTACCAAAAACTGATATACTATCTAGTGTGAGTTTTATATTCGTTTAAATGCACTTGTTATATGTGATAGGTTCTAAACCTTTAGTAAATCTACACGCACAACAAAATCATCATAAAATGGGAACATGTTTCGTCCTTACGGACCTTATCAACCTTCTATTCTTTCTCAGCTTTTATCTGGCTTTTGGCTCCGTTTCTTTATGTGAAATCATGAGTTTGTGGTCATTCGAATTCCCATGTGTATTAATTGTGCCTTATGTTCGTGTTATCAAATTTAAACTGATTAGTTATGGTCATTCTGTCATGCACGACTGTCGTCTACCGGCTTTCCACGCCTCTGGCTTCTTTCTTCTCTCCAGTTTGAACTTCCTTTACACTGCATTTACACATTTTTCTTAAAAGCTAATAGTCAGCTTCGCTTTTCGGTATTGTTCTTTAGCATTTTCCCTCTCAAATGTTTGCTTCTATTGTCATAAAGTTTTCCTCCCTTTGGGGCTAAACAACTCGCTAAACTAAGCTAAACACGCTACATATATAGTAGAATACCTTTTCTAGATTTTAACATATTCATAAAGAGCAAGTTTCAGCTTTTAATTTCGACGATTTTTCAAATAAGCACTCTAACGTTAATTCTTGCATATTTTTAAATATTTCGATGTTGTTCTAGCTCGGCTTTATTTCTCTTTATGATAGACTCATATTTTGAAGGCCACCAGTTTGCAGTTAGATATATATATTGTGTTATCCTCGGTAAATAAAGTTTCTATTGATTCTATCATAACGTGCAATAATTTTGATCAGTATCCTGTCCGGAGATGTTATTTATTTTGGAAACAAAGAAACATGAAAATAGCATGTTTTTATTCGCACCTTCTGACTGAGTTAATCTTTTTTAAGTTTTATTCTAATTGTTGTTAATGTTTTTTGAAAGAGTTTATTATGTTTTTCCTTAAAATAAAAGAGAATTTAATTTATATTTCTACATCGCTCTAATTAATTGTCTTTCTATTCAAGTCTATTTTCTCCATTCTTCCTTTATTTACTCGTTTATTTATTTTTCACGGACAAAAATAAATAATTCAACAGTAGAAAAAAAATCAAACATATATGCATTTAAACTTAACTTTTAAAAGCGCGCTAGTAAATTAAATATCATATATATATTACTGACAAGATCGTTACACTGAAGAAGATCCGAGGAAAGGCTGAAACGTCTGAAGTTTGTAAAAGACTAATATAATTAAAATGTAGCTACAAAAATGAACGCTGGCTGCAATTTCAGTATTTTTTATATACGCCTCGTGCTTCTCCGGCTAACACTCTCTCGTCTTCTCAGTTCCAATTCCCGCGTGCTTCTATATTAAAATCGATAGATCTCAGCTGTCGTGATTTCTAGTTCTTCTAGTTCTTTTTCTATTTACCTGTATTGAATCCAAACCGCTAGCAAACGTACCACAGCTTCCGTTTTCTTCAAGCGACAAGCGATGACTATCCGCTAGCTTGCAGGCTGATCAAGCTGACTGACCGAACAGGCAAATAATTCAATCTGTCCAAAGGTCATAAAGCCACAAGTCCCCTTTGCATAAATTACTATAACGGAATCGCTATTTGCTTAATCCTCTGCACATCCTCGTAGCATAATAGCAGTGTAGCTTAGAATCATCCAACCTGTCAGCTTATGTAAACATCTTATAGCAAATCGAGCAAGATAAACTGACAATGATAGAAATCACCATTTAATTGAACTACAATTTCATTTTAAATTCTGTCAACAGGAAGTCACATCAACACTAATGGACTGTCAATACTGCAAACTGATTATTGGTTAGTTCCTGTCAATACTGTCATCTGATTGGTTAGTTCATGTAAATACTGTCATCTGATTGGTTAGTTCATGTAAATACTATCATCTGATTCGTCAGTGCTGCTGGTTGATCATTGGTCAGTTTTGAGGAAGACGTTTCCAAAGCTCTGTTCTGATTGGCTAAGACTGAAAAATGGGTGAAGTGAAAATCAAAAGCAAATATTTTAGCTTAATTTGACCCGCTTAAAAAGAAAATATACACTGGGAATAATTGCAGGTCATGATACTATATAATCTTTTTGCTTCTCGTAGACACTAGGAAGCAGTCGACTCGAGTTCAGCAAAGTCTATGTAAGTACAGTGGAACCCCGTTATAACGGACACCGAAGGGACCAGATAAAGTGTCCGTTATAACGGGGTGTCCGTTATAACGGGGTTTCTTACAGATTACGTCACTCTCAGAAAATGTATCACCTTTCCGCCGGGACTTATAAAACTGTCCGTTATACCGAGGTGTCCGTTATACCGGGGTGTCCGTTAGGCGGGGTTCCACTGTATCATATATTCACTTTTATGCGCTTTAAAATGGTTTGTAATCTTTTTCTTTGTCTGGAGCTAAAAGCCAGAGCTGATATTAAAATGTTTCTCTTTGTAAACCTTGTGACGTCACTTTTTATTACTATGATTGTATCAGTTGTAGTAACACCTCTTGTTCTTATGCTTACGTCGGGTGGTCGCGATAAAAGGCTGAAACTGAAACGGCGGAAAGCGGAAACGGAAACGGCTGAAAGAGCAGAAAGTGCGGAAAGTGCGGAAAGTGGTAAAAAGCTGAAACGGCGGAAAGTGGAAAAAAGCTGAAACGGCGGAAACGGCGGAAAAGTGGTAAAAAGCTGAAACGGCGGAAACGGCGGAAAAGTGGTAAAAAGCTGAAATGGCGGAAAAGTGGTAAAAAGCTGAAACCTTTCCATAATCACATGCAGACCTCTTCATTTAATTTCCTTAACGTTTGTATATGTTTGTAAATTAATAAATTAAACTGCTCGAACGTGTGATGTCCTACTACTTTGGCTATCTTTTCATGGTCGATAGTAGGGACTGCCTTCTCTAGTAAGTCATGTTATTTCCATGCAATTGAGTCACCGAGCTGCAATTGGGGAACGTCATTTAAATACGACGAGTGGATACAGTTTATATTCATGCTAAGCTATCTTAGTCTACACGCTTGATATCATGGAATAACACTGGATGCATGTTAGCACGTACTTACCTCGGCTCGAGAATGGTGAATACTCATTATCACTGCTTGAACTACAGGTACTTTGCTCGTCGTCTATCCAAATTACCTCTGGGGGTAAAGGGCTCTTTTTTGATCCATCGTGGATCGTAGCACTTACAAAAGACAACTGACACGAGCTGGCACGAGTGTCATTGTAATTTGAGAATTTTCCTGGAATTTTCGGAACTATACGGTAGTATTCGCGACTATTCGGCCCTGTTCGTTTATATTCGTTATTAATCGTTATTTTCTGCTCAAAGTCTGCAAAATCAAATGTTTAATTCATATACATGCAAAATTTTAAGGAAATTAAATTCAGCATCTGTGACACCACTGGAAAGTTAATTATGGAAAGGTTTCAGCTTTTTACCACTTTTCCGCCGTTTCAGCTTTTTACCACTTTTCCGCCGTTTCCGCCGTTTCAGCTTTTTTCCACTTTCCGCCGTTTCAGCTTTTTTCCACTTTCCGCACTTTCCGCACTTTCCGCTCTTTCAGCCGTTTCCTTTTCCGCTTTCCGCCGCTTCAGTTTCAGCCTTCTATCGCGACCCTTACGTCGGGCCCATTATCACGGAGAAATAACACTTTGTGCCTATGGGTACGATTAATTACAGTGAAATATGACAAGCCCTCAGGTGTAGTATTCCGCTCCAGGTCGAGACAAAACCTGATCGACTTCCCGTTACACAACGAGCCTGTTATAAAATATACACCTATTTCAAAAATCGCTGTCGCAGCTGAAGCAACAGTCAACACTCCAAGACTGCAAAGGATTTCGGTAATTTTCCTCGTGATTAATTTATTCAGTTGTGGTCATTGTAAATAGTTATCATGAATGTAGTTTTCCAGCTCATTAGTGTTTGGAAGCGTGTTTTTTTTATGCCTGCTCTTGTTCAACGGGTTTAGTACCCGCAACAGCACGTTTGTAGTACTAGTACTTTCCGAAATATTCGGTTTGACACTTGAGCTACCACTTCAGCTTGCCATAACATGTCACAAACGCATGCAACCAAAATATTCTCTGAATGAATAAATTACGAGAAAATTACCGAAATCCTTTGCAGTCTTGGAGTGTTGACTGTTGCTTCGGCTGCGACAACGAATTTTGAAATAAGTGTAAAACTGTTCATCCACACTGTCATCGGATGTTGATTTCATGGACAGATGAGAGTGGATGTCTGAGTAAAACTAAATGAATGAATAAACGAACGATGGAATGATTGGATGAACGAATGACTGAACGAATGAACGAATGAAAGAATGAACTAATGGATGGATAGGATGGACAGATAAACGAATAGCATATTGACAACATCGCAGCAATAGATTCCACAACAACATCATCAACAACAACAAAAACAACAACAACAACAACAACAACAACAATGACAACAACAACAACAACAACAACAACAACAACTGCAACGACGACGACGACGACGACAACAACAACAACGACGACGACAACAACAATAACAACGACAACAACAACAACAACAACAATAACAACAAAAACAACGACAACAACAACAACAACAACAACAACAACAACAACAGCAGCACGATTAACAACAATAGCACCAGAGTCAGTCCGACTTCTCGTAACATCGATACAATTACGTCATTTGATACTGATCTACACTGTTCTATAAATATCGTAACTGCGGCAAGTCAGCATGATCGTCATTAGCTAGAAAAGTCAATTTTCCTCAACTAAGACACAAATAGATTAGGACGTTCTTTCCAGACGCGTTCCTGGAGAGTTTTCCAACTTATCGCGGTTCAATTTTACTCTAATTTCAACCCCCGGGAGACTGGCTACAGATATGCGTATTTAATACAGTGTACACATCGTTATCAAATCCTGGCTTCCTCAGGCTCACTGCATGATCGTGATAATATTATTATATGATGTCTGAGTAAATTAAAAAATATATATTAAAAATCATTCATATCAATTGATTTATCCTGGTTTAAGATTAGTGTTTCACAACTGACTCGAGCTCTGACTTCAAATCGTCCATTCAGTGCTTGAGTGTCAGGAAATAGCAAATTGTTACTCCATTAGGACACGGGGTAAATGACACAAAATCAATCAAATATAACATTTGAAGAAATGTCTTCTTCAAACTAAAAGAGGTGCAGATTAATTTCACGATGGTTTCCGACTGATTCAAAATTAATCTTCATAATTTGACATCTTGTTAGTCCAGTATTTACAAGCGTTATTAATGAAATGGGATGCTATAAAAGGTAGTGGCAGGTGATTGGAATTATAGATGAACACCGGGAAAGTACCTGCGAGCGATGGAGTTATATTCCCCAAAGTATTATCGTTTTATACCGACTAACTGCTAAAGATATTTAGGAAGACAGTGAAATATAGTTATTAATATCTTTATATAGTTATTAATGTCTTTTATATAGTGTAGTTTTCCAACCGAATATGTAAAGCCTAAAGTTTTTAGATCTTTGAACTATCTATCCATCCATCCATCCATCCATCCATCCATCCATCCATCCATCCATCCATCCATCCATCCATCCATCCATCCATCCATCCATCCATCCATCCATCCATCCATCCATCCATCCATCCATCCATCCATCCATCCATCCATCCATCCATCCATCCATCCATCCATCCATCCATCCATCCATCCATCCATCCATCCCTCCATCCATCCATCTAATTATGCCGCTCGCAATTACAGCCATTTCTAAATAGGTTGTCAATCACAGACACTCTAGCACGAAAGGAAGGAAGAAAGTGGGAGAAACCATTGGAAATGTAGATACGATAGTACTCATAGTTGGCTTATTAGTTAATATGACGTCAAGCAGATTCACCGGTTGTAATTAACGTTGTTCGTAAAAGCACCAAAACTTAAGTGACGTGACCGAAAGGAATTATGGGATTGTTTTTGAAAAGAGCACGCTTAGTAACGTCTGTCGTAATGATGGTGGTGGTTGACTCTCCTAACACTGCTGTTGTGTGTTTGCGCGCAATAAAGTTAGTGCCATTATGTCCTATTTGAATTATTTTTTTAACACCATTACCCATACTGCCTTTCGGTATTGTTGCGTTAAGTACCGTCAACATTTTGAAAACAGTTGTATTCAATCAACTTTCTTTAATCCGCGGACACCATGTGGTCGTCTCTTAATATCTATCATATCCTGCTCAGCAAGACGTCCACCTCGGTGTGAGAGCGATTTTATATTAAAACATTACAGCGGGGACCAGACAAGGGTGTTTGTCTTTGAGTCAATTGGTTTCACAGTTAAGCTGACAACGTCGGCCGAGTCAACTCTAATTTGCCTTCTTGCCAACGACGCCTTTCATGCAGTCAATGGATGTCTTTATGGGCTTCAAAATTAATTACAGATATGAGCCTGGTTACAGGAACGAAGGAATCGAAGCAGGCAATAATGATGTCTTTAAACCTAAGCTTTGTTACAGGGTAGCAAAGGGAGTTACGAGTGACGCGTGATTTGACCAAAAAATGGAGCGTGAATCGTGAAAATCATAAAACTTTGAGCGTGATGCGTGAATTTATGTTACAACGTGATGCGTGATCGTCCCTTTTGACCGACTGTGATTCGTGATTTACCGCTGTTATGCTCTGTGGAACGTAATTGACTGGACAAAACTACGATTTCCTTGTTATCCGTGACGCGTGAAGTTACAACAAAATGGCCCGCGTGACTCATGATTATGACCCCCCCCCCCCCCCCCCTCCTCCCCCCCCCCCCCCCCTTTGCTACCCTGTTGCTACGTACGATCCTAACTTGTAACTGGAAGCCAACTGAATCAACTGTGCATTCAATTTGCAGGGAATTTGCTAACGACAAAAATATTCTTTCTTCATAGTATTTTCATATTGAGAATTAAATAATTAATTAATTAATTAATTAATTATTTTCCAATTTGTGAGCCTGGCGCTGAGCGAACCACTTACTAACTCAGTCTGCATGAAGAGTGATTGCAATAAACCCGTGAAATAAAAATCAGATGTTAGTGTGTAATAGTCAAATAGTCACAAAAGAAAACATTGGAAATAATAATAATAATGTATTATTTAAAAACGCATTTCAAAAAACTCAATGCTTTCTACAACTGGATAAAACAAAAAATATATAAAGTATAAAGTATAATTAAATACTGATAAATAATGTCTACTAGTGTCTATTAGGGAACAACAACAACAACAACAATATAGCAGCAACAGCAACAGGAACAGCAACAGGAACAGCAATAACAACAACAACAGTAACAGCTATTTACACTAAGAGCAGCAGCAACAGCAACGACAACAGCAACGACAACAGTAACAGTAACAGCAGCAGCAACAGCAGCAGCAACAGCAACAGCAACAGCAACAGCAACAGCAACAGCAACAGCAACAGCAACAGCAACAGCAACAGCAACAGCAACAGCAACAGCAACAGCAACAGCAACAACAACAATTAATTAAAGTGCTACTATGACGAAATTCGTACCATTGCTAAAGAAATGTTTTATTCGTAAAATAGTCTTTTAAGCTCCAAGACAGCAGTTTTAGTTGTTTATATGTCGATATAAGAATAAAGGAGTGAAATATTGGACTGTCAAAACAGGCAAAATACGTCCGCCATTACTAAATAGACTGTGACGTCAGTTTCTCAAATGAATGTGAACGCGTCGCTGCACGGCTCGCTGCACTGTATTTTTAGTTTAATTATGATTAAAACATTTGAACAAGAAACAGTGTCTTGAATCGCCAAAAAATCGCAGTGTTGATGCGTGTAAATTGGCAATACGACGAATTTGCGACGAACGATGTTGAGAAACTGGCGTCAGTTTGAATAATGGCGGGCTCGAAATTTGTACAAAATGTGTACATTTTGTGGAAGTTATTTTTATCGTAACGATAAGTTAATAAACATACTACCAGGATACTAAAAATGCAAAAACATCAACTTCGCAAAATTTCATCATATAGTAGCACTTCAACAGGCAAAAAAGATATAAGCTGATATCAAAGCGGGAAATTGAATGAAAGAGTTCAGTTCAAAGAGCCAAAACGGCGGAAATTTGACTAGCTCTCATCTTTGTCACTCTCTAAATTACAAATGGTTCCTGAATTAAAATATGTTTCATTTAAACTGTTTACTGAGCTGAAATCCACCTGGCGTCAAACTGGTAAATTATACTGGTCCCGGCTATATTGCAACTTGGCCAAAATCGCTCGTAAATTATGAAATTAAAGTGATCGCCGGAGCAATTTTTTTTTTTCAATTTGGCGACATTTCAATTCTGGTCAAGAAAAACATTTTACAGCTGCGAATTTATCACTATATTACTAGTCCGGCCGTCATATCTTTGAACGAGTTGAATAAATTAAAACACCATTTTTTTTCACATATGAGTTTGTAAGTAACTTTCCAATTTTTAGTGATTTTATGTTCATGTTTTACGATTTAAGCCTAAGCTATAAGAATGACTAAGAAGTAAGAAGAAAAGAGATTTAGCATTAGCTTGGCTGCTCAAGTGCATTAAGGCCTGGGTTTCAAAATGGCTGCCGTTTATTTGATGAGGGGGTAGTCTTTCTCCTTTTCTTTGTAATCTTTTACCTTCAAACTTTGACAAATAATATATAGTCACGACCTTAACAAAAATTACGTAACAGTTTCCATGGAAACTTGGTATGTGACCTTTGAACTCTAATTGAAATATCATTTTATAAAAGCCTTCTGCATTATAGTAAAGTGTTTTCATATGTCTGATATTTTTATGGATATGAATAGGGGGTAAGTCATTACTTATAACCCCAACGAGGGCGGTGAAGAAAAATAATTTTAAACAATCTTAAATTGAGAGTATCATATTTCATTTCAGCCTAAATCAGCCTTACCGATAATATTTGCAATTGCCCTCGTTGGATATATATACTATGGACTAACTCTGATTCACTTGTATAACAATTTCCTGCACATTAAAACGCTTTAATATAATGCAGGAGGCTTTTATATCAATTATTTAAATTAGAGTTCAAAGGTCACATTCCATATTTCCATGGAAACTATCATGTGTAATTGTCAACATCGTGGCTATATTGTAATTGCCAAAGTGTTAAGAGAAAATATTACAAAGAGAAAGAATTAGACTTGAATTGCGGCGGCCATTTTGAAAAGTTTGAGACCCAGGCCTTAATGTACTTGAGTGCTGCGCCGGCGCGCAAGCTAACTCGAAATGCATATAATATTCATTTAATACAAGCAGTGAAGGACTTCAACGGAACGGAAATTTAATTTCAGAAGATCTAGAGAACTGTTTTATTATTTAAAGTTATTTTAGAATTTTAGTGAGTACGAGAACAGCTAAAAGTGGTAATTTAGTCTCGTATCAGTAATTTAAAACAAAACTCAGGTGGAAAACTTACTCATTAAAAGCAAACGCCGAGCTTTATCGCAGAAATCTAGTAAACTGTTCTATTATTCAAAGTTATTTTATAAGCGTTGCGAAATTTGAAAAGCTAAAAAGTGTAACTTCGGTTCTCTAATTCCCCCTCACTAATACCTGTGACGGGGAATTACTCATCCACAAAGCAAAATCAAACTTCATGTTACGTACGCAGCTGACATGAAAAGACACCGTACATCTACAGTACTTACTAGATTCAGATGGAACTGGACCACGTCTCAGGGTTCATTCGGCCTTTTCTGGTCCTGTCAGTCGCGCGTAAGTGAAACTTTGCTGCCCCGTTCGTCGCTCTGTTCCACCAGCACTGCAGACTGACTGTGTCAATCGACACAACTTGGAACTCTATTCCATCGATATATCACCTTGCATTACGTAGACAATGCAAAAGTGTGCACACTACGTTAACAAAGACAGGTTTTTATTAGAACCGCTTGTTTGTTTAGATTGGAAGTAGTTTTATTAATGACGAATACTTGATTTTGACAATCTTAGATTCAAAAATGCCTTGAGATAACTTGGGTGGTATTTGAGAACCGAGTTTGGCCTTTCAACTGAAGAACGTGGAAAAAGACAGAAAAAAGTCGAGGCTTTGAGTGGCACACGAGAAGCCAAACACATCCAATTAACTTTCCGATGTCTTGGTTAAAATATGACTTGACGCGGGACTCATTACCACACTCATATGTACATCGACAGTATCTATCTATATATGTTAATGTTGGCAGCCCGGTTGGCAGTTTCTTGGTAAGCATACTGTAGATAAACGGACAGAACTGATATCACAGAAAATTTATTTACCTCTTTTAGGTTAAAAGCATTACGCAGTGAAATAGACTTTGGATTTCAGAACTTTAAAGCTCAGTTGTTTGGACTCTTGAGCTGTCCTCTTGATGTAACGAGAGTATCGATTTACAAGTCACTTAATCCCACTTTCTAGAAGGAACTGTCTTGTGAAGTCATCTGTGTGAAAGTGGCCAATGATAAGTGCTAGTTTAATAAATGACAAACAGAACCCAAGGTCTTTTATGGCGTTATTTGAACATGAATTCGAATTTCAATCATAGAATATGAAAAACTTCATCCCATGATCAAAGAGAAGAACATATTGCAATATCATCCGTAAATACGGATATATTTTCATTTGGAATATCAACAGAAGACTTTTTCCTCGCTTTTATTCCCCGTCTATACGACAAAGGGCGTCTACTTAACAATAATTAGACTACTCGTTCTCGTTTTCTATGAGGCAATAGTCAACTCGCCTCGTCAGTGACTATTGCCTCATAGAAACCTCGAACTCGTAGTCTATAATTGTTTTATTACATAAGCCATCCAGTAGGTCAGTAGTAAATGACAGAAACAAACAACAGACAATAATTCGTCGAGAAACTCCTCCGAAACATTAGCAAAACGCGACGACGAAGCCGCCATTTTGTTTGTTTACCTCTACTCGGGGTCTATGAGCTGATAGACCACTAGTAGCGAACCAATCAGATTGCGGGATTTGCGATAGACCACTGGATGGTTTATGCTAAAAATAGATAGTTTATAAAACAACACAAGTGTTAGTATATTGAGACATTGGAAGACTAACGCTCTGAAGTGGCTGAATTGAAAACATTTAAAAAGCGCGCGTAACCGGCTGCATGCCATCTTCGTGCGCAAACTCTGAGAATCCCGTAGAAAGATATTTCGTAAAAGGTTGTCTCCGGATACTGAATAATGACTATTGCAGCTCAAATCGTTGTTACAAGAACCCGGACATATTACGTAATTACCTGTAATAAGAAGCTAAATAGGCGGCAAAATGTCGGCAAATGCGAGCGTGTTTGCTAACGGTTTTAAATTTTAACTCCAGCTATGCTTTACTTTATGCTCTATGTCTATTAAATTCTAAAGAGTTTGTTTTCTTGGAAGCGAAAACCAAGCTTGGCCAACATATTCTAAGTAACTTGTATGTAAATTATGGGACTGTTTAGGGGACACTTTATGGCTGCCATTTTAAATGGTTGAAGTAAATGAGTTTGGCACACAACAAAGTTTCTCAGTAAATAGACATGTAGTTTTACAGTAAATAGACATGTAGTTTTACAGTAAATAGACATGTAGTTTTACAGTAAATAGACATGTAGTTTTACAGTAAATAGACATGTAGTTTTATAGTAAATAGACATGTAGTTTTACAGTAAATAAACATGTAGTTTTACAGTAAATAGACATGTAGTTTTACAGTAAATAGACACGTAGTTTTACAGTAAATAGACATGTAGTTTTACAGTAAATAGACACGTAGTTTTACAGTAAATAGACATGTAGTTTTACAGTAAATAGACACGTAGTTTTACAGTAAATAGACATGTAGTTTTACAGTAAATAGACACGTAGTTTTACAGTAAATAGACATGTAGTTTTACAGTAAATAGACACGTAGTTTTACAGTAAATAGACATGTAGTTTTACAGTAAATAGACATGTAGTTTTATAGTAAATAGACATGTAGTTTTACAGTAAATAGACATGTAGTTTTACAGTAAATAGACATGTAGTTTTACAGTAAATAGACATGTAGTTTTACAGTAAATAGACATGTAGTTTTATAGTAAATAGACATGTAGTTTTACAGTAAATAGACATGTAGTTTTACAGTAAATAGACATGTAGTTTTACAGTAAATAGACATGTAGTTTTACAGTAAATAGACATGTAGTTTTACAGTAAATAGACATGTAGTTTGACAGTAAATAGACATGTAGTTTCACAGTAAATAGACATGTAGTTTTACAGTAAATAGACACGTAGTTTTACAGTAAATAGACATGTATAGTTTTACAGTAAATAGACATGTAGTTTTACAGTAAATAGACATGTAGTTTCACAGTAAATAGACATGTAGTTTTACAGTAAATAGACATGTAGTTTTACAGTAAATAGACGTGTAGTTTCACAGTAAATGGACAACTGTAATGACGCCTTCTAAAACGGTCTTATAATTATCCACACAGCACACTAATATACCAGTCACCGTGCTGTATAGGTAAACACCACTTTCCGATGCAGTCATTTTTACATCGTCAGTAACAAGACAAAGTTTGTACTTGTGATATAACTGGTTGTTCGCGACGGAGAGAATTAATTCCCCTTTTCCATATAGAGCGGGAAACTGGGTTCGAGTTGGGACCGCAAAGCATGTATGGATTGCTTGGAAGGACAAAAATAGTAATGGCGTCCTTCGAAAAAGATAACTCGACAGTCCCATCTAAAGAAAATATTTTACTCACCGAAGAAGGCATCCCAGGAGCTAAGAGATAGGTTACTTTAAAAGTCGTACTATGTTAATTATGAGTTGTTTGATTTATTATAAACTTTGAACTATTAGTACATTTCACGTACATAATGAGCATAAAATAAATAATGAACTTTAACGTGTAAATTGCATTTGGACATCGTTCCTAAGCGTAGTTAGGTTAGTGGACAAGTGAAGAGCCACTCTGTGGATATAATTAATAATAATAATAATAATTTATTCACTTATATTGCGCAAATATTAATCCTAAAATTTTCAGATGCGCATTACAATAACTGAAATGAAACCCAACTGGTAAGGAGGCGAACCAGTTGGCTATTTACAAGCATGGCCGAGAAACTGAATTTGAACTAGGGATTGCCTGGAATATATTGTCCAATACACCATAATTATTATTATTAACATGGTAAAAGTAATACCAGAAGTACATTACCAGTTATGTACTTCTGATACTACTACTACTAGTTCGTGTTCATTCATTCATTCATCCATCCATCCATTCGATTATCCATCCATTCGATCATCCATCCATCCATCCATCCATCCATCCATCCATCCATTCATTCATCCATCCATCCATCCATCCTTCCACATCCATCCTTTCATTCATCCATCATTTCATCCATCCATTCAATTCGTCAATCCGAGATTTGGATTTACAACTAAAACAACTCATAGTTTCGATATAAAGTATTCAGTTTATTTACAATATTTTACATTTTATCTACGATATTAATTACAAGAGCAATATATATAAAGCTGCAAAAAATTACAGAAAATATTATATTAAAAAATTAATGAAGAATCTAATAGTAATTTTATTTACAATAACAAACTAATTCAATGAAGCTGGACTGGATGCTGTAAAACAATATGGGTCGACTGTACGCGCCAGCAGGCATCAAGGTCAGTGGTAATTGTTGAAGACTATAGGAACAAAATATATTGCGGCCAACTGGACGGTTGCTAGGATACACGGCAATGTAGCATACTCTGTGGTCGAGGCGATAATCTGTACTGGGCACCATCGCGGGGAGAGGATATGGCGTCATTCTCGATGCGTAGCCACGCTGAGGGACTGGTTGTCTTGACGACGTAATACCGCTGGCCAATTTGTTCAGTTGGTGCAGTTTCTTCGTCTGGTTGTTTTTGGTGCGAAACCGTTTCATCACAAACCAACGGCGAACTTGTTGTACAGTCAAGTCGAGGTCGTAGGAAAGCTGGGCGATCTCGGTTCTGGAAGGATATGTCTCTATCTCGAAGACATCGCACAAGATAGCTTTCTGCTTGGGGGACAGACGTTTGTGGCAGTGCCGTGGTCGAGGAACAAACTCTCTTGGAGAAACTGTAAAGAGAGTTCAAAGATAAACGTTAGTTTATAAGCGAGAAGGAAGTAGATGTTAGCTACAACAACTAGGAGTTGATCTTCTTTCAACTCAGGTAAGTTTACTTTAACTACTTACCATTGCCATTTGATAAAACAGAATCTGGTGTCTGCGGTCTGTCGTAACGCTCATGCGTACTACGAAGTATATCTTCAATCATGAACGATGTTTTCTTTGGTGCTTGAAGCTCATGTATTTCATCAAAAGTAAACTTTGTTTTACAAATTGAAGACATTGTGATCGATAGCAGTAGTCAGTAGTGATTGTAGCTCAATGACTTGTGAATGAAGGCTCGCCGTTCACAGCTTATAAAGAAGAGCTATGCAAATTAGCTTCAAGATCGGCATTCACTTTGAACAAAGCATTGACATATAGATACAAAGGACAGTCAAAGTGCCGAAAGCACAGAGATATTTGTCCTTGATTAGCTGATAAATAAACGGTCTTTAATTTGATCCTATTGTTGCGGTCAACTTTGTGATCAATTGCGCATGACTGGATTATGGCGCCAAAAGAAAGCGCGCTGTTGGTGGTAAACTTTATGATCAATTGCGCATGACTGAATTAGCCATTACAAAAAAGAGCAGGGGACTGGGAACGAGTTTATTAGAATTAATGTAATTTCAAAAATTAAGTTTATAACATGAAACAACATGTTGAAATTAGTATCTGTGCAAAGTTTGATGTGATTTGAGTGAATTCTGTCGGAATTATAAACTTTTGAAATTTTGAGATTTTACAGTGAATGTATGGTTTGGGTAGACAACGAAAAAAAATACAGAGTTTGTATGGGAAAATGTGCATCTTTGATGCCCTCTAGCATCGTTAATATTAAGCCAAAGTTCACCAAACTTTCCAGACTAGCTACGTTTGATCTGCTCTCTCAGAAAATGATGTCCACTTTTGCTAGTTTCTTATTACTCGGGCCCAGGCCGCAGGCCGCCCGAGTTAGAAAATGCGGATTTCGGTAGTAGTAGTAGTAGTAGTAGTAGTAGTAGTTTTGTTCGGCTTCAAAATGACGAGTATGCGACGTATTTAATCGTATCCGGAGTTTCAAGATTACTCCGCAGATTTGAAAAGATAAAGGAGACACAGGACTCAAGTAGATTATGAATCTTAGTTTTGAAAGCAGCTGTAGATCTTCAAGCTATTAAAAGGTCAGGATTCTAGTTCATCGTTCAATGACTAGAAGTGGTAAAAGGACTAGAAGCTCGCTTAAAATATATATTTTTTTAAACAAACGCGAGGCCGTTATCGGAACCATCTGACCTATGCAACCTCAAGACGTATCATGTTCGTACTCACCGGACTAATAGTCTCCCTCGTCACTCAACTGTCACTGATTGTCATGACGTCAGAGAAATTATATTGTATTGAAGAAGATGTCCTTGTTTTATTCGACGTTCGAACCGTAACTCGAACCCGAACTCGATTCCAAACTCGACGTTTCGGGATCTGAAGCTAGAGAGGGGGCCTTTACACAAACTCATCAAAATCAAATCAATTGAACTCAAAGTCAAAAGGTAATCAAATGAACTCAAAGGCAAATCAAATGAACTCGACACATACATGAATATACATAGTCTCCCTCGTCACGCAACTGTCAGTCATTGTCAGGTCTCTCCTCGCGCAGCTGACATTGTCCTTGTTCTTCAACCAACTGGCATTCATTTTCAAGTACTTCCTCGAACAACTGACATTTTCCTTTTCACAATGCCCGAGTGAACGCTCATTGAGCGTCTTGTTGAATTAGTTTTACGGACTTGGTTCCAGTCCCCTGCTCTTTTTTGTAATGGCTAATTGTGGCGCCAAAAGTTTTCTTATAATATAGCGGAAAGAGTTTGTTCCGAAGCCGTTTTATCTTGTAACTGATTGACATAATAATAAAGTAGAGCGCTGTTTTCCGAGGTTCAAAAGCGCATGCAATAAGGCTTCATTTGCTTGCGCTTTCTAAAGTACGCTTGTTATTGATTTTGATTTGCCGATAAACAGGCCAGGGCGGTCTTCGATACAATCAACTGCGCATGACTGAATCGTGGCACAACAATTATGGCGGCAAAAATTGGCGGCAAATTGAAATCAAATGCGATCATTTTGAGACCGAATTCATAAATGACTACTGTTACGCAGCCTCGCCCCACCAGTTTAACTGAAGGCCACAGGGCCACAAGTTTATCAGTTTACTCTAATACTGTCACGTGTCATCCTCTGTAAATAAAGTCTCCTTGTACCACGTGTTAGGGCCACAAGTTTATCAGTTTACTCTAATACTGTCACGTGTCACCCTCTGTAAATAAAGTCTCCTTGTACCACGTGTCAGGGCCACAAGTTTATCAGTTTACTCTAATACTGTCACGTGTCATCCTCTGTAAATAAAGTCTCCTTGTACCACGTGTTAGGGCCACAAGTTTATCAGTTTACTCCAATACTGTCACGTGTCACCCTCTGTAAATAAAGTCTCCTTGTACCACGTGTTAGGGCCACAAGTTTATCAGTTTACTCCAATACTGTCACGTGTCACCCTCTGTAAATAAAGTCTCCTTGTACCACGTGTTAGGGCCACAAGTTTATCAGTTTACTCTAATACTGTCACGTGTCACCCTCTGTAAATAAAGTCTCCTTGTACCACGTGTTAGGGCCACAAGTTTATCAGTTTACTCTAATACTGTCACGTGTCATCCTCTGTAAATAAAGTCTCCTTGTACCACGTGTTAGGGCCACAAGTTTATCAGTTTACTCTAATACTGTTACGTGTCATCCTCTGTAAATAAAGTCTCCTTGTACCACGTGTTAGGGCCACAAGTTTATCAGTTTACTCCAATACTGTCACGTGTGTCACCCTCTGTAAATAAAGTCTCCTTGTACCACGTGTTAGGGCCACAAGTTGATCAGTTTACTCTAATACTGTCACGTGTCATCCTCTGTAAATAAAGTCTCCTTGTACCACGTGTTAGGGCCACAAGTTTATCAGTTTACTCTAATACTGTCACGTGTCATCCTCTGTAAATAAAGTCTCCTTGTACCACGTGTTAGGGCCACAAGTTTATCAGTTTACTCTAATACTGTCACGTGTCATCCTCTGTAAATAAAGTCTCCTGACCTTACCTAACCGCTAGTTCCTAACATAAGTACATACAGCTATTTCAAAAAGGTTGGTGAAGGTTTTGTTGCATCTTGCATACCAAGCCCGAAATGCACTATGGGCGATGTGAATGGAGTCAGCGAAAGGTCACAACAATATGGACTCTGGCATGGGAATTTTCACAAACTTTATCTTCGCAATATGAAGCCGGCATATTTTCTTTTGTATGTGCATGCAGACATTGTTTACATATGATCCACAATACATTTCGGGCTTGGTATGCAACATGCAACATGCAAGATGCAACAAGCTAAGACTGGCACCAACCTTTTTGAAATAGCTGTATTAGTGTGAATCACACATACACGTAATGCGATGTATTCTTTTATTTTTCTTTATAAACTGGTCGAGATTATACTCAGGTTGAGTACATCCGAAGTACACACACGCAAAGTAATGTATTTCAGTTATATTTCTCTATCAAAACTTCATAAACTTGTCGAGATTACACTCAGGTTGTGGCAACACGAACACTTCATTTCGAATGAACTCTAAATCACATCGTGCTCCAGCGTTGTTTACCTTCATTTCAATCTGTCTGAGAACATCATTGACGTAAAGTCCCGTTAAATTAATCGTCCTTAAAGACCTACAGCGCTTCGCTAATTCGACCAACGCGTCAGTTATACTATCTCGTTCATTACAGTGGTAATACACTATCCAAACAGATTCTAATTTGCGGCTGAATTTCGCTAAGGATTGAACTATCACATTTGTTCCACAACATTCGTTTGCTGCAAAGCAAATCCACTTCAGCCAAGGCATGCTGGGTAAAAAGGCTTGAAAATGGACGTGAGAGAATGGTATCGAGGAAACATCTAAGCACGTGAGCATTGGACAGCGAATCAGAAGGTTACAAGCAATATCGATGGTGATTGGATAATGTCGGTAAATTTGAAGTGTTTCAACTTCTGGGAACCCTTTATCTTGTAAGAGCCTGCAGCTTTCATCGGTCAGCGCACATTTTAA
This sequence comes from Actinostola sp. cb2023, assembly GCA_033675265.1. NCBI lineage: Eukaryota > Metazoa > Cnidaria > Anthozoa > Actiniaria > Actinostolidae > Actinostola > Actinostola sp. cb2023. The sequence continues at coordinate 697,561 of JAUJYZ010000578.1, read as the reverse complement.
GTAACGCAGGCGTGGCAGTTTGGATAAGACCGCTGACACTCCGATGTGAGATACGCGGGCGCAGTGTCGAATATCTAATGAGGTGATGGCTGTGTTTTCCCACTTTGTATTTACTAAGCTAATGTCGTCGATTCTGGTTCCAGTTAGAAGCAGAGTATGTAGTTTGCGGCAAGAATGAAGTAGATCTTTTAAGGAGGTTCCTGTGTAGTTATAGCAATGGCACAGAGACAGGTATTCTAGATTTGGCGAGTTTTTTGCTATGACTTGGACAAAGTCGTCGTTCATCCAATCACAATGGCTACAGTCGAGCATGCGCAGTCGTGGCTTGTCAATGAACACTGATCGCTTGCAGATACGAGATGGAAAACAACAGTATAAACCTGATCAAGAAAACAAACAAAGAAATTAATCATGGAGTTAGTGACTGAATGACTGATTGACTAACTGACTGACTGACTGACTGACTGACTGACTGACTGAATGAATGAATGACTAACTGACTGACTGATTGACTGACTGACTGACTGACTGACTGAATGACTGACTGACTGACTGACTGACTGACTGACTGACTGACTGAATGAATGAATGACTGACTGACTGACTGACTGACTTACTGAATGAATGAATGAATGACTAACTGACTGACTGACTGACTGACTGACTGAATGAATGACTAACTGACTGACTGATTGACTGACTGACTGACTGACTGAATGAATGAATGAATGAATGAATGAATGACTGACTGACTGATTGACTGACTGATTGACTGACTGAATGACTGACTGACTTTCTGACTTTCTGACTTACTGATTAACTTCCTTTAACCATGGAATTTATCATTATACACCGACGCAGCCCATACTGTTGTACTAGCTAGTTTCCATGTTTCACTTACCCAGACATTCCAGATTATAAGCCCATTCCAACACAGCCTCGATCTCCAACGAAAATCCACGAACTTTCCTCAAATCTAGCTTCTTGAGTGAGCTGAAATCATAGCCGAGATCATAATGTCGTTCGCCCGTGATTTGGAAGGTGCATTCCCGTAAGTCCAAGGTGTGTAAGTGAGGGCAATATTTAAACAGATGTTTCAACATTTTTGAAGTGACGTTGAAACGGCTAAGTGACAGCTTTCTTCCCAGGGGCGCGAAATTGCGTTTTAAGATGGTGCGAAGGGTGCGTTCGGTCATGACATGGTGGTATTGTTGTAGGTCGAGGAAGGACCATAGAGAGCTGTCTTTAGTCACCCGTCGCCATGTGGTACACACCTGAATGAATAACGAAATGAATGAATGAATGAATGAATGACTGTTTGACTGACTGGCTGACTGCATGACTGACTGACTGACTGACTGCATGACTGACTGGCTGCATGACTGACTGACTGGCTGACTGACTAACTGAATGACTGACTGACGGACTGACTGACTGACTGACTGACTGACTGACTGACTGATTGACTGACTGGCTGACTGACTGACTGACTGCATGACTGACTGAATAACTGACTGGCTGCATGACTGACTGACTGCATGACTGACTGACTGGCTGCATGACTGACTGACTGACTGGCTGCATGACTGACTGACTAACTGTATGTAGTTATTTTTCTGGTACTCAATGTAATTATTATTGGTTGTAAACCGCTAACTCGCCTAGATTAGCTGTGATACTATTTGCGGGTTAGTTGGTGAGTTTTTCATTTTTTGTGACTTATCGTGAAATAAAGTTTATTATTATTATTATTATTATTATTCTTATTCTTGAATAAACTTGAACAAAAATGAGTGAATGGATGAATGAATGAATGAATGAATGAATGAATGAATGAATGAATGAATGAATGAATGAATGAATGAATGAATGAATGAATGAACATTACCTTGGACGCTGTAACCAGTTCTTTTAGAGACAAAAACGCAAATATATTCAGTAAAATGTCATCCGCTAATGCAGAAAATGACAAGTCTGTCATTATTGGCGCGGCTGGTGGGAAGAAATGTGTATCAAACATAAGTTTCCTCATCGCAGATAAACTGAGTCTGTACATATCTCGAAGTAACAAGTGATTCTCTGTTTTCTTGTGATGTCACAGTATTTTTGTGATGTAGTTTTGATGAGGAATATCCGCGCGCTTAGTTTGCCGCGCGCACATATCACACAGGAAGCCCAATAGTAAATATTATGATATTTGTCTACGCGCATCTTTTGTTGGGATTCCTGTGGTAGCAGCTCTGATTCGTAAAGGATTGTGGGTAGCATTCCACAGCTGCCATCTTTAGTCAGATTGATAAGGTGTGACGACATAACATGTTAAAGGGGAACTGAAGACAAAATTTATTTTCTCAAGAAAGTTAGATATGTCTTACATTAGCATTACTTGAGTATTAATTTTTGCAAATCTTTCTTAGATATCATCATAATTTACGTTCAATATAGAATATCATTCGCCATTTTGCCGTTTTACCGTCGGCTCAGATCTTTTTGTTAGTGACGTCGTTTATGGGGAATATTAAAATCCGTTCACAACATTCTCTCGGGTTCAAGAAAATACTATGTACTTATAATTACTCTATATTAGATGCGGTTACACTAGGACTTTTACCCACGTGTAAATTGCCTTTACCCAGAGGGAAACGATTTTTGTGTGTAACCGGTCTTCCCAGAGTGAAATTCCCCACGGTGTATTTCCATGGATACATCAAAAAGAACAAAAGAACTTACGTACCATGACAGTTCCCCGAGCAAAGTCGTATGGTTTATCAAAAACCCAGAGCGTCTGCACCAATCACATAGCAGCGAAAAAAATACTGAATCGCAAAGTTTAATTGCGCTGGAGGTTGTAGATGAAGAGTGAGAATGACCGATAACAAGCCAAACACTTCACGGTGCGTGGCGGCCATGTTTACAAAACGTTTCCCGCAAATAAAAATAGGACGCCTCAGTGACTTCCCATTGGGTAATTATCAGTGTGTAACCGTAAACCCGAAATCATGCAAAACCCAGATCAAACCCAGCCCAAGTCAATTCCACATGGGGGCCTCTAGGAACCGGCCTAGTGTAACCGCAACTTTTGTGATTGCACTTTCCCTTGGGATAGGTGACGTCAGACATGGGGAATAATTACTGAAGTGAGCCGCGCTCAATTCAGCGGTAATCCATGTCTTTTTACAATTAAAACTCAAGTTTCTTCTCCATAAAAATAAAAACAATTGGAAATTCATTTAGAAAATGAATGTACACAACATTCTCTTTGTTTTTATCCAAAGATAAATTTAGGCTACAGTTCTCCTTTAAAGTTGATATCCGGTTCACGCGCGGTACACAAAACCCCTCATTTTGACGGCGAATTTACACGCAGTGTTTACCTAGTTTTGACGGGTTGTCTCAAGACAATTGAACACTGTGTATATTGCTGTCGTACAAAAACGTACCCATGTTAGTATTAGTATGAGTTATTGGTCTGGTCTTGTTTGTTCAGCTGCTGAACGGAGCGCGTACTCAACACTACGACGGGGAAAAACGCGTCCAAAACTTCGTCACAACCGTAAACGCCGCACCACACCAGAAATGAACGCAAAATCGCAGGCCTCGAAAAACGTTTTATGTTTGTGCTTGATTCTTATCAGTTTCGCCTTCATTCAAAGCGATTGTCCTTTCACTGTCAAAAACCACGCGTTACTCGGGCACCACTTTGACCGACTATTTCAAATCGATTGGTTAGGGTGCATAGAAGCTTGTCACAGAAACACTCAATGTTATTCGTATAACTTTTGCTTCTCAGGGCAGGAAATAGACTTGGGAGTCTGTGAACTGAATGATTGTTGGATTCAAGGAAATCAGCCAAGAGGAAGACGCTTTCTTGTGTACGCTTCCGAGTGCATCTTTCAACAACTTCCGAAGCAGTTTAAGCTGGTAAGCCACCTTCGCTGCTCCTTCATTTCTTAAATTAAAATTGCGCGATTAATTGTTCTTTTTTTTTTTAGTATTGAGATTATATTTACTTAAAACCTAGATGTTAATTGATCTCAGTTTTATATTAATGTGTTCAAATATAAACTGAGTATACAACTTCGTCGTTTGGATAATTCTAGTTATTTTTTTTACATCAATTTTGTTTTAAATTATTCGTATTCCTTGCCAATTTATGGTCAAACGTTATTAGTTTAGAGAAGTTTTCTACATCGTTAATTTTACGCCAATAACACGCCAATACGCTTATTTGTATTAAAAGAAATGGCGAGTTAATCTATTTTTCTGTGAATTTGAAGCAACAAACGCCATTTAAATGGATTGAAAAGCAGTTCAATTGCCGCCGCCACTTTGTCGTGAAGGGAATCATATCTAACTTGCAGAATTACACGCAATGTGGAAGTCTTGTAAATTATTATTACACATTGGATATCTTTAGCTTAAAAGTGAAAACTTTTTTATTATTTTTATTTTTGCATGTATATATAAACATATATCTTCTTAGTATTAGCGTGGCTAAAGCAAAGAGAGCTAGATCAGACAAACCATCCTGGGAAACCCAGGGGGGTAAACAGCTATTTCAAAAAAGGTTGGTGAAGGTTTTGTTGCATCTTGAATCTTGCATACTAAGCCCGAAATGTATTGTGGATCATATATAAATAATGTCAGCATGCACATACAGAAGAAAATATGCCGGTTCCATATTGCGGAGACAAAAGTTGCGGTTACATGAGGCCGGTTCCTAGAGGTCCCCATGTGGAATTGACTTGGGCTGGGTTTGATCTGGGTTTTGCATGATTTCGGGTTTACGGTTACACACTGATAATTACCCAATGGGAAGTCACTGAGGCGTCCTATTTTTATTTGCGGGAAACGTTTTGTAAACATAGACGCCACGCACCGTGAAGTGTTTGGCTTGTTATCGGTCATTCTCACTCTTCATCTACAACCTCCAGCGCAATTAAACTTTGCGATTCAGTATTTTTTTCTAAGAAGACAACGGAGACGTCGACTCCAGCTACGCTTTCTCCAGTCGTTCAGGCTTTTGTAATTATATTTTTAAAGTTCACGTAGAGCGCTTTTATATCAGCCAAGACTTCACAGCATGTGATTTCCTTTGTTTGGAAATCGCTGCTATGTGATTGGTGCAGACGCTCTGGGTTTTTGATAAACCATACGACTTTGCTCGGGGAACTGTCATGGTAAGTTCTTTTGTTCTTTTTGATGTATCCATGGAAATACACCGTGGGGAATTTCACTCTGGGAAGACCGGTTACACACAAAAATCGTTTCCCTCTGGGTAAAGGCAGTTTACACGTGGGTAAAAGTCCTAGTGTAACCGCACCTAAAGTTTGGGAAAATTCCCAGAGTCCATATTGTTGTGACCTTTCGCTGACTCCATTCGCATCGCCGATAGTGCATTTCGGGCTTGGTATGCAAGATGCACATGCAAGATGCAACAAAACCTTCACCAACCTAGAAACAATGATACGTTTGATGTATTTTAATGATTGTTTCTCAAAAAGTGAAAAAAGAAGGAAAAAGAAGAGAAATTGATCATTCATTCCATGGAAACTCACTGAAAAAAACCCGCGCTATTCGAACCTTGAAAACTCATTGGACATTCTTTGGAAATGTCCCAAATCTTGGACATTGAAATTTGCAATGAATTTCCCGGAACGTTTGACAAGCGCGCGATTTTTCCCAGTGAATGCGATAATATTCGATAATATTATTATTAATATAATATAAATAAATGTTATTATTATTATTATTATTAACGCGCACGCACAATTATGGCAACACATTGTGACATAATATATGCGAATTTGTATTTCAAAACTTTTTTTATCATAGTGTTTTTAATTTAGTGATCACATGTACATGTTGTGTAGATCAATATTGGTACATTGTTCTGAGTTCCATTGACGCGTGTCGCCATTGTTTATCCACCAGACTACTGCATAGACACTCAGTAGTCAACTAACTGTTTGGGACAACGAGTTATTGGCAAACGTGCACGGGATCTGAACTAATTTCTTTCTATCTGGCAATAGACATCGGGAAGGAAAGGGGAGGAGTGTGTGTGTGTGTGTGTGGAGGGGGTTCACTGAGAGGGGGAGGAGTGAGAAGGAGAACATAGCATTGTCTGTTTAAATTCTATATTTTTCCAAACTGAAAAGTATACATATGAAGTAGGTAGGTCTTTATTTACACACGTTTGTCCCGTCAACTATTTTTTTTAAAAGCTGATTTCCACAAGGGACGTGTGGTTACAAGCTAAGAAATATCATTTGAATACTGTAGCAACACAGAGGTATCTGTGCATGAAGCTCTAAATGAAGTTTTTATTGAAGGGATTTTCCTAAAACTTAAGTATACTTATGTCTTTATGATAGTCAATGAGATGAAGTATACCTATGAGGCTGGTCGTAATATCATTGACGATAGTGACGTCATACAAGTAACAGCTGAACAAATATCTCAAGCCAGTGCTTTGGTTGCTAAGCAACCTGCTTCTCGCGGAATTTTGCAACATGATAGAATTTTATAATAAAGATTCGTTTCTTCTACGTAAAGGATTTAATATTATAACATGGCACCTACGTACAACAACATGTTGAATATGATAGAATTTGTTGATAAAATCTCAATGTTTTTCCATTCATTCAGTCATTTTAGTTACTGTATTTCTCGAGTCCCACGTTGAGAGATATACTTCCCATTCATTCATCCATTCATCCATCCATTCATTTATCCATTCATCTATTCATCCATTCATCCATCCATCCATCCATCCATTCATTTATCCATTCATCTATTCATCCATTCATCCATCCTTTCATCCATTTATTCTTTGCTTCTATTTTTTTCCTTCCTTCGAGTTTCCCGGTACCCCCGGGTTCGGTCAGTTATTTTTGTCAAGTAATTTGAGTGTTCCAAAGTCATAAACTGGTGATCATTGACTCAACTGGTTCCTATTCATTGTTCGAGGGAACATATGATCAAAAACCTGTTCAAACTTTGTAGCATTTCATCAAGTAGTTTGACGTTTGTGTTCCTTCTCCTCTTCACAGGAAACCTCCATCTGTCAGACGCGAGCGAAGGACAAACATGAAGGTATTATTCTGCTCGCACGATTTTTTCATTTGCGAGTTTGTTTTATATTTTTCTCTTTAGAAAGCGTTTTTTAGATCTTTAAATGTCTTTTCGTTCAAATAGGATTACATTATTTTGTTCATATTTATCACTGTTACTTTATATATATATATATATTCATAATTGTTCACTATTTTCATTTCTATTTTTCTGTACTGCTTACTTAGCTGTTAGCATGTTAACATTAACAATGTATTGAATGTGAAAATGTACTGTAATTCTTGCAATTGGTGAAATAAAAATCCTAAAAAAAAATGTAAAAAAAAATTTAAATTAAAATAATAATAAAAAAAATGTTAACATTCAGTGCGTCATAACTATGATTATTAACAGCATTATTATCATCATCATCTCTCAATTTATCACCCGACATCACCGCCACCATTAGTATTAGTATAAACGTTACCTCCACCATCATCATCTATATTATGGCTATCATCATCATCAGTCATCATCATAACCACCATCATCAGCACCATCGTCATTATCGCCGTCATCATCATCATAACCATCACCAACATCTGCATCACCACTACCATCGTCTATCAGCGTCATCATCATAACCATATGATCAGTCATCATCATAACCACCACCACCATCATCACTATATCACCGTCATTACCACCGTCATCATCCATCATAATCAGTCATCATCATCATAACCATCACCAACATCTGCATCACCACCACCATCGTCTATCAGCGTCATCATCATAACCATATGATCAGTCATCATCATAACCACCACCAGCATCATCGCTATATCACCGTCATTACCACCGTCATCATCCATCATAACCATCACCAACATCTGCATCACCACCACCATCGTCTATCAGCGTCATCATCATAACCATGTGATCAGTCATCATCATAACCACCACCATCATCACTATATCACCGTCATTACCACCGTCATCATCCATCATAATCAGTCATCATCATCATAACCACCACCAACATCACTATATCACCGTCATTACCACCGTCATCATCCATCATAATCAGTCATCATCATCATAACCATCACCAACATCTGCATCACCACCACTATCAGCGTCATCATCATAACCATATGATCAGTCATCATCATAACCACCACCATCATCACTATATCACCGTCATTACCACCATCATCATCCATCATAATCAGTCATCATCATCATAACCATCACCAACATCTGCATCACCACCACCATCGTCTATCAGCGTCATCATCATAACCATATGATCAGTCATCATCATAACCACCACCATCATCACTATATCACCGTCATTACCACCGTCATCATCCATCATAATCAGTCATCATCATCATAATTACCGTACGTCAACATCATAATCAGTCATCATCATTATCACCTGATGATTGTACATTTGATAATAATAATAATAAATAACACTAATAACACTAGTATGTATTTCCTTGTGATTAATTAACAGCAAAATGGCTCAAAGCAACGACCACAAAGCCAATATGTGTCAGCACCAAAAGTAACGCACCATTCATAATGCCTGCAACAGGTGAAATCCTCAGCGTAAAACTGAAACACGACCAGGGTACCATCACGTGCGACAGACACAAACAGCAGTGCAATGCATTCTGGGGATGTGCGTGCAACCCGCAAAGCACTAACACAAGACTTGACATAATTATTACTGACGGCAAGAGTAACAAGGTATTTCCTGGACAAAAGATAGCAGGCGTTCCTGGAACCTTATGGTACACCCTTCCAAATCAATTGAACGAAGAACAGTCTTTGACCTTTCCGAATTTGACCCAACCGCTGACCGTAAGGACTGGAGACTCATTCATTGTGTGGTATAGTAGTCACCTATTGGATCGAGATATGTCATGGAAGGAGAATGCTGCTGGGACAGTGTGCTTTGATGTAGTTGTACTTTATAGTAAAGTAGAAAACTTCGAACCATTTTGAAGTGACAGAGATTGAAACATCTCCGTCTGGGTTGCCTGTGGTGGAGCAAGAGACAGGAATCGGACCGCACCCGCATATTAAGGCAGAAGAGAAGAGGAGGTACCGGCGAAATAAATATATAGAACTTCATCTGTCCCTTTCTTATACAAATCCTCTGGAGGCCTAGAAGCAATTAGTATATAAGAAACGCTTCATGCGCGGATTCTGCTTTCAATAGAAACTTGACAAAATTCCCCCTACGGTAGGTCCACAGAGCAACATTACGCGGATTACTGCTAGGACTTCGTGGCTATTAAAATAAGATCGGCAGCAATAGAAGGCCAAGGTCACCCAATAGAAGGAAGACCACAAAGCATATATATATCTCTAATGCTATTTTATTTTATTTTATCGTGTATAAGCGCGTCCTTTTTGATGGGCTTCCTGTGGTAGAGATCCAAAGGAAGCCCAATACTAGTGCGCTCGCCCTACCACAGGAAGCCCATCAAAATACGTAAGCTAGCTACCACTTGTTAGTAGAGGTAATATGCGCTTTCGCTACTACGGGCTCGTGCAATTTTAGTACTCTTTGAAAACCACTCGTGCAAATTATTTACTAAATTGAACGAGAAATCGTATGATTACCAATACTAGTGCGCTATTCATGAAAAAGGAAGCCCAATTACACTGCAGTGCTCTAAGCCAATCATCTAAATCGAGTAAGCTTTTCATGTATATTATTATCAATGTAACCAGTTACTTGCACCAAAAAAAGTAACAAATAGAAATTATTCGCGCACCTTTTTTTGATGGCTCCTGTGAAATAGTACTATTTCTAAATAGTACTAAATGGTGTTATCTCCATTGTTTTCTATTGTTTCATCAGTGCTATTTAGTACTAATTAGCTAGTACTGTTTCACGGACATATGGTTTGCACTCTATAGAAATTGTGAAATTCTCGAAAATGTCTTTAGACGGGGATTCCCCCTAGTAGAGCGTTGGAAAATCACCAAATATATTTCAAAACCCTTTGTTCGAATACGTGCAATCGCCTGCGTTTTTTTCTTGCGTTTACGTTGTGATACCGTAAACGTAGGCGTGTGGTACCACAGGGAGCCCAAAATAATTATTATCCCCCGCGCAACACCACAGGAAGCCCGTCTTATCTTTCTCACTTTGATTACCTCATATGGTTGGGCTACCTGTGTGTGTACAATAACCAAACCATAAAACATGCTCAGCAAAGAAGCGACTAAATCACTGGGAAACGGAAATAAAATCATTTAATCTAGTTTGCTGGTTTTCACGTGACGTCATGACGGCCATGTTGGTTCCCGATAACAAAGCATTCCTCATTAGCTTCTCTTGTTTGTACCACCAACATGGCCGCTGCGTCTTAATTGTATTTTAAATCTCCAACAAAGCATGATTGCAACCCAGCAATTAGGGTACTTTAAATCTATTCCATCAAATCAGATGCTCCCATCCAGATGCTCAATGTCAATGTTAAAATAACCCAAACAGGTAGACTGAGAATTAGAAGCAAAAGAGGCTCGTCTTCGTACATACTTGTCAAGCTAAGTAGGGCCTGTAGAAGCCATGATTTTCACTGCCACGCAAGCATAACCGCAAGCAGAAGAAACTCATGTCGTTGCACAGGCAGCCCAACCATTGCTTTTGATGAGACTACTTATATATAATAAATAATCATTGTCGGGTTAAAATGCGCGCGTCTTTTTCCAATGGGAATTCCTGTGGTAAAACGCGTGAGAAATGCCTATTATGGTTGGGCTTCCTTTTCGCGTCCCGTAAAACGAAATTTTAATTGCGCGTGCGCGTATTACAGGACGTCCACAGGGAGCCCAACATAATAATATTTAAACGCATCATTGCGCCCAGCATATGATACGTATTGCCAGCTACCACAACGATTATGCATACAAATAATAAAAAAAATAATTAGTATGGCGAGTCTACCTGTGTCGTGGTGCGCTTGGCGACAATGCATCCATGTTTTGGGCTTCCAGCGTCCAACAAGTCTCTCACGCAGATATTCCACAGGCGGCCCAATCATTGCTTCAGAGTAATACATAAAAAAATATTTGCATATGCGAGTCTTTTAATGGGTTTCCTGTGGTAGAGGAGCGCACGCATATGTATTTTTTTTTATGTTGGGTTCCCTGTGCATTGCAAATGTATAATGTTGGGCTCCCAGCAACAAGTGCGGATCCCGGAGGACGCGCCCAGCAGAAATCATTGCTTGAGACTACTCAAAAAAAATACTGCATTTCTGCGGGCGCGTCCTGCGGGACGCACACAGGGAGCCCAAAACCATTTTTGCTCGTGCTCTACCAAAGGAAAACCATTAAATAATTACTCGCACATGAAGCAATGGTTGGGCTGCCTGTGGTTATACTGCGTCACTTGCGAAAGAGGTTTTATAGGGAATAAATAGTGTAATTCTGCGCAAACGGTTGCTCTCTGGTTTTCGGTTGCAAAATTATGCACAAGCACGAAGCAACTGTAAATAGACATGATATAAGCACAAACGCTCGACATTGCGAGACTACTAGTGTGTAGCGGAGAGCCTGGTGCTTACGTCAAATATGGACGCTCTCAGTTGTGCTTGGGCTTATGCGTACTTTTGCAAATGTGTAAACCAGGACTCAAACTGACAATCAAAGGACTCAAAACAAACACTTTTATTAATTCACATGATCAAATAGAAGTTCAATATACATGTGTACAAAATACAAATACTTTAGCGAGGACTAGGGTGCAATTTAGAAAAGCTTGAAAACTAAATAACTAATTAGTACTAAATAGCACTAATGAAACAATAGAAATAGCACTATTTAGTACTATTTAAAATTAGTACTATTTCACACTTTTCTAAATTGCACTCTAGTCTACTCTTACTGTAACTGACTATTACTAAGTAATATTTAGCCTAGACTATAAATACATTGGAACTCCGCAATATAATAATATATAAATAGCACACTATCTTGAAACTTTAATGCCAAGTTTCAACTGATAGAACACATCCAGAATAGGAATAGAGGCAACAAGTGCTTTTACACGACTGCTCTACTTGTAGCTTTTTCTCGATATATGCAACACTTATAAAGTCATATTCTTGTTCCTCTTGCGATCTCTAGCGAGTCAATAGTCTCTCTATGCACGTTCATCAAGTGCATGTTGCGTATATAGAGAAAGAGCCACTTTTGGCAGTGTATTATTCAATGACTCCATGGCTCTTTCTAGAACTTTTAATATAAAATAAGACTAAAATATTCCATGGTCGCGATCGATCTTCTATTTCGTGCGGTAGTCTTGGCGTCGTTGCAAACACCTGTAATATACAAGAGAACCTTTATTAGTAGAAGTACAAATTAAAGTTAGTAGTACTAGGGGTAACGCCCATTCGTAATGGATAAACATTCGACGTTCCATGGGCATACTGGTATAAACTCACTTGGGTATCACTACATCACGGGCGTTCTGTGACCCCCCTCCCCCCTCCCCATCGAAATTATATATTAAAATTATATATTAAACGCATATTTTATATTATTTTCTTTGGGTAGGGGAGGGGAGGGGGGGTCACAGAACGCCCGTGATGTAGTATGACCCAACTCATTCAGCTGGCGTTTTTGATTAGATTCCATTTGATCGCATTTCCAATTTGTATCTTGCATGATTTGAAAGACAGTGTTATAATATTGATTTTCGTTGTGGGTCACTAAAAACACAAATACAATATGAAATAGTGTGTACTTAGCTTAATAGTAGATGTTCTGCCGCCGGTCGTTACGAAATAATGTCATGGTACATCCATATCAAACAACTGAAGGGTGCGCAGATGGGCGTCTACGATATGGACTATGCGGGGATCTTGAAATCGTCAATGGCACGTCTCTACAGTAAGTAGCTGATGCAGAATGGACAAGGCCGGCAATGGTTCTCGAGGCTCAGTTTCGTTCCTCTTCTGCGTTTTTTTGTGGCGGCTTTCTTTAATTCAGTTTATCTCAGAGGTATAGTGGTGTCGATCAGCAATCTTGGAAACCCAGGCACAACACTGTCCCACTTGGCCATTAGTAACTTGGCCCTGAAACGATCGAGAGAAAATAAAGTACTTAATCGTCAGTTTCTGTGAGCAAGCAATTTACCATGAATTATCCTAAGTTGGTTGTTGTTCAGTATTGTAAATCGAGGCATATAGCCCTCTGGTCATCATGACCGACCTATCCAATGAATTTCTGTGTTTCCAGAGCATGCAAAGTGTTTCTTAAAGTTATAAATTATACTTATGCCTTCATCTTTAGTTGAAGAGCCTTTGCATTGACCATCCAGTCTTGTTGGATTCAAATCGGGGCTGCCGTTCTTCCAGTCGAGTCTTTTGAAGGTTGCAAACACCTACAACGAGAAGGAATACTTCGTTAGTAATAACTGAGAGTTCAAAACTCTGCTGAACTATATAACGAGACATCGACGTTGGAAACGTCTGAAAGATAAAAGATAGTTCGTTAGCTATAGTAGACCTGAAAGAAAAACACGTTAGTACTGATGACAACGTTGACAACAACTGAATAGAGAAAGGCGGGTTGCAAACACCTAAAACGAGAGAGAATACTTCGTTAGTAATAACCGAGAGTTTAAACGTTAAACTAGCAAGAGACATCGACGTTGACAACAACTGAAAGATAAACGATAGTTCGTTAGTAGACCTGAGGAAAACACGTTAGCACTGCTGACAACGTTGAACTGAAAAGAGAAAAACTATATTGTATGTGAATATGTCCTGAAAGAAAATGTAGTGTAAAAACTGAACCCATCAGTGAAACATACACCGACATAATATTCATGAAAAAATTCGACTCCGATTGGCCAAGAGCAGTGCAATTAATGTGTAATTTGCAAGGCAAACAAATTGCAGAGCAAATTACAAATTTATTGCACTCCAAATTAATAGCAAATCACAAATATTTTCATGAATATTATTAATTGGTAATCATATGGAAGCGAGTACAAAACGGGATTAATTTGAACGAGCGTGGATTTCAAAAAGCCCGAAATTAGGGCTTTATGAAAAATAACACTTGTTCAATTTAATCCTATATTGTACTGGAAACCATACGATTACCTGGACGTATATACCAATCATGAATATATACGATAGGGATACAGAAGAGAACAAACTAAAGAGGACTGTGGATTAGCGATTCAGTAGATGTTTCATGGGTACAGTTTTTAGACTCTATAGCGTTAGTACTTCATGAAAAACCACGTGTATCAATACGTACGATACAAATACAGAACGTAAAAAAATCATTGCACAGGCAGGCATTCGGATCAAACAATTCCAGGAACAGAAAATGGAAACCGGAAGTACGAAAAAAATAAAGTATAGCAAAACATTCCAGGAAAAGGAAGCCGGAAGTAAAGAAAAATCATTGTATACAGAGCTATGGTGCACACACATTCACGCACTTTGCCGGATACAAGATTCCCATTTACACTACAATGTTTTGGTATGGTTTGGGTAAAATAGGTACACGTACCACTTTTACCGTAGACATACCAAAGATATGTGTAGTGTAAATGGTGCTAAAGTAACTATGTTACTGAACTATCAGATACATACATCTACGTATCTAATAATGATCCCAGGAAAACTACATTACTAATGAAGCTACAGATGGTCTCGATGGACCAGATGTCGGAAACACATGCCTAGTTTGTACTCAAAATAATTAAATAAAAAGGTAAGAAACATTTAATTAATAATCTACAATAATCTAAAGAAAGCCAACTCATCTAAACAGAAATACCAACAAACAACTCTAAAGCAATTCAAGTGTCAGTCAGTTAACGTCAATGTCAGGGGATAACATGATTCATAAACATAATAGCATCATTAATTGCCAATTAGCCAAATTTCAATCCTAAATCAGTTGACCCATCTTAAAATTACTTGAAATTCAGTTTAGCCTCACTTCCAAGATACAAAATAAAAAGATCAATTAGAATAACAAAACAGGCTACTCCTGAATGCGAGGCTAAGCAGAATTTTAAGTGTTTTTAAGATAGGTCAACTCTAATCTAAAGCTACCACTTGAAAAACGAATAATCTATCGAAGACTCGTCGTCGCAACCGAGTATGGTTGTTCTTGGTAGACTTGGCTGCAAAACAGTTTAAATGCCATGGGATTAAATATACAGGGTCATCATGGCATTTGTGTTAGTAAACCGGGCCAAAATGTATCGGAATGTACACTAAATTTGTATTGAGCTAATCTAGAGTAAGACCATTACCGTCGGTACGCACAACCAGGATTAGACCAAACATGGGGGAAGAGGGGAAGGGAGGGGAACCAGTAGTAAACCAAGGAAATCAGAGTACAAATTCTAAACAAAATACTCCACCCTTTACTATACGTACTCGTACTTTTACCGATGCAAAGGGTGTGCATGGACGGCAGTTAATTGCCGATCTACGATTTTAAAATCCCGATTGTGCGTAACAACGTGAACATCGTGGTGCCTGGTCAGCACTAACCTAAGACCTAAGAACGAAGAAATCTTCCTAATGCCGGGGTGTGGTTTAAATGAATGCGTGGTGCATGGTGAAAGTTGTCGTAGTTCCATTGGAAAACTACCCTAAAAGTTGGCCGATTGACCCTGGCCGATTGACCAGTAAAAATGCTGAATGTTGTGTGTACACTGACCAGAACCACGGAACATAATGGTCAAACTCTAGAACTAAGTAACGACTCAGACTATCAGACAGCGTGATTTATGTTGTAGTATCCAGGTCCATCGTCTCCAGCGTTGCGATCTCGTAGGCTTAAGACTGATTGGAAAACTAAACTAACATTGGCCGATTGACCCTGGCCGATTGACCAGTAAAAAGCTAACCCAATCTAATTTAAAGTGGTAGCTTTTCTAATGAACCCTGGGTCCTAGTCCTAGCTAATACTAATAATTTTGTCGTACGTTTTGGATTACTAAATTATGACATGAATTCTTTTTACTTGTGATTACAAACCGAAAAGTACGGAAGAACGAAAACGTTTTCATCAGCGGCAACAACACAAACATGGTACAAAACACCTCCTACACACTGCAGCCAACAGGCGCGCCCCATGACGAACTCATTTACCCACCCCTCTCCCGAGTGGAGAAAGGAAGACAAGCAAGAACGCAACGAGGAACGTCTGTCAATCACAGGCACAAACGAACACCGATACATGCACCGGCAAACATAACAACACGAGAACAAGAAAGCGACGATGATAATTTGATTCATCACAAGTAAAAAGAATACACAAATGATTTGTCTAAAGCGAGATTCACATTTCCGACATAAGCATATAAACATAACGGAAGAATAAATCATTGGAAAAAGGAGCTTTCAAGGGTAAATTAACTTTATGCTTATGCCAAGTGTGAACCACGCTTTACTCTATAAAGTGGGTTCGCCCCTATTCCAATTCCCGCCCAGGTTAAAAGCACAACTAAACCTCGAGTAAGTTAACAAACACAGCCAAATACATGGACACGTTAGAAAATGCGATAAATTTGGTTTACTCGAGGTCTGTTGTGCGATACTAACTTGTTTTCTTCATCTGTCAATGTCTTGGACTAGAAGTAAAAAGAAATGAATTTTAGCTACGTTATTTAGTGCAATATTACAATTCTCGTACGCGTACAAAGCGCGCGAAAAACAAATATTTAATTTGCATAAATGGCGCGCACGAGTTTATTGCAACGTGGTTTCAAAAAGTAAAAATATAACTTTCTAAACCTTCAAAAATAAGTCGTAGAAATTCTACTAAAAGCTTTGAGCAAATTATGACCTTGCTTTGCATTTTCTAATTCAGAAAAATTCTTCATGTCACTGAAAGTTTAAAATAGAAAGTCAAGACTCGTGCAAAGTAGCGAAATTCGGCGAGTGTGCATAGACTCACAAATCATAGTTTAAAACAATTTCCAACAGATAAAAGCTTTTCAAATAGAAAAAATGTATATCTTAAAATAAATGTAGATACATTCTCGCATAAAGCTTGGCGAAAAATACTTGTGACAACGTTTTGCAGCGACTCAAAAGCACATGGCAAGTTGTACTACTGCTGTAGTCATTCAGTCGCTTTTAAATCAGTTTTTTGAATGAAATATTGCACATTCTACGCGCAAATAGTCTAAGAAATATGTTGACAAGCTTTAGTTTCCTTTTGGAAACTAATTTCTCGATGAAAAAGTAATTATATGGAAATAATATCGACACAAAGTAGCAACACTTCTTACCTGTTCAAGTCTCTCAGTTGTTTGAGCGCAAAGCTGCCCAACTTTGAAATATCTACTCGTTGTGACGTAAATCTAAATGTCAATCAAATGTTTTTTGACCAATGAGAATGGAAGAAATTTAGGGGGCGTTTTGAGTGCGCCGTCTGATTGGTCGAGAGGAAGTAGGCGGGAAACATTCTCAGGCGCGGGAAGTATTTGCTGCACGAAGGAATGTGAAAGAACTTTTGAAAGAACGAAAGAAAGGATTAGAAATAAATAATTAAAAGAAATAAGAGCTGAACTGAACTGAATTTTATTACGTAAAACACAGTAGTTTTAGAAGACTAAAATATAAAAATATAAAACACATGATGTACAAATGTATAAAGAACTGAAAGAGAAGAGAAGAGAAGAGAAGAGAAGAGAAGAGAAGAGAAGAGAAGAGAAGAGAAGAGAAGAGAAGAGAAGAGAAGAGAAGAGAAGAGAAGAGAAGAGAAGAGAAGAGAAGAGAAGAGAAGAGAAGAGAAGAGAAGAGAAGAGAAGAGAAGAGAAGAGAAGAGAAGAGAAGAGAAGAGAAGAGAAGAGAAGAGAAGAGAAGAGAGAAGAGAAGAGAAGAGAAGAGAAGAGAAGAGAAGAGAAGAGAAGAGAAGAGAAGAGAAGAGAAGAGAAGAGAAGAGAAGAAAGAAAATTGTATTGTAACTACAACCGCTGCCAAAAACATTGCGGTCACCACCGTCAAATCGAGGCTACCACCATGTTGGATTCTCTCCACGTCACCGAATAACAACAAAAAGAGACAAATCGAATCGAACGAATGATCGCAGCTTCACTAAAGTACATCATGAACTTCAAGGAGTAAAACAACCTTCATTCATCAAATCGGTGAACCTGGCAAAATGTGTAGTCGTCGTAACAAGCCAGTATTGCAAGCAGTTGTTTTCCTTGGCTTGGTGGCCAGTCTTGGATATTCTGTCTTCTTGTACAATACCCTGACAATTAAACTTGGAAGAACAGATCGACAACTCAAAAAATATATCCAACATCAACAATCGCTGTCGTCGCAGCTACAAGGTATGCTCTAGGAATATAACATAGCAACATTTGTTGGGAGTCAATTTAAAAACTTGGTGATGAGACCAAATTTAGTTCTATTTATAACTTAAAATACTACATGTGATATATAGAATGCATGTAAACAAGAATGCATATTGTTAGGACGCCGTGCTAATTTAGTGGCTGCACGTTATTTATTCTTCTAGTCTTTAATACAGCTGCTTTCCAATTCTCAAAACCTTTATAAACATTATTTTTGTAAACAGTGTACACATTCATAGCTACAATATAAGACATGTGTACATGTAGAATCTTAATTTTAAATTCAATATTCCTTAAAATAATGCAATTAGTTATTATAGACACCTGGAATTATTTTCTTCAGAGTTCATCAAAACAGCTCTAACAAACTTGAAGTGTGGGCTCTTAATGTAAAATATTAAATTCCTATTTGAATAAGTTGAACTGCAGGTGTTTGTTGGTATGTTGTATTGGGTTACTGAGTTTTTGATAAGGCAAATGCATGATGCATATCTTTGGCAGAATATTGATTTGAAACTACATTTACTAAAACTAAATAACTAGATACATCTATCATGTATGCAGACATATCATATACATGTATACAATATGGCGGTCCCGTCTCTCCACACTCCATTATATTGCACCGGAGGGACATAAAAGAACCCACACCACTGTTCGACTAAGAGTAGGACACGTAGTTCCCGGTGTGTGTGGCCTGAACTCACCGAGGCCGGCTTCCTGGAAAAACTTGTATTACAGCCAGTAATCCAACGGATCTATTTGCGAGTGCTGGAACAAGCATATACATATGTAACTGTATTAAAGACACTTAATTGAACCACTTTATTTCCAAATCCCAATTTGCTAATAATTTGTCACAATGATTTACATCACCTTATGCTTGCCTTCATATAAATGCAGTTGGTTGATTTAGAAAAACTTTTACAGACTGCATGTGCAGATGTATTTTGCATACTTGTGTCAAGACAGAATTAAGTATATATATGTGAATATAGATTTATAGATTTTTGATTAACCTTATACACTCATTTCGATAAAGTTAGTCACCCGTAAAGCTTCGAAGGTGAGACCGATGAGGATCCTGGGTTGGTTAAAATGTATGTACCCATGGTCCTTCTTGGTCTTACTTTCGAAGCTTTTCGGGTGACTAACTTTATCGAAATGAGTGTATATTAATTTTATGGAACTATAGAATATATTCTTCTGGAATAGCTATTCCACCCTCAATAGCAACTCAATCAAACCGTTATCCCAGGTTAATCCAATTATTCATATTCCAGAATAACATCAATCAAAATAGTCTGAAGGTGCATGGTCAAACCTTTTAGTGTCACACAGTAATTAATTCAATATGGCTGTACTAAAAGAGCAGGTTCTATAATAGTGTGTAAATTTTTACCGTAATTAAATCAGACTACATACAATTTTTTTTTGGGGGGGGGGGGGGGGGGGGGGGGGACATGTGCTTTCATTTGGTCTAGTTGCATAGGCTAATGAGTCCTTAATACATTGATAGTCACATATATAATCGTGACCCATGGAGGGGCTAGCGCTGGTGGAGCTTAAAAATAGCCCAACCACTTTTTTGTCCACAGATATTAAAATTTTAAAGGAAATTTTAAAAATGGTATCGTCATTAAGCGACCCTTAATTTTTGTATGGAAGAAAATTTTTAGCAACACCACTTTTAAGCTTGCTCCACGGGCCCTGATCATAATACTACACTACAGAACCTACAGAAGTAATACAGCTAGTACATGTAGGTGATTGAACCAAATGGAGCCAGCTAGGAGGTACTGCAGTGCTTTTTTATGTTAAGATGGAATGGATTTTTTTGTTTCTAATTGTAACAATAATAATGACATATCATTAGAGACTGAGAAGACAGAACACCGATGCATGCAGTAACATTGTCTGGTATAGTGCCTGTCATTGTCTAAAGGGTCATCATTTTTAATGTGTGTTTTTTTTGGTGTTTTATTTTTCAGTTGTTTATGAACATAGAGCACTTTTAGAGAAGACTTTTGATAAGGAAAAAAAAGAACACAAGAAAGCAAAACAAGGTGGGTGTACAAGGTCATGTAGCCCCAATACAGACCTGTCATTAGTGTTAGACAGATGCTAGACACTACAGTGTGGATATTAAGGTGTCTGCAGGGCTGTATATAACCCAAAATTCAAGGGGGGGCAGTACATAACCCAAAAGTCAATGTATTTAACAGCAAAATAAATAAATAATGCAGTTATTTTTAATAATTTTTAGTGTCTTTTACACTTTGCTAGGGGGGGGGGGGGGGGGGGGGGGGGGGGCAGTTGCCCCTGTGCTGTGTACGGCCCTGGTCTGTATGTTCAAGTGTTCTCTGATCAAAATCTAAATTCTTCTTGTAGTTCTTATAATTTTGAAGGAGAATTTGGGTTTTGATCATAAGTCACTTTGTTAAGTCTTGAGGGTGCCAGCTGCATGGCTTTAGTGAATTCAAAAGTTTTATGTGACTGTTATTATAATGTACTGTTTGTTTTCTGATCACAGAATTAGATGTTGCTAAAAGAGAATTCAATGTAAATGTTACTAGAACAAAGGTAGGTATGATTTAAACTCATATATTGTATGGAAGGAGAAGTTAAGTGATGGGTGGAGCAACAACCTTGCAGGGAAGATTTTAAAAGCCTAGCTGCATTGGTTTTCAAAAATGATGAGAGTATAAGCATATATAAGTATTTATACTGCTGTCCAGTTGGAGGTTGAATTGTGGTTGAATTCCCGGCCGGATCATCACTCAGGGTCTTAAAGTGCCTATGAAGCGAAACAACAGACCCCGTTTTTATTTGCTATAACTACGAAAGTTCACTATTTGCTTGTTTACATGGCGTTAATAAAAAGTGAATTGAGCTTCAGGAACATTTTTTATTTCGCGCACGAAGTTGGGCATTTTGGGTTTCAAAGTGCGACAATTCCCGCTCGGTCAAACTATAGAAATGTGATGTCATAAGTTGTGCAAACAAAGGCATACACAACTTATGACGTCACCGAGCCATTGTCAAGGGCCCAGTCTCTTGTCGCACATTTTGGTTGAAAACGATAATTTTCGAACCGCGAAAAAAAAATGTTCGCACGCTCAAAGTCAATGTTCAAATACAGCAAATGTTCAGAGAAAGACCAAACAACAATAATGTTCAATAAAACAAGGATCGACATTTTCGTTTCATAGGCACTTTAACATAATTGAGAAGGTACTGCCTTTGTAATTACATCTGCATATGGTTATAGACCTTCAGTTGTCTTCTTGGATAAACATGTTAAACCTGAGTTCCTAGCTGTCTCCTAACCCTAATCGAATTATAACCTGTTTAATTTCACGGGGGGCATTATAAGAACCTGTTGAACTCCTGTAAGAGTAGGGGATTGTTACCCAGTTCAACAACCTACTTCAAAATTGGAGGCATAACATACTAATGTACTAACATGATTATAAGCTCAGCTCGGCTGCCATGGGCGCCTATACATGTATCATATGCAGCAGCTGAAAAAGTCCTCCATCAGTTTGTAAAATGTGAAATGTGTTATATAATATAAGAACAGACTAAGTTATTATTATTTATTATTTTATGCTCTTGTGCATGCATGTGCATTAATTGCTTGTGAAAACCATGCAGTCTAACTTTATAAACATATCATCATTGTTGCACCTACAGTGTACGTATATTTGTACGCTGTTCATATCCAACAAGTTCTTGTCATGCGTCATCTTCATCCACTGCTTTGATGCATCATTATCACCATTATTTTTGCAGCACGAAACACTTAATAGATTCAATTCCCTTGAGACTCAGCATAGGATGGTTAAGGTATAGCACATTCATTCATTATATCATCCATTCATCCATTCATCCACGGGTCACTAATCTTGTTCATAATATTACTGTCAAATCAGTTGTAAGTAAGTAACAATATTTAAAGCTGGCTTATAAATGCACTCGCACTATTTTCTATGAAATGTTTGTTGGTTTTTCTGTTATTAATTTTGTTCCTTGATATTTTAGGCACAACACGAGCAGTTACAACTAGAATACAACAGATTACAACAGCAACATGCAAGGCTGAGTGCAGAGCACCAAGCTGTACATAATCAACAAATTAGTGCATTCAATACTTTGAAGACTCAAAAAGAAAATGAAATTCTGGGTCTTGACGGTACTTGTCACTTTATATATAATACATGTATATACCTCTTATTAGTTACCGAGCACGAGGTCCATACAGGAATTTATGGACCAAGTTTTTTCGCACGGCCTTATGGCCTAAGCGCGTAGCGTGCGGGCCATAAAAAGTGGGAGAAAGCGAGGATCCATAATTACTTCCCATACGGACCGAGCAAGCGAGGATAATAAGATATTTATTATATAGCTTTTCCTTACGTTTCTGTTTTCAGCGGGCCGTATGGGAAGTTACGGCCCGCTAATTGACCAATAAGAGCGCGTAGTATCTGTGCTATATAATAAAGCAGATTATGTATGATTTTGAAAAACTGATACAGTAGCATGAACATACAATGATATGTGCTGACAGTGTCAGGTCTGTGATATATTTTAATATTTCAAGCAAATTTGTGCTGTGTGCCATGGGTGACCATGCTCAGTGCCGTGTACATGTACCATGTTTTCTTAGTCATACATACAGTTTATACAAACAGTGTATGAATATATATGTCGATCATTATAGTCTAAGTTATATATACATGTATGGTCAGCATGTTGATACATGCAGGGGCAGATCTAGAGATTTTGAAAGGGGAGTGCACCGGGGGTGTGGGGGCATGC
Organism: Actinostola sp. cb2023; assembly: GCA_033675265.1. NCBI lineage: Eukaryota > Metazoa > Cnidaria > Anthozoa > Actiniaria > Actinostolidae > Actinostola > Actinostola sp. cb2023. The sequence goes on along the minus strand of JAUJYZ010000578.1, from coordinate 674,301 downwards.
CCCCCCAGAAAATTTTGAAATCTAGAAGCTGGAAAATGCAATTTCCATCCATTCTGGGCATCAAATTGTGGGGAAACGTGGGCGAATATGTATCGGGCCCAACTCAAAAGGGGGGGGGGGCACTGGCCCCCCATGTGCCCCCCCCCTTGGATCCACCCCTGACATGTACTAGCTAGTATACATGCAATCATGTATTGTGATGTTGTAGACATTATTATCACGTTATTATGACTGCAGCCACATATATGTCTTGACATTGATTTGCAGCTCAAGTTAATACATTAAAAAAGCAAGTGGGTACCTGGAAAGTACAGTATGGAACTCAATTCCAAGAAGCACAATATTACAAGGTAAAGTATCACATATATAAACTGGAAAGTACAGTATGGAACTCAATTCCAAGAAACACAATATTACAAGGTAAAGTATCACATAAACTGTATATTCTATTGACAACCTTTGTATCATCACTATCTTTGTCTGCTTGATTGACCTTGCCATAGGTGGTTTATGGGAGGGGCTCAGTGGGCTGTGGCGCCTTCTTTTGTTACTGGGATTTCTGTCATTTGAAGCCTTCAGTTGAAGTTTTGATCACAATTAAATGCTGCAATTTGGGAGTTACAATTGTAGCATCTCAGAGAACCTAGATTTTGAAATATTCCAGGGGGAAATGCTCCCACATGTACACCATATGGCCACCTAGGTTGTTGTATATCTATTTATGTATTATTATTATTATTGTACCTCTCCCTAAGCATGACGTACGTACATGTACAGCGCTTCATTGTTTGTTATATTTCTCTGAATTTTCGTATTTTTTGTTTCAGAATTTACATGGTGAACAATCAAAAGAAATGGAAAAGAATAAAGCCATCATTCTGAATCTGTACGATAGAATCAATGTAAGCAGAGTCTCTGTTCCAAGTTTGATCTTTTTTTTTTAACTAGACCAAACTTTGTCCATCAACCTGGGATTCTGAGCAAATTGTTCATAGTTTTTGGAAAATGCATCTACTGTGACAATTCCTTCCCTTCCTTTCCTTCCCTTCCTTTCCTTCCCTTCCTTTCCTTCCCTTCCTTTTCTTCCTTCCTAGCTATGTCCCTGCCTTCCTTCCTTCCTTCCTTTAGTTCTCCGCAATTCCCTTTCAAATGCATACTATCAGCACACTTTATTTATTTATTTATTTTAGAAACTTCAGATACAAATGTCCAATCTGGTCAAAGAAAGACAACATGCCAGGCCACGTTCAAAGGGAAAAGAATCTAAAAACTTCCAGCGTCATCCCGACGTCCACAGAACAGGTGTTGCTGATGCAAGGCCTGGTCACCCTGGCGATGTTACTAAGGCAACCTCTTCAACTATAAAGAACACAGTACACAGGTCGTTTGATAAAGCTCGCAAAGAGGTTGATGTGAAACCAGGTGAAGCAGGAGAAGAGACTGACGACAAAGACTCAGAGTATGATGACAAGGGGTAGGTATAGCTGCAAGTATGCAGAACATATGAATTAGATTGTGAACAGTCTCTTCGTTGTATAATCATTCAAGTAACAAAAAAAGCATATTCTTAAAAAAAAACGTAAATCATAGAAGATTGTTAGGAAACTGTAGCAATAAAGAACCACTCTGTGCGTTTCTTTTGTGTGTGCGAAGAGCTCTTCGAAAGTAGCAACACAGAGTTCGAGATATCTGTTCGTTCCTTTAATTGAAGAGTTCTTCCAAAAAGGTAACGCACGTACAGAACATGCATGTACATTGCATTGACTATTGTAACAACACAAGAGGTATCTGTTCATTTCTTTTTTGAAGAGTATATAGTTTGCGCGCTGGATGCTCATTTGAATGGTTAAGATAGATTTCATTTTCATTCATTCATTCAATTCTCAAGCTGTCTGATTATTGTGCTTGCGCAGCTGATTCTTGCGTCAGAAAGTTGAGGTTTACACCATTTGCATTGATCATTTATCACCCAACGCAAGTTTGAGCGCATGATTTGATTTGCGTTGACATCCACTTCACCCTTCACGATCGGCCTCATTTCCCTGGGGCCAGTATGTAAACCCCTCTCTCATCATGGGTATTCACTAATCCATGGGGTCATCATTGCTTATCCCCTCTGATACTGCAATGTGAATAGGAGTTATTTGGCCCCAGGGTATACCTTTCGCCATGAGTGAAGTTTAGATTGTTTTGTCTTCAGACTGTTGGTAACGTATTAATGTTTCTATTTCGTTTGTTTTCTGACAGACAACCTCAACGAAGCGAACATCAGACTCAAGCACCCACAGCAGCGCTGCACACAAAACAAGCATGTAAGAACAGTAATACTGTACCATTCAAATTCTTAACATTATTTGATGTAAACATTGTAATGACTGTGGTAATGATTAATATCATCATTGTCATCATCATATCAGTAATATTTGTACCTGTCATCATCATCATCATCATTATCATCACCATCATCATCATTTTCATCATCATCATCACCATCATCACCATCATCATTTTCATCATCATCATCATCATCATCATTTTCATCATCATAATCGCCATCATCAACATGATTCTAATAACTTAGAAACATATTATGTTCATCCATTTTCAACTTGATAATCATCACTATCATCATCACCATCATCATCACCATCTTCTATATACTTTCGTCCCTAGATGCAGTTCGGCCTGACATAGCTAAAAGGATACATCATAATGACGAGCATGGTGGAGGGCCTGGTGAAGAGTCACATGCTGTCAACGAAGCGCCTGTGATTTTACAAGCCACACAGCAAGAACCTACGGTTAGTTAATGTTGATGTGAATGAATAAATGAATGACATGATGTACTTGTTATACTGTAAGTAATAGAGTTGTTTTCGTATGAGTGGGAAATAGTTACGGTACGGTTCGTGCCGTGCGGTGACCGTGCCGTGTCCAAGCATTCTGATTGGTTGAGCGATGATTTTGCGCGCTGTGATTGGTTGAATAGATGTCTTTGATTCCGTACCGTGACCGTAACTCCGTGCCGTAGGTTTCCCACTCATACGAAAATGACTCTATACCATACTTACCCTACCTGTAGTTAGTTGGTGTTGAATGGATGGATTAATGGATGGATTAATGGATGGATTAATGGACGGACGGACGGACGGATGGATGGATTAAACACATAACCTTACTATGAGGCATATTGATTTAAGGCTAAGGCGACACAAGCTGAAGTTGAAGGAGTTAAAGACACAGAACAGCAAAGAGTTCAAGAATATCTCTCTCGAAATGTTGGCAATAATGCACGACGGCAACAGCATCAACAACAACAACAAGCACAATTGTATCAGCAGCGACAACAGGAGCAGCAAGGACAGTATCAACAGCGACAACAGGAGCAACAAGGACAGTATCAACAGCGACAACAACAACAAGGACAGTATCAACAGCGACATCAACAGCAGCAGCCTCAATTTCAGCAGCAGCAACATGAACCCATCAAAAGGTCTGATAATATCCCAGTACAAGATGGACAAGCCGACGAAGCCCAGCGTCAAAACGAGGGCCATTCCAAAGACAGCAGCAAAAACTCTGAATTGAGTCGATCTGCGCAGCTCAGGGACTTCAGAATGGCGCTTCACGATGGTTTAAGCAAACTAAACACCAAGCTACTAGAGAAATCACATAAATCCTCACATGGCGAAAAGTCAAAGTCGGATCACAATGAAGGTCCAGGAAAAGTCCCGGATTTAAAGAAGTCCGCTGAGTTAAAGCGCCAAGAACAGTTCAGACGACCCATTCCCAGACCTGGAGGAGGAGAGTCGAGAAGGACTGGGAGAGAGAATGGAAAGGTTGTAGAATCACGTGACAAAGATGTCAGGAAAGGTGGTGGCGATACGCCGGAAGAAGGTAAGAGTTGTCACGTGATCAAGGTCTGCTGTGTGTGCACGTGTCTGAACACCGCTGTCAGACTGCAGGCGATGTAGTTTGTTTGATTGGTTGGTTGGTTGAATGATTGATTGCTTGACTGAATGATTGACTGATGGTTGGTTGAATGATTGATTGATTGAATGATGGTTGGTTGAATGATTGATTGAATGATTGATTGACTGATGGTTGGTTGAATGATTGATTGATTGAATGAATGATTGACTGATGGTTGGTTGAATGATTGATTGATTGAATGATTGATTGACTGATGGTTGGTTGGGTTGAATGATTGATTGATTGAATGATTGATTGACTGATGAATGATTGATTGATTGAATGATTGATTGACTGATGGTTGGTTGATTGAATGATTGATTGATTGATTGATGACTGATTGAAGATTGATTGACTGATGATTGATTGACTGATGATTGAATGATTGATTGAATGATGGTTGGTTGAATGATTGAATGATTGATTGAATGATGGTTGGTTGAATGATTGATTGAATGATTGATTGACTGATGGTTGGTTGAATGATTGATTGATTGAATGATTGATTGACTGATGGTTGGTTGAATGATTGATTGATTGAATGATTGATTGACTGATGGTTGGTTGGTTGAATGATTGATTGAATGATTGATTGACTGATGGTTGGTTGAATGATTGATTGACTGATGGTTGGTTGAATGATTGATTGATTGAATGATTGATTGACTGATGGTTGGTTGAATGATTGATTGATTGAATGATTGATTGACTGATGGTTGGTTGGTTGAATGATTGATTGACTGATTGAATGATTGATTGACTGATGGTTGGTTGAATGATTGATTGATTGAATGACTGATTGAATGATGGTTGGTTGAATGATTGATTGAATGATTGATTGACGGATGGTTGGTTGAATGATTGATTGATTGAATGATTGATTGACTGATGGTTGGTTGAATGATTGATTGATTGCTTGAATGATTGATTGACTAATGGTTGGTTGAATGATTGATTGATTGATCTACGGTTGGTTGAATGACTGACTGATTGATTGAATGAATGATTGATTGGTTAGTTAGTTAGTTGATTGATTTACTGATGGAGCGGTTGATTGATCGAATTATTGACAGATTGGTTGATTAACTGATTCAATGATTGACTACAGTCAAACCTCTCCACCGAACGGCCACCTCAGTTGGGACAAAATGGTTTGGCCGTTGTGTAGATCGAGGTGGCCTTTGTAGGGAGGATTTTGTAACTATAATTGTATGGGCTGGCTAGTGACCGGGACAAGAAACCCATAGCTGTTAAAGAGAGGCTGCCGTTGTGTAGTGGTGGCCTTTGTAGGGAGGATTCTGTAACTATAATTGTATGGGCTGGCTAGTGGCTGGGACAAGAAACCCATAGCTGTTAAAGAGAGGCTGCCGTTGTGTAGTGGTGGCCTTTGTAGGGAGGATTCTGTAACTATAATTGTATGGGCTGGCTAGTGGCCAAAACAAGAAACCCATAGCTGTTAAAGAGAGGCGGCCGTTGTGAAATGATGACCTTTGTAGGGAGGATTTTGTAACTATAATTGTATGGGCTGGCTAGTGGCCGGAACAAGAAACCCATAGCCGTTAAAGAGAGGCGGCCGTTGTGTAGTGGTGGCCTTTGTAGGGAGGATTGTGTAACTATAATTGTATGGGCTGGCTAGTGGCTGGGACAAGAAACCCATAGCCGTTAAAGAGAGGTGGCCGTTGTGGAGAGGTGGCCGGTGTAGGGAGGATTCTGTAACAATAAATGTATGGGCTGGCTGTTGTTTGGGTCAGAAAACCCTGGCCGTTAAAGAAAGGTGGCCGTTGTGGAGAGGTGGCCGTTGTGGGGAGGTGGCCGTTAGTGAGAGGTTCGACTCTAATTGATTCAATGATTGACTACTTGTTTGATATCATTTCATTTTCCTCAGAAAACGACGACGAAGGAGACGAAGAAGACAACGAACAATGAACGAGATAACACCATAAACCAAGACCAAGAGAACAACAGACACGTCGCCGGTGCACAGCCGCGACAAGTCAACGCCGTTAATGCACAGGGAAATCCCCACAGGGGAGGGGGTATTCGAGGCCTGAGGCATGCCAGATGAGAAGGGACGAATATTCATTTTATTTATTTTGTAGAACACTTCTTAAAAGACACTGCTTTAGCTGTGAAAAGTCTTTGCAAATAAATTATTGTACAACAATGTTAGAGAATGGTTTGCAGTGGATCGGACACTATTAAGCCTGGCTGTCACCTACAAGGGACGTTATTTGACTGTGGCAACAGGGTCTGTGCAATAATGAGCCAAATCCACAAGCAAAAACACAAAGATTTCATTTTGATCAACTTGTGCGGCTTGTCTCAAGGGTTCGGTCGTTTGGCAGATCGCCAGCGCACCAACGCCACGAGAATCCTGGATTTCCTTTGTATACGCAAGAAAATGAAGATAAATTTGATTCTGGTGTTTATGCTTGCACTTGCGGCTTCCACGAGGATCTCGGGTCCAGTGAAAACCAGGCTTAAGCACAGGCAGCCCAACCATTTCTTCCGAGGCTACTCATTCAAAGCCGCAGTTGTGCGGGCACAGGGAGCCCAACAATACGTATTGCGTATACTCTACCACAGGAAACCCATCAAAAAAAGACGCCCGCACAAATATATTTTCATTTAGACAGTATTGAATGAGTAGCCTTGGGAGAAATGGTTGGGCTGCCTGTGGCTCACGTTGTACTTAGAACTATCGTCACTGAGGGTTTACATTTGTTGTCGTTCACTCCTGGTGAAAGGAGAGACTACTGTGTCAACTCATGGATGCAGAGCATCTTTGAATATCTCTCTCCTCGTCTTAACTTATTAAATATCTAGTTGACAAATCAGAACACTTCATTCAGCCATCTATAATGGCTTACACTGCATTCATATTTCAATATAGGCAACAATACACACACAATTATTTGCAATAATGAATTTAAAAAAATGGCCACTCATCAAGGCATGTAATATCAAGATGAACCTGAGTATCAGACTTTTCTTGGGAGGAAGGGAGGGGAGGGTTCTTGGGTGGGAGGAGAGGGAGAGAGAAAAAGAAAGGGGAAGAGAATGAACATATTATCCCCACCCCCTCCCCTTTCACCCCCTCCGAAGAACGCCTGATACTCATGTTACAATAAAGTGTACAATTTTGTGATGAATTAATAAAAGATCTAAAGAACCACTTTTACAATGATGCATTGTGCACGTCGCTAGTCCAGGAGCAGAAGACTGGAGTCGAGTGACAGAACAATAGCTACATACCAAATATGGAATTTGTTGCCAAATAAAGAATATATAATTTTCCCAAGAATGTTTTCAAATGGCACTATGCAAATAAGTGTATGCATTCATTATGATAATTACAATATGTGTTATCTTCTTGTTATATGTTATGTGAGTTCTTGGATCAAAGCCATCAAATCTGGTTTTAGATAGCTGTCTTGTTGTACAGATCCACTTGCAGCAATGATATCGGCCATGATGTTTGCATCCCATGCAAAGTTGACTACAGCAGCAGGAACCTACAAGTACAATAGACACACCATCATTATCATCATCATCATCATTATCATCATCGTTATCATCATTATTCTTTATATCATCACCATCATCATCACCAGCATCATCATCATTGTTATCATCACTGAAGGGAATACCCTGTTTAAATAAAGGTTTTCATTCATTCATTCATTATCATCATCGTTATTCTTTATATCATCACCATCATCACCACCAGCATCATCATCATCATTGTTGTAAAGCACATCTAGATCATTTATGGATATGCACTATATAAATGTCATCATCATCATTAGTCACCATCATCATAACCTCTAATTCAAGATTTTCATTTTTCCTGCCCCACGACAAACCCTCTATTTACGATACCCAGAAAATATAAAAAGCACCACAACATTAAATCTGCTTTTTGTTTGACCATTGCCTGGAGTTGCGTTGGCTTATGGTGGTTCGTTTCTAGCAGTTTAGTGAAATTAAACTACTTACAAGGCCCAAATCATTGAGTGTAGATTCCTCGGCTTTTAGCTGACCAGTAGGATCGCTTAGCACAAAGGGCTGCCAGTCAGACACGAGTGATTCACGAACAAACGCAAACAAGTCTCGAAGCTTCTCACGAGAGTAAAATGTCCCTGGTAGAATGAAACAATATGCATGGTTAACATGACAGTGTTGCTACAGCTGGTGATGATGATGACGATGATGGTGATGATAATGATGGTGATAATGATGACAATGGGAATACTGTTTACCAATCGATGATCATCACGATGATCAACTTGATGACTACACTGATGGTGGTGATGCGGATGATGATGACAATGATGGTGGTGGTGGTTGCATTTTATGGTAATGATGTATATGATGATGGATGATGATGTTGGTTTCAACTGGTCATGATGATTGTGATGAAGATGATGACAATGATGGTGATGATGCTGATGCTGATCTGTCAACACGTACCTTGCAGAATAGTTCCATCAGGGAACCTCACTCTAATCAAAGTAAAGCGATATGTTTTTGTAGATTTCTTGTCAGTGTCTCTCATTGCTTTGGTTCTTAGCTGCGAATTTTTATCGATTTCATCCAATCTAAAGTCAAAAACATTTCTTGTGTTAATTTCCTAAGAGTGTTCATACAACAAGCATAGAGCATGTTACTCAAAAATCTGGTGACACCCCTACTTGTAATTGCCTCACAGGAGGGGAGACAGAGGGCATGGGAGGCAGAGGGGAGGACAGAGGGGATGGGAGGCAGAGGGGAGGAGAGGGGGAGGAGAGGCGGAATGAAGGGGAATGAAGGGAGGTGGAGGGGAGGGACGGGAGGGAGGGAAGTGGAGGGGGGGAATGAAGGGGAGGTGGAGGGGGTGGAGATGGATGGGAGGCAGAGGGGAGGAGGCGGAGGGAGGGAGTGGAGGCAGGGGGAATGAAGGAGGTGGAGGGGAGGTGGAGGAGGGAGGGAAGTGGAGGCAGAGGGGAATGAAGGGGAGGGGAGGGAAAGTGGAGGGGATGGGAGGGGAGGGGGGAGGTGGAGGGAGGGGATGGGGGAGGCAGAGGGGAGGGAGGGAGGTGATGGGATGGGATACGGGGAGGAGAGGCGTGGAGGCTCACTTGAAGGGGAGGTGCCAGGAGGGAAGTGGTATTCTCTGTTTGACTACTTTGCATCTGAAGAAGACAAACAAAAGAAGTCTTCTGGGAGTTCAAATTGCATGGTTCTTGAAGTGGGTCGATAAACCTGTAGATTTCTGTCTAACTTAGCTCTGATTGGTTCAGTGGAGATGAGAATTGCTTTATAGGTTTGTAAGGTCTCTATATCGTTTGCCTTGTCAGTTGGAATGACGTAGAACTTTTCTGTTTTATCTGAATAAAGAGCAGTATTAATCATCATCATTATTATGATCATTACCACCAGCATCAACACTATAATTATCATCCTCATCATCATCACCACCAAAATTATTACCATCACCATCATCATCATCACCACCATTACTATCATCAATATCATCATCATCAATCATCATTCTCATCATCAACATCAACATGAAGTGTCACCAATAAATATGACAAGAATGACTACTAACCACGACCATCAACCAAAGATTCATGTACCAGTGAGAATAATAATTCCCTTCCTCTACTTAGGATGTTTTGAACTACTTCTACTACAGCTACTATCACCCTTCAAGGCGCCAAATAACAATACATATGTTGTAGTTTAAAATGATCTTTGGTTTAATTTAAATTGAACCGGTTCAAGTTTAGGGTTAGTATTAGGGAAGACTTTATAGTAATGAAGTACCTTGGGGTTAGGTTTAGGGTTAGTATTAGGGAAGACTATACAGTAATGAAGTACCTTGGGGTTAGGTTTAGGGATAGTATTAGGGAATACTATACAGTAATCAAGTACCTTGGGGTTAGGTTTAGGGTTAGTATTAGTGAAGACTATACAGTAATGAAGTACCTTGGGGTTAGGTTTAGGGTTAGTATTGGGGAAGACTATACAGTAATGAAGTACCTTGGGGTTAGGTTTAGGGTTAGTATTGGGGAAGACTATACAGTAATGAAGTACCTTGGGGTTAGGTTTAGGGTTAGTATTGGGGAAGACTATATAGGTCTGTAATCAAGTACCTTGGGGTTAGGTTTAGGGTTAGTATTAGGGGAGGCTTTATAGTAATCAAGTACCTTGGGGTTAGGTTTAGGGTTAGTATTGGGGAAGACTTTATGTTAGATTTAGGTTTATTAATAATGTGCAATGCATTACTACCAATGAAATCTTGGATGGTCAAGTGGTTAAGGTCTTGGGATAGCAAGCCAAAGGTAAGAGGTTCAAATCCCAGTCAGGTAGGATATTTATTAAAAAAAATGCTAATTAGATATTAGTTGTAGATTAGTTAGACAGACAGATAGTTAGGTAGATGAGAGGGGAGAAGATAGAGAGAGAGAAGGGAGGGAGGTGAAAATTATTTAGTTCTTTTTGAGGACCCCCCCTAAAATTCCAAATTAAACCATTTAAATTGAACCAAGGGATCATTTTAAACTACAACATATATATAAATAAACACTTCCTGGGTTTTACCTTCCTGCTCAATTTCTTTATCTTCAAACCCACAAGCAGCTATGAACTCTGCAGCACCAGTTATACTGGAAACTCTCTCCTGAACGAATTAAATATATACAATACAATATACAATAAAATTAGCATTTCCCAACAGGGATTTTCAATACTAATTTACAAATATAGGATTAAATAAGTAAAATATTAACCTAATTACAAGACAAAGTTTATATAATACTAATTACAAGGAAATATATATATATATATATATATATATATATATATATATATATACAGCAATATGCAGAAATTCTGATCATTTTGACTAAAATACATATATATCAAAAACCTACTTAAAATTATGGGATGGCTACGCTGATATTTTTTTCATAAAGCCTCGCTGGCAGACAACTAGAAAAAAATATCAGCGTAACCATCCCATAATCTAAAGTAGGTTTTTGATATATATGTATTTTAGTCAAATGGATCAGAATTTCTGCATATTGCTGTATATAATAGTAATAATATAATGATTATAGATGATATAAACATCAATGTTGTTATTTAATTTAAATATATATTCATATTTAAATACATCCTGAGTGACAGACTGTCGCTTCAGGAAGTTTTTTCCGGGTATTCCAGTTCCCCTGACCTTCCATGCCAAAAACAGTATTGTAAGTCAACAGTTGTATGTATAGAATATTGCATGGGAGTGGGTAGTGAGTGGGAAGCCTTGGTCGGAGCCATGCTCTGTTGTAGATCATCCTGGGATTAGCCCAAATGTGATTAAATTTAAATTGTTAATTTGGCCATGCATCAAAATCCAAATTCTCCTGTAGAATTCAAAGAGTTCAAAGGAGAATTTAGATTATGATCAGAGATCACTTTACACTGTTATTGCATGGACATACATGTACATACGCTCACCTGAAATATTTTATTACTTTGCTTGATTTTCATAAACTTTTCTTCACCAGGATTATTGCAAACATTATCAATATATCTATAATTACAAGACAGTATAGTAACTTAAGAACATTAACACCAACAGAAGATACAGTGGTAACAGCTCAAACAACAGCTTCAAATTTTACATGTTAAGGTGTGGTAATACGAGCAACAAAACCATGCAACTTGTCCCGCAACAAATTAAATTTTCGGGTTTGCAGGTTGCAAAACTTTGTTGCATGAAGTAGAAAGAGCTTCTACTTTGCGCAACAAAGTTTTGCAACCTGCAACACGAAAATGTGTTGCGCGACAAGTTGCGCGAACGGTGGTAATACGAGAAACATTGCTCTGCAACTTGCAATGCAACAATGTTGCGTGACAAGTTGCACGATTTTGTTTCCCGTATTACTGCACCTTTAAGGAAATTTATGTGATGTAAGTATTGAACAAAGAGAACAAAAAGCACGAATGGAGCTACATAAATTGTGTAAAAAAGCGCTAAATTTAAATAAAATGTAAGTTAGTTGTATTGGTCAAGACACACAACGCCCAACTATTCCCTTGACGGCTATTGTTAACAAAAGTCACTCGAATGAGTGAATGTGTCTACTGTTAGTTATAAAGGTCAAAATATGTTATGTGAGAAGAGTTACCATATATACACTACATATAGGCGAAACGTCTATAATAATAATAATAATAATCTTTATTTATATAGCGTTATTTCTTCTAAAAAACCAATAGCGCTTAACAATATTACTAATAATAAAATATATGAAACTAATATCTATAAAATATAAAATTAAATGTACAAAAATATGTATACAAATTATTAAATTAAATAAGAATTGATATGGTTAAGGTGACTCCAACATAATTGCGAGTGCATTTTGTGATTTTTTTAACTCGCTCGTATCGCGTCAAAAACACTCGGATATTTCTGCATTTAACACATGTAATAACTCAAACATCTAGGCTTGTAAGAGTGTATTCAAAATTTTATTTTTCAGTCACGTTTGCCGATACGGGCCGATTTTCTAACAGTGGTTTTTCATAATATTGTCCTCCTGTTCGCTCAAAAATCGTACGATTTCTATGAAACTTCAGATTCTTGTTAAATAGATTGTCATAATTTTGTCTGCCGGGTTTTAATTAATAAAGAAAATCTCTCGACTGCAATTTGCGCGGCCTAAAAACTGACCATAAAAATAATGCCGCGCACCTTGCAGTCGAGAGATTTTCTTTAACCCTTTGACACCCAGAGATCTTTGAGTTTTTTAGCGATTTTCTGGACCTAATCACGCCATAGGAAATTTCGATTCCATATAAGGGGTTTCCATGGAAATCTTGACAGTTCTGAAAGCCCACGGGCTCAGGTTCTGACGTAATCTTTCTCTTTTGGTGAATCTCCTCGAGGAACGGCATCTCGTAGCTACTAGGAGCGGTCACTTTTGCATTTTTAGAGTGTTTATAGCCATTATTCACCACAGAAGCCCCCAGGACAGCATCATTAAGCTTGACTGGTGTGGTAGAGACCGTTCTCCTGGAAGAACTCAGGAGTTTAGATACGAATTCACGAACAGATTTCGACTTTGCCGTTTGGAAATTCAAAATGGCGGACTCAATTGTGAAATCGTCTCTCTGGTCTTTCTGTGGTGGATTCCAGGACCTACAAAGGCATTTTTGGCGACTTTGGACTTGTAAAGAATGCAACCGGTGCAATATTTTGCCTGTAGGACCGAGTGGCTCGACACTCTATATATTCTTAAAAGAGGGATTTTCGGGGGAGATCTATGCCGAAATTCCCGGATGTTTCCCGGCATCCTTTTCGGGCGTGCAGAAGGAAAACACGTTGTTAGCGAAAGTGGGCCTAAGGAAATGGCTATTGTTCGGCGAGTTAAGGAAAAGAGAGGGCAAAATTCACGACTATATCAAGAAGAGAGATGGAAGTTTGCTGAGAAAGTGGCGTTTTGTTTCGCAAGGATGTATTTTGGAAGAAAATCCAAGTCAAATGTCATTCATTTTCGAGGTGTAAAATTGCGTCAAAAACACGCATTTTTGATTTTTATGGCAAACAAATTGAACGAATGCCCAGAAATCGGACCTGTAAGTCAGTTTACTTGAGGTTAAAATATGAAGAGTTATCTAGTTGTCACTAATAACTGGCCATGAGATCGATGTTACGAAAATTCAGAAAGTTAGAATTTTTCAAAGCAGTATCGATTTTTACGGGCGGTTTCGGGCGCCGTGGGAGTCAAAGGGTTAAACCCGGCAGACAAAATTATGACAATCTATTTATCAAGAATCTGAAGTTTCGTAGAAATCGTACGATTTTTGAGCGAACAGGAGGACAATATTATGAAAAACCACTGTTAGAAATTCGGCCGGTAACGGCAAACGCGACTGAAAAATACAATTTTGAATACACCCTTAAAAGCCTAGATGTTTTAGTTATTACATGTGTTAAATGCAGAAATATTCGACTGTTTGTGACGCGATACGAGCGAGTTAAAAAAATCACAAAATGCACTCGCAATTATGTTGGAGTCACCTTAACTAACTATCAATTTAAATTATATATAGTAGACAACAGTAAAGGCAACAGTAGGCAAACGCGATCTGTCACTGACAGTGGCGAAACGGCCGTAATTTGTGGAATTAGTTCCCAGTCTTTTCTCTTTCTTTTGTTAACATTACGAACAGACTTACATCTGGAGAAAACATCTGGAGATACGTACTTCATGTCAGATTTCGTACATATTACTTTATCAATATATATATATATATAGTGACATTTCACTAATTTCGACAGACATGAAGTATCTTCCAGTAAACTCGATGACATAGTGTCTTACAGCTGGTTCTCAGCAGTAGACACAAAAATAGAAAGATATTATTAATAACAATGAACATGACAAGACTTTTCAGCCCTAGTGTCGCGGCTATGTTGTATCAGATCTAAAATCACGAACTGAACTACAATCACTCTCCTTCGGCTCATGAAATGACTATAAATCTGATACATGGCCACAAAGTTGTATGTACACGTACAAGATGTTACACATGATCCATCTTACCTACATAGAATATCTATACAAGCTTTGACTCTGTCCTTGTCTGTGTTTACTGTTTGAATAATCAAAGCAGCTACAGCATGGGGACTTTCTGAATATTGCTGAAGAATAAGAATAATAATGGAAACTTTATTTCATGTATTTTTTACAGAAACAATTGCAAATCTCACTACATGTAGGTAATTTACAATTGACTACTTGAACTCGAGAAATAATAATAAATAAATAATAATAAATAAATAATAAATAAATAATAATAATAATAATAATTTAATATTTATATGGCCCAATGAAGAATGTAAAAGATAAAATGCTTAGTGGAAATAAGATTGTTTCTCATTCAATTGCTAATTTCCCATTCATTCATCCATTATTTGTACTTTGTTTATTCTTCCTTCCATTCATTATTTCCTCCCTTCATCCACCAATCCCATTTCCCTTTTTGTGCATCACCTACATGTATGTATCCATCCAAGTTCCTTTCGTTCACTAATTTACTCCTAAAACCTTTTTTTCTGCATCCATCTCTCACTCCCTTACTCCATTAACTGCATCCATCTCTTTCTCCCATTCATTCCTGGTCCTTTCCCACTGTACATTTGTCTGATGATTTCTTCTTATTTATTCCCTCTCCGCATCAATGCACCTGTTCATCCATTCATTCATTCAGTCATTCATCCATTCATTCATTCAGTCGATCAGTCATTCATCCATTCAGTCAGTCAGTCATTTACTCACTCACTCACTCACTCATTCATCCATCCATCCATCCATCCATCCATCCATCCATTCATCCATTCATCCATCCATCCATCTATTCAGCCATCCATCCATCCATCCATCCATCCATCCATCCATCCATCCATCCATCCATCCATCCATCCATCCATCCATCCATCCATCCATCCATCCATCCATCCATCCATCCATCCATCCATCCATCCATCCATCCATCCATCCATCCATCCATCCATCCATCCATTTATCCATCCATTCATCCATCCATCCATTCATCCATCCATCCATCCATCCACTTATCTAGCCAGCCATACTTACAATTTCTAGACATTCTTTGAGGTGGTTGTTTTTATCCTTTAGAATGAAAGTCATTGGACATAAAGGACATTTAAAGTAGATCCCATCCACTGAGAGCTTTGGTGCACATTCAACCTCTACCGGCTAAAAAAATACAAAAGTATAACATTGAAATTATTATAAATGATGATGATAACACCAGTAATGTTAGTGATGAGAATGAGCATGATGACAATATTGGTGATGATGATAACAATAATGATGATGATGACTATAGATAAAGGGGACTGCACAACAATCTCAATTCTCCTGAGCCAAGAGAAGGGCTATGGAAAGGTATCTGAAAAATCCAGGTCTCGGCAAAATCTGAGTCTCAAAATCTCAGTATTCCAGGAAAGAGTCTCGGATTCCAGATTTTCGTAAAAATCAATATGCAGCTCGAAATCACAAATTTTCAAATTTCAAACAAAATAGTGAAGTTTTGGGCTCGGATTTTTTAACAAGTGTCTTGGCATCTCAGTGAGTCTCGGATTTGACCATTCTATAGCCCTAAGAGAAGAAATTACGTTTTGATCAGAGATCACATACATTGTTCTTGTATGGGCCACTTTATGTGAAGTTTATAGAACGAGAGACCGTGTTTTATCGGCATAATGGCTCGGATCTTTATGGCCGATAAAACACGGGCTCAAGTTCTATAAATGACTTCTAAAACTCCATCCCAATTTACCTTGATTTATAACAGTATTACACGAATTCTAAGCAAATAATACAAGAAAATTACAAAACTTTCTTGTAAAGGTACCTGTGACATCACTGATCATGCGCAGGATACACCTCAACTCATCCCACATTGGAAAGAGGTTTTGTAATTTGTAAGTAGGAAGCCGTAAGGATATTTGCAACTTGCTACATCATTGCTATGCAAAGGTCAAATGATACGAGTAAATGAGACCCATGTACGTATGACCTACATTTATGTTACAGGCAATCAGTCTTTATCACTGATAAAGAACTGATGAATAAAACATCAGTGTCTTTATAACTCATATAGACACTGATGTTTTATTCATCAGTGTTTTATCGGGCTATAAAGATCCATGCATGTGACCGATTGGACAACCCTGATTGGACCAATTGCTCATGAATTATTAATGAGTTTTAGAAGGACTGGCTATAGATATAATTTGTACCTCTGGTGGGGCCAAAGTAGGATTAGGAGTAGCCGAATCAGCATTCCTGCTGCCTTCGTCATAAAATTCCCTTTGGACTGAAATACAATATTAAAATTGAGAAGAACATCCCATGATTTTTGCACCAATGTTTTGAGTTTGAGTCTACATGCACCTGTGGGCTACCTGTGCCTAGAATCCAGAATATGATCTAAATGATAAACTACCTTCTCTCTTTAACTTGTCAAAATCCATTGACGAGCTGCCTGCAGCTCCAGCAGTGCTGCTGGTCGGTGGTTTAGTGTCATGTTTCCATGTGGCCGTGGCCGAGTGAGGCTTTTTACTTGATGCTTTTTCTTGTTGATTTATTCGATGAAGTGCAGCCTAGAAATATTTTATAATGTGAGACCTTGATCAATGGCTGCGAAGTCGTTGTAGTAAAATACAGCCGATTCAGGTTGATCATTTACATGTATCGATCTCTAGACAGGTCTGACATTTCACTTGACAATATCATAATTTCACAACAATATATATACACCTGTTTTCAAAAACGTTGCCATTTACAAAATACAAAATAGCCGAAATAGTAGAAAGGAATTAATTAGAGAAACAAAAGAAATTCAATCATGCAGAACTCCGGCTCATTGTTTCTCTAATTAATTCCTTTCTACTATTTCGGCTATTTTGTATTTTGTAAATGGCAACGTTTTTGAAACAGGTGTATGTGGTTAAATGAATATTTAGGCTATGTTAAAATCAAGGCAGATGGGCAAGTGCTCAGTCGTGCAGTCTCAGGGACATGCGGCACCCGTATTGTTGTCTCAGGGTCATGCGGCACCCATATTGCTGAACGTGTGTATCTATACTCTAATGTAAAGCCGAGTATGCTGGCCAGTGGTTGCTCGCCATGCTGTGGGGGCACCCCAGGCATAACAGGGTCACGTGGCGTGTTTGTGGCAGATCGTTGCAGATGTACATGTATAGGGGTGTTGAATGGTCCCCGCAAAAAGTCAAGAGTCTCGCAAAATTCCGGTCAAAGTCTCGTTTTTATCGTAAAAAGCCATCTCAGAGTCTCAAATTTTGAAAACAAAGGAAATCGGTGAAAAAGTGTCTCGGGCTCGCAAAAAAAATATGCCTTGTCTCGGAGTCTCACAAATTCTCGCCTTGACCATTCAATACCCCTATCTATGCAAGCGTGTTGCTGGTTCTGTTTGAAATTTTACTCCCAACCCAGATGATGATGATGACGACTGATGATGGTACATGTATGTGTGAGAAATGAGACATTTACACAAATGTAACTGACAATCTGTCAACTTGTCATTTTAAAACACATGTTCTCATAGAGTACTGCCAACATAAAATACACATAAAAATCATTACTACAATTATACCTCTCCAGCTCTCTGTGAACCAGGACAAGGCGCAGCCCTTGAACCAGGCACATCTGAATGAGATGTTGATGGTCTGTTTGCTTTCTTATCTTCACTGAGTGTATGTCCTCCTCCTACCTTCCTGAACTTGATCTCAAGCTTGGCTTTCTCAAAAAACTTCTTCATGGCTCTCATTTAGCTAAAATAAATAATTTAGATGTAACTGTAAGAGAGCTACTAAACAGCTTTCTCGAATTCCTTCCTTCAATATTAAAAACAGTTTTAAGCTTATATGGAATTGAAAATAAGCTTAAGCTTACGCTAACTTGGCTATTTGTACAATTTTTCTTCAAAATTTAAGATGTACTGTAATCCTGTAATGCAGTTCTTGTGTAGTGCATTTCACATATATACAATATATCGCTATAAAGACAGATAATCAAGTATTCTACATGCTAAAAATCAATCAAAATAGCAATACTCAGCCTCACCTTTTCGCCATTGATTTTTATTATGTTTTATTTTTCTCTTCAGCTGTGGCCAGCGGATTTCTACGGAGCATGCGCTGAAAGTCTTTCGGAAAAGCCACAGGGAACCCAAGCATCACGATTCGCTTCATGAAGAAATTAGCATTACAATGAACTTCGCCGAATAGACTACAAAAATCACACCTTAATATAATATGAGTGACTAGATGGAGCAATGGTCTAATAGGGTTTATCTGAAGTTATGGCTTAGGGGCCGGATATTCCCTCCCTCACTGGCCTTTTGGCTATGACCTAGTTTAATGTAGTACCGGGATAGCGCGGGCGGAGCCGAAATCTTCACCCTTTACGTAAATCGATTCGATGTCTCAGCTTCTTAGAATGTCTCGGGAGAATCGTCCCATTATTTATTTATTTTTTCACTTTTTTCAATATATATTTCCTTAGCTTACTTTTGATACGGGAGGGGAGGGAGAGAGACTAAAAACATGGAATCAGAGGCAACGAGTTCGACTCTCGTTGGAGTCTGAGTTTGTTTTTTCTTTCTTTTTTCTTTCTTTCTCTGTCTTTCTTTTTTCCTTGTTTATAAGAGAAAGGATGACCCTATCAGTATCCATCAAATAATATATTAATATAATATTAATATAATAATAAAAAAAAATTTTTAATCGATTGACAGGGTAGGAATTCGAGGGACTGGACACCAGTTCAATAAACTCGTGCATAAAAATAAAGGACCGAAAAAATGATTTGTTTTTAAGATTTTATTAATTAGTTCATCAATGATACAAGTAGAATATATAGTACCTTTATTTTAAAGCGCTTCAGAAATGCGACTATTCTTGAGCAAATCCAAATATAAAATAGTTTACAACAAAGTCCCCGATGGCATATATGCTTCTAGATCTAACACTAGAGTTGTTAGGCCTCCTATACGACGCGGGCTTCCTGTGGCAAGAAAAGGGCGAAAAGGAGTGGAGCGAGAAATTCCAAAGTACCACAGGTAACCCATCAGAAATTTTCTATACCACAGGCATCCCAAATAATATTTGAATCTTAGGAGGTTGTTTGTATAATTAACGTTTATAGTCTTCCAACCCAGAATGGAGACATCGATTGCTTCCATCCTGTAGGAAACATCGACTTGAAGTCAAAATCCTTGAAAAATTCCAAACGATGGCTGAAACAAAGTGAAAACATTGTTTATGTTATGATATATACCCCACAGGTCCCCCCAGGGGGAGTTTCTACAGAATAGACTTTAGATTTAGATTGGTTTTCGCGCGTAATTTTCACCGTAAAATTGATCTAGTGTAAGCATCAGTAAGCACAAACGCAAGCACAAGAGTTGAGGTACGTTGTTCCGTGCGTAACACGTTGTTCGTGCGTTATTCGTGTATAATTTCGTGCGTAATTCGTGTGTTGATTCGTCCGATTAATATCTTTGATATTAGGCGAGGTACGTTGTTTCGTGCGTAACACGTTGTTCGTGCGTTATTCGTGTATTCATTCGTGCGTTATTCGTGTATAATTTCGTGCGTAATTCGTGTGATGATTCGTCCAATCAATATATTTGATATTAGTTGAGGTACGTTGTTTCGTGCGTAACACTTTGTTCGTGCGTTATTCGTGTATTCATTCGTGCGTTATTCGTGTATAATTTCGTACGTAATTCGTGTATTGATTCGTCCAATTATTATCTTTGATATTAGTTGAGGTACGTTGTTTCGTGCGTAACACGTTGTTCGTGCGTTATTCGTGTATTCTTTCGTGCGTAACACTTTATTCGTGCGTTATTCGTGTATTCATTCGTGCGTTATTCGTGTATAAATTTCGTGCGTAATTCGTGTATTGATTCGTCCAATTATTATCTTTGATATTAGTTGAGGTACGTTGTTTCGTGCGTAACACGTTGTTCGTGCGTTATTCGTGTATTCATTCGTGCGTAATTCGTGTGTTGATTCGTCCGATTATTATCTTTGATATTAGGCGAGGTACGTTGTTTCGTGCGTAACACGTTGTTCGTGCGTTATTCGTGTATTGATATCACAAGATAGACTCAGCCCCCTCCTATACTTACAAATCAGGATGGATGGTGTTTTTGGCTGGATACAGCGACTCGTAGACTTTACTATCATCAGGACCATGGATGGCATAAGCGTTGATCTTCTTCATTCCTGGTGGGAAGTAATCCATTGGTATAATCGCCGTTCCATTCCACGTTTTCTTAGAATGGTCAATAGTAGCCGAGTATCGCATTGGTAATTTAGTCTGAAAACAACAACATTGATTAGAAGTTGAATCTACGACAAGGGTACACTATTGTGCCACCCCCCCCCCCCCCCCCTTCGTGTCCCCCAACGCGCCACACCCACTTACACGAATAGAGGAATACCGTGAGTGGGTATATACCTCTCTACTTGATTGTCTAGAGTCGTTTCCGTATGAGTGGGAAACCTACGGTACCTTGACACTCAAATGGCTTCCTTTCTGAACCAATCAAAAAGCGTGCAGATGCATCTCATCCAATCAAACTCTTTCAATACGACACGGTACCGTTACTTTCTCACTCCCAGTACGAAAACGACTCTATTGTATAAGGCACAACAAGAATATGCAGTGAAGATTTCCGCTCAAGGAGCTCGTCTATTAAATTATACGACTGGTTGGAACACAGGGAGCCCAAATATTTATTCCGACGCTATCGTTGAAAAAAAATTATCGCGCGCGTCGTTTTGGATGTGCTACCTCGGGGGATTGGATCCTATGCGCAAAAAAAACACAGGGAGCCCAAAATAATATTTCGCACCACCACAGGTAACCCATGAAAAAGGCGCGCGTAATTCCTATCATTTTACTACAAACTAACAAAGTTATCTTTACCTTGAACGGTTTTCGTACTCCGTCAAGTAGAAGTAGTAGATGTGGACCATGTCTGATAATAAATGATATCAAATACTTTTGCTTCAGGTTCATGGAATCAATACTAGAAAGGCTACTGCAGTATCAGTCTGTCTGTCTGTCCGTTTCTTTATACCCCCTCCCCTCCCCCTCTGAGAAAATCCTGAAAATCCATATTTTTCACACTGATAACAAACCAGTTCCAGTCTCTCACGTTCTTTGTCATTCAGAGGGAGCGTTACACCAAATATGGAGTTGTTCATTCGGAACACGTGCTATATCATAGTGTTAGCCAATCAGAGCGCACTTACGGTGACACCTCCAACTCAAAATATTTGTCTTTCTCTCCGAGGAAAAACACTTCAGCCACTGAAACAAAACAAAGCAGTATAAGTCTGTAGTAGTGACACAAGCATAAGCGCAAGTACAAGAGGCCTTGTGTCACTGTGAAAACAGGCCTGACGCAAGCATAAGCGCAGGCACAAGAGGCCTTATGTCACTGTGAAAACAGGCCTGACACAAGCATAAGCGCAAGTACAAGAGACCTTACGTTACTGTGAAAATGGGCCTGACGCAGTACAAGAGGCCATATGTTACTGTGAAAACAGGCCTGACGCAAGCATAAGCGCAAGCACAAGATGCGTCATTTCACTGTGAAAACAGACCCGACGCAAGCATAAGCGCAAGCACAAGATGCGTCATTTCACTGTGAAAACAGGCCTGACGCAAGCAGAAGCGCAAGTACAAGAGACCTGATGTTACCGTGAAAATGGGCCTGACGCAAGCATAAGCGCAAGTACAAGAGGCCTTATGTTACTGTGAAAACGGGCCTGACACAAGCATAAGCGCAAGTACAAGAGAAGAGACCTTATGTTACTGTGAAAATTGCCTGACGCAAGCATAAGCGCAAGTACAAGAGACCTTATGTTACTGTGAAAACGGGCCTGACGCAAGCATAAGCGCAAGTACAAGCGGCCTTATGTCACTGTGAAAACAGGCCTGACGCAAGCAGAAGCGCAAGTACAAGAGACCTGATGTTACCGTAAAAATGGGCCTGACGCAAGCATGAGCGCAAGTACAAGAGGCCTGATGTTACTGTGAAAACGGGCCTGACACAAGCATAAGCGCAAGTACAAGAGGCCTGATGTTACTGTGAAAACGGGCCTGACACAAGCATAAGCGCAAGTACAAGAGGCCTTATGTCACTATGAAAACTGGCCCGACGCAAGCATGAGCGCAAGTACAAGAGGCCTTATGTCACTGTGAAAATAGACCTGACACAAGCATAAGCGCAAGTACAAGAGCCCTTATGTCACTGTGAAAATAGGCCTGACGCAAGCATAAGCGCAAGTACAAGAGGCCTTATGTCACTGTGAAAATAGGCCTGACACAAGCATAAGCGCAAGTACAAGAGGCCTTATGTCACTGTGAAAATATAGGCCTGACGCAAGCATAAGCGCAAGAACAAGAGGCCTGATGTTACTGTGAAAACGGGCCTGACACAAGCATAAGCGCAAGTACAAGAGGCCTTATGTCACTATGAAAACTGGCCCGACGCAAGCATGAGCGCAAGTACAAGAGGCCTTATGTCACTGTGAAAATAGACCTGACACAAGCATAAGCGCAAGTACAAGAGCCCTTATGTCACTGTGAAAATAGGCCTGACGCAAGCATAAGCGCAAGTACAAGAGGCCTTATGTCACTGTGAAAATAGGCCTGACACAAGCATAAGCGCAAGTACAAGAGGCCTTATGTCACTGTGAAAATAGGCCTGACGCAAGCATAAGCGCAAGAACAAGAGGCCTTATGTCACTGTGAAAACGGGCCCGACGCAAGCATAAGCGCAAGTACAAGAGTCCTTATGTCACTGTGAAAACTGGCCCAACGCAAGCAAACCACGATGAACAAACTTTATGACGTAATACGATATCCCCCTTCGCCTGATTTTCCTAGCTCCCCTCTTCCCTTCCCACCTCAAAGAGCTAGGGACTCCATTGGACGTTATCTAGTAACTGCAACCAGGTACTGTTCTCACCTTCATAATCCCAGAGCTTCCAACATGGTTGGCCCGATATGCATGGGGGCTTTCCTGGTTGGTCGAAAAATGGCCCTCTCACTTCTAAACGAACATTGTTGTTATCTTGGGCGCTTAGTTTGATCTTGATTGGTTCGTGATTGATGGGGGAACCGTCCCACTTGGTCTTGATAGAAAACTCGTGTTGCTTATGGTGGAAAAGTGTAAAATAATATAGAATATTTTAGTGATATAGTCGAACCCCTCTCTCTGCGACCGTCTCTCGAATACGACCGGCTCTCTCTGCGACCACCTCTCGAAGATGACCGGCTCTCGAACACGACCACTCCTCTCTGCGACCACCCTCTTCTCAACAACCGCTTCATTTCAGTGCGATTTAGGCACAATTTGTTTGAAACTTAACATCGATGTTTCATCCGATTAATAAAAATCGCAGTGAATAGCACGTCTAAATATCACATTGAAATTGCGGCTAGTCTACACGTTCGACGAAAATTGAATAAAAACTCGCGCGCTTGTGTAAAAAAAACCACCGATTGTTAGCTCTTGTATGCGAGCTCCGAATTTCCTGGAAAAAACAGTTGTCACTCAGTTACGAGCGGTCTAAAGTACATTGAAAATATCTCAAGAAACCGTAGTTTCAATTGTATTGCAAAAAGCCTATTCAATGTTATGCGGAACCAAAGCTAAGACAAGCCATTTGTATCGCACGAATTCGCATCTACAAACAGTACCTGTGGACATGCGAACACACATCCAAGAAAAGCCACAAAATACAGCACCAGCGGAAGAGTCATCGTTGGTTCTCGTCGACTACGACTAAGATGGCTCCTATGCTTGTATTGTAATAGTTATAAAGGACCACGTTTGCATACTATGTCACAGTCAATACAGCTGTAGTGCCAGCCCGTAAAGATTCTGCCAAAGTTGAAGACCATGATGATTTAACTGTGATAATATTGTGTTCAAGACTTGCTCATCGTTTGTTCTTGTGAAGTAGGAAATGATAACTCTTTCGGAAAATTTGAAGATTCTTAACTTTTAGGACTTTTAGAAGCGTTGCGTTTTGAATATCAAGTAAAAGCCATTCACCGAGTATTAGCCTTGTTTAAATTTTTTTTTCATGAACTCTTCTGGTACGAAGCACTCAACTGATTATGAAGTCTTTACGGCTCAGATTTCAATGGTCGCGGTTCATTTAAAATTACTCTGTGTATTAAAAAAGAGAATTATATTTTCAGTGAATTGTCTAGTCTGAAGGAAAGAAGACAGAAGACCAAATAACCGAAAATGTGAATAAAAATCAAGGCTACGAACCGAAGCCAATGTTTAGAAACAAAACCATGAAACCTTGAAGAATTCTATGGAAGAAGCGGGTACCAGAGAACCTCTACTACTGACCAGGACTGGTTGAACTTGAGCTTACTAGCTAGGGTCACACTTTGACGGGTGTTTCTTAAAATATAGTTCACCTACGCTCTGACCATGCATTTTATTTGAAGCTCTATAACACGGACACCTCAACACAACAATAATCTACTTAATTGGTGGTCGCATTAGAGAGGTTCAACGGAACTCAACACTGTATGTAGTTATAACTCTCGTAAGATGAAGTGGTCGCTATAGAGAGGTGGTCGTAGAAAAAGAGGTTCTAATATATCCATGCCTTCCAGCACTGAAAAGGGGCTTCAGAGGTTCGTGCAACGAACACCCCCCCCCCCCCCCCCCCCCCCCCCCCCCACACACACACACACACTGACCAGCACCCCTCGGGATAGAACTCTAGCTAGATATATGATAGGCAAGTCCATGTATGTGAATTGAAAGTGGGACATTTCAAAGGTGTCAGTGTTAGCTATTGGCGTTCGCAGCTGAATGCATATTGACTAAAACAAGACAGATCGAATGACTGGCATACTAAAAGCACATGAACAATAGCACTTTAAGGAGGATTGATTGCATAGGTGCTAGGGATTGGAAACCGCCAAGGATTTATTAAGTCTCCCACCCCCCCCTCCCACCCTCAGATCCTCCCCAGGGGGGAAGGGTTAGTACGTAGACACTTCACCAACCCAACTATTCCCACTGGGAACTTCACACACGATGCCTCATATATCACACGGTTTTCACGTCCCCCGAGAGGAATCCGTCCCAGGGGATTATATCTCACATCCCCATGTGCTTGGGGTAGTATAAATCATCTGCATACGCCCAACAACCCTCGTTAACTCCAGTCGGTTCGGGAAGAGTCCACGACCAGTTCGATGAATACAGCGATGAATCAGTCCAGTTCCCCGCAATTAACCGCCTCGGAGGCCCCTTTCCCATATCTTAGTGCTATACTCCAGGCATTGTGTCGGGTAGTTCTCAGTGGGAATATAGAACACAGACCCACCTGGTTGACTTTCACGAAAGTCATCTTTTCATGTACAATACCAGGGGAAACGCCTAGAAAAAAGGAAAGAATAAATATGTTTTATTCTCCATAAATCAAACAGGAACTGGGTTGGACTCCATATAGCAAAAGTGGTTGGGATGTGAAGGGAGCAAAATGGAAGAGAAGGGAAGAAATAGTGAATGAGTTATTATGACATATGGGACGCTTCTAAGTGGGATATTCTCACCTTACCCTCCCTTTCCAGTTCTCCCTGTTGCCTGTCACTGTTCCCTCTCCCATTTCCTACTGTCCCTTCTCTCGTCTTTCCCCTCTTCAAAATCCCCCTGCGAAACAGCTACACAGCTAGACTTAGTGCGAGTTTAATTCACCAAATTAATACCGTTCAGTTCTGTTCTTACCACAAAATCCGCAAGACTTGGGGCACACCTCAGCCATGTATTTCTTGTAGACAGTGCAATATCCAACGAACTTTGAATACAGTCGGCATTTTCGTTTGCGTCTATCCAGGCATTTTGGAATTTCGATTGTGGTCTCTACATGATAGAAATACTTTCGATTGAACAAGAACATATAAGTACAAACCATGCAAGCTAGAGAAGACAGACATGAACATATAGAGAATAAGGCTAAGAAAAAAACGAGAGAAAACAAGTGATAAAGTATAACAAGCAGACCGAAGTAGACCGACAGATAGACCCACCGACCAACCGACAGACCGACAGATAGACCGACAGGCCGACCGACCGACAGATAGACCGACCATTCTACAGATAGACCGGCAGAAAGACCGGCCGACAGACCGACCCACCGACCGACAGACCGGCGACTCACAGATAAACCGACAGTCCGACAGACAGACAGATAGATCGACCGGTCGACAGACCGACAGATAGACCGATCGAGAGAGAGAGAGACTGACCGACCTATTTGATTTCAACACTGCAGTAAGCCAACTTACATAGCAATACACACAGGAAGCCCAAGTTCTGTTATTGTGGCCGTTATAAAGAAATGTATGTGAAACTATAAGCTGCATTTTCGAGAGTAATGTGAGTTTCAAAGCTTTTACTTTTA
Organism: Actinostola sp. cb2023; assembly: GCA_033675265.1. NCBI lineage: Eukaryota > Metazoa > Cnidaria > Anthozoa > Actiniaria > Actinostolidae > Actinostola > Actinostola sp. cb2023. Next base: position 647,261 of record JAUJYZ010000578.1, on the reverse strand, counting down.
GATCACTTTCAAAAATGCAGTTTATATATTTTCACTTACATTTCTTTATAACGGCCACAAGAACAGAGTTTGGGCTTCCTGTGATAAATACCTTGATGTTTTGTAGCTGCAGTGCAAAGTCGAGGGTGGATCATGCAAAATTATGTTCAAAATTAGTATCATTATTTTATCATGGCATGCTTCTGCGCATGCACTATTGAGAAACACTGCTGATTACATCATGCATGTAACATTGAGAATGAGTTGCAATATATGGTAGTATAGATCTGAACCAAGTGACAAATGATTAATAATTGCATTCATTCATTCATTCATCCATGTATGCATTCATTCATCCATCCATCCATCCATCCATCCATCCATCCATCCATCCATCCATCCATCCATCCATCCATCCATTCATTCATTCATCCATCCATCCATCCATTCATCCATCCATCCATCCATCCATCCATCCATCCATCCATCCATCCATCCATCCATCCATCCATCCATCCATCCATCCATTCATCCATCCATTCATCCATCCATTCGTTCATTCATTCATCCATCCATTCATCCATTCATCCATCCATTCGTTCATTCATTCATCCATTCATCCATCCATCCATCCATCCATTCGTTCATTCATTCATTCATCCATCCATTCATCCATTCATCCATCCATCCATTCATCCATTCATCCATTCATCCATTCATCCATCCATTCATCCATCCATTCATCCATTCATCCATTCATTCATCCATCCATCCATTCATCCATTCATCCATTCATCCATTCATCCATCCATCCATCCATCCATCCATCCATTCATTCATCCATTCATCCATTCATCCATTCATCCATTCATCCATTCATCCATTCATCCATTCATCCATTCATCCATTCATCCATTCATCCATTCATCCATCCATTCATCCATCCATCCATCCATTCATTCATCCATCTATTCATTCAGTCAAACTTACCACAAAATTTACAGGATTTGGCGCAATACTGTCTCATAAAGGTCACGTGGTATTTACAGTAATTGATGTTGTCCTTCACGTAGCCCTTGCACTCTTTCAGCAGATCTTCACAGCCTGAGCAAGAACAAAGGATTTTAAAATAAATAACCAAACATTATTGTACGTAGTACACACTGAACCCATCCAAATATAATTTGTTATTCATCCCTTATTTCTATTCAACCATTCATCCATCCATCCATCCATCCATCCATCCATCCATTCATCATTTCTCAGTATTCATTCATACATCCATCTATTCACTCATTCATTTATCCATTCATCCATTCAGTCGTTTATTCATCCCAGTTTATGCTTTTCATTTTCCCTGTCTTCCCTTTACTTTCCACTCATTTCTTTCGATACTTACGACCAGAGCGGATCTTTGTTGTTGGTGGTTTTGACGCCGGTTTTGCTGTCATCGTTGGAAATTCATCAGGCACGTCCTTCTGCTGTTTCTGAGCAATAGCTGTGGGACTCTGTGTGCTGACATGACTTGTGGTATCTGACTTGTCTGTTACTGTTGGCGCACTTGTGGTAGGTGTATTATTCTCTATATCTGACTTCACCGTTGCTGTTGGCGCACTTGTGGTAGGTGTATTATTCTCGGTATCTGACTTGTCTGTTGCTGTTGGCGCACTTGTGGTAGGTGTATTATTCTCTATATCTGACTTCACCGTTGCTGTTGGCGCACTTGTGGTAGGTGTATTATTCTCGGTATCTGACTTGTCTGTTGCTGTTGGCGCACTTGTGGTAGGTGTATTATTCTCGGTATCTGACTTGTCTGTTACTGTTGGCGCACTTGTGGTAGGTGTATTATCCTCTATATCTGACTTCACCGTTGCTGTTGGCGCACTTGTGCTAGGTGTATTATCCTCTGCTTCTGACTTCTCTGTTGCTGTTGGCGCACTTGTGCTAGGTGTATTATCCTCTGCTTCTGACTTCTCTGTTGCTGTTGGCGCACTTGTGGTAGGTGTATTATCCTCTGCTTCTGACTTCTCTGTTGCTGTTGGCGCACTTGTGGTAGAACTATCTAGCGTTGGTGATGGTGTTTTCTGTTCATCTGAAGCTGTGCTTGGTGAAACGTCTCGATAATCAAGAGTAGTAGCCGTCACTTTAGGTAATGCAGTAATTTCATATGACGACGTTGGCTTAAAGTTGGCTATGTACGTTGTTCTCTTGGACTTAGAGGACGCCGAGCCAGTGGTGATGTGAGGAGCTTCCCTGTCTGCGTTATCAAATGTTAGTGGATTAGCAGTTATAGACGGAACAATGCCATGCTCGCTAATAGACGTTCTTCCGCTTTCAACTGTTAAGAGATCAGCAGTAGTTAAGGGTGAATCAGTATCTGCGTCAGTTTTAAATGTTACGGGTTGAGCAGTAGTTAAGGGTGAATCAGTGTCTGCGTCAGTTTTAAATGTTACGGGTTGAGCAGTAGTTAAGGGTGAATCAGTATCTGCGTCAGTTTTAAATGTCACGGGTTGAGCAGTAGTTAAGGGTGAATCAGTATCTGCGTCAGTTTTAAATGTTACGGGTTGAGCAGTAGTTAAGGGTGAATCAGTATCTGCGTCAGTATTAAATGTTACGGGTTGAGCAGTAGTTAAGGGTGAATCAGTATCTGCGTCAGTTTTAAATGTCACGGGTTTAGCAGTAGTTAAGGGTGAATCAGTATCTGCGTCAGTTTTAAATGTTACGGGTTGAGCAGTAGTTAAGGGTGAATCAGTATCTGCGTCAGTTTTAAATGTCACGGGTTTAGCAGTAGTTAAGGGTGAATCAGTATCTGCGTCAGTTTTAAATGTTACGGGTTGAGCAGTAGTTAAGGGCGAATCAGTATCTGCGTCAGTATTAAATGTTACGGGTTTAGCAGTAGTTAAGGGTGAATCAGTATCTGCGTCAGTTTTAAATGTCACGGGTTGAGCAGTAGTTAAGGGTGAATCAGTATCTGCGTCAGTTTTAAATGTTACGGGTTGAGCAGTAGTTAAGGGTGAATCAGTATCTGCGTCAGTTTTAAATGTTACGGGTTTAGCAGTAGTTAAGGGTGAATCAGTATCTGCGTCAGTTTTAAATGTTACGGGTTGAGCAGTAGTTAAGGGTGAATCAGTATCAGCGTCAGTTTTAAATGTGACGGATTGAGCAGTTGTTAAGGGCGAATCAGTATCTGCGTCAGTTTTAAATGTGACGGGTATAGCAGTAGTTAAGGGTGAATCAGTATCTGCGTCAGTTTTAAATGTTACGGGTTGAGCAGTAGTTAAGGGTGAATCAGTATCTGCGTCAGTTTTAAATGTTACGGGTCGAGCAGTAGTTAAGGGTGAATCAGTATCTGCGTCAGTTTTAAATGTTACGGGTTGAGCAGTAGTTAAGGGTGAATCAGTATCTGCGTCAGTTTTAAATGTTACGGGTTCAGCAGTAGTTAAGGGTGAATCAGTATCTGCGTCAGTTTTAAATGTTACGGGTTTAGCAGTAGTTAAGGGCGAATCAGTATCTGCGTCAGTTTTAAATGTTACGGGTTGAGCAGTAGTTAAGGGTGAATCAGTATCTGCGTCAGTTTTAAATGTTACGGGTTCAGCAGTAGTTAAGGGTGAATCAGTATCTGCGTCAGTTTTAAATGTTACGGGTTCAGCAGTAGTTAAGGGTGAATCAGTATCTGCGTCAGTTTTAAATGTTACGGGTTCAGCAGTAGTTAAGGGTGAATCAGTATCTGCGTCAGTTTTAAATGTCACGGGTTTAGCAGTAGTTAAGGGTGAATCAGTATCTGCGTCAGTTTTAAATGTTACGGGTTGAGCAGTAGTTAAGGGTGAATCAGTGTCTGCGTTAGTTTTAAATGTCACGGGTTGAGCAGTAGTTAAGGGTGAATCAGTATCTGCGTCAGTTTTAAATGTCACGGGTTGAGCAGTAGTTAAGGGTGAATCAGTATCTGCGTCAGTTTTAAATGTTACGGGTTGAGCAGTAGTTAAGGGTGAATCAGTATCTGCGTCAGTTTTAAATGTTACGGGTTTAGCAGTAGTTAAGGGCGAATCAGTATCTGCGTCAGTTTTAAATGTTACGGGTTGAGCAGTAGTTAAGGGTGAATCAGTATCTGCGTCAGTTTTAAATGTTACGGGTTCAGCAGTAGTTAAGGGTGAATCAGTATCTGCGTCAGTTTTAAATGTTACGGGTATAGCAGTAGTTAAGGGTGAATCAGTATCTGCGTCAGTTTTAATTGTTACGGGTTGAGCAGTAGTTAAGGGTGAATCAGTATCTGTGTCAGTTTTAAATGTTACGGGTTGAGCAGTAGTTAAGGGTGAATCAGTATCTGCGTCAGTTTTAAATGTTACGGGTTGAGCAGTAGTTAAGGGTGAATCAGTATCTGCGTCAGTTTTAAATGTTACGGGTTGAGCAGTAGTTAAGGGTGAATCAGTATCTGCGTCAGTTTTAAATGTTACGGGTTGAGCAGTAGTTAAGGGTGAATCAGTATCTGCGTCAGTTTTAAATGTTACGGGTTGAGCAGTAGTTAAGGGTGAATCAGTATCTGCGTCAGTTTTAAATGTTACGGGTTGAGCAGTAGTTAAGGGTGAATCAGTATCTGCGTCAGTTTTAAATGTTACGGGTTGAGCAGTAGTTAAGGGTGAATCAGTATCTGCGTCAGTTTTAAATGTCACGGGTTTAGCAGTAGTTAAGGGTGAATCAGTATCTGCGTCAGTTTTAAATGTTACGGGTTGAGCAGTAGTTAAGGGTGAATCAGTATCTACGTCAGTTTTAAATGTTACGGGTTTA